>BPLQ01000530.1:0-259930 GCA_021605075.1 Caerostris darwini | reverse complement strand
CAAGTAATTTAAATTATTTTTTATTATATTATCAAATATATATATATATATATGTGTGTGTGTTTGTAATGTATGTATTAAATTTTACTCTTTATTGTCAGAAAAAACAATCCTGCTTGACGAAACATTCGTCACAAGACGAAAATACAACAGAGGTCGTATAACAAGAACTATGACCCAAACTGTATTTGGTATATTTTGCAAGTAAGTTATTTCGTAAAATTTTTCTACGTAAAATTTGAGATAAGCTTACAAAATAACTGTTTCTGATTAATTTATTTTTATATTTTTCAATAGGGAGGACCGCGAGGGTCTTTTCTTCTTGGTCGATGGGAAGAAGAAAAGGGACCTGTGGCCCCTTGTAAAAAAATACGTACATCCTATGACGGCTGTAATATGCACGGATACAGCAGGGCAATATAAAAAGGTTGACCGCCTTATACCAGGGGTCATCCATAAAACCACCAATCACTCCAAGGGAGAATTTGTCGCAAAAGACGATAAATCAAATACAATAAATCCCTTGGAGAATGAGAACAAACATTTCAAGCGGTCTCTTATCTCCAGAGTATCTAAGAAATCGCTTGCATCATACATGGCACTTCACTATTACAGGAGAGCACGGCTGGATCCTATCGGCAGATCAAATTACGGAGCTCAGGTATGGCAGTTCATCCAGGATGTTATACAAGTATATCCTGGATGTTTGAGACCCGGCCTACAATTACTCCAAATTGATAAAATTACTCCTGAAGACATGGGTATAGAACATCTCATGCCAAATCCATGTGAGTACTTTTTTAATCTGGATATTTTAAAATCTCTATGTGTTTTACCCCTATTCGAAAAATATTGTTTCCTTTTTCAGATGAAAATTACGATTCAGATGTTTCCGAATTATCTGATTCTGAAGATGATGAATGGAAAGATGACCAAAATGATATTGACTGGGAAGACAGCGTAGGTGAGAAACCTGCCAAGAAGAGGAAGCGCTGATCACTTTTTTTTTTTTTTGTAAATTTTAAATAAAGTTTGGGTTTATGTAATCCTGATGTGTTTATTTATTCCAGAATTAATTTATTTTTAATGCTTTTGTAAAAAAAAAAAAAAAATTAAAAAAAAAAAATAAAATTTCATCAGTTAAAAAAGCTAAAAAATGTTGCATTAGTTTAAAATCTCAATAATGGATATAGAATTTAAAATTTGTTAGTCAAAGTTATATTTAAGAAAATTAATGAGCTGGCACAAACTATATGTGGTAGATATTATTGTTTCTATTTACAATTCTAACATTTGAACTGATGTTCGTTTGGGGTTATAAAAAGCATATTGATTACTTTACAATAATTTTATCTGTTCTTTTCTATTTAAAAAAAAAAAAAAAAAACTAAAATATTCGAAGAAATAAAACTAAGTAACTTTTCATGCACGATTCTTTTTACGATTACAAAATGGTGTGAAAAAATTCAGTAAGAGAAAATCTAATTTTTAAATTCAATGTAGTAGACCAAGCTGTCTAAGTGTTTGCCAGCTGCATTAGAACAACAACAACAAAATTCAATGTAGTTTATTTGTTTAAAAATAATGCAATCAATTTATTTGTTTAATTGCGATTTATTCATTTTATATTGATTGGAAAATTCAGTTTAATTCTTCCCAGTCAGTTTCGGCTATTCTAAGTTGTTTATATATATACAAAATCTAATTTGATAATAGTAGACTTTCCATTTAAAACAGAAGATACCAAACAATGATACAACAAGTATTTTTTTATGGTACATTTGCGGCCATCGTTTGAAGTTCTAAGAAATATTCTAGTGATTTGCATTTACAGGGGATTGTTTAATGAAAGCTTTTCTTTAAAATAATATAAAAACTAAACTCCGTTTACTGGAATAATTTTCTTTTAAAGCGAGTATGAAATACGTAATTGTATTCAATAATCTGTATTTAAAGAAAAGCAGAAGCCTATTTTGGCTATTTTCCGAAAATTTTAATAATAATTTGTAATAAAATAAGTGCTCTTTAGCATAAAATAAATCACAAAAATTCTATATTAAAATTATTTTTTAAATCTTACATCACTTATCTATACAGACATCTTACACCATGAATTAAATTTTCAAAATTAATGAATTAGTTTGAAATAACAATAAATACAGAATTTCTGTTCAATAATCATTATCTAACTTGCTATTATGTTGATTCAAAATTGATCTTTTCATTTGAAAAGTGAAGTATTTGTAATGTTTTCATCCTGGAAACCAATATCTTTACTTCATTTAAGGATATCGCAGAATCATTACAAAAATAAACAAATAAATTATTATTATATATTTATAATATAAATCTGTTGGGCAGTCTATATACAGGTTATTCATTAAAATTTAGAATTTAAAGTAAGAACAAAACGCATAATATCAATTCCAAACCATTTTTTTTTCTTGAAAAATCACACTTTCAAACGAAAATAAATATGTCAGATAAATAAATCATCAATAAAATAATAGAACCAATTATAGTTAGGGATGATTGCCAGAAATTTTAAATGTTTTGTTTTATTTTACTTGATGACATTAGCATTTACTACGTAGCGGATTATTTAGAGTTACACAGGAAGTCTAATGGAGAAGTATGCTACACTAGAATTACATTTTCAAACATTTTTTTTTTTTTTTTTTTTTAATGATGACAGTAAAGAAGTCTAATGAATGTCTCCAGCCTAATGAATTAATTTTCCAGACGATTTATTTATTTTGTTGATCTCCACTATGGGAAAAAATATATATACAAACTGTTATCGGGTTTATATAATATTATATACAATTGTACAATATTTTTGAGCTTCACAGTATTTAAAAATAAATAAAATTAAAAAATGTAATCGGGTGGGTTACTCATAATATTTAGAATTTAATGTAAGAACAAAACGCATAAAAGCAATCTTAAACAAAGAAAGAAAAACTATAGAATTCCAAACAATTTTCGTTTCTTGAAAAGTCTCATTTTCACTTAGAAATAAAATTGTCTTGGCGATCTTTATAAATAATTTTACATTATTTAATTAAATAATTATTAGCTGAAAGAAATCAAAATGGTCAAAAACCACGGACTCCGCTCAATGAAACAATACCCATGTTTTTTTTTTGTGTGTAATAAATTACATAGATTAGAACACAGCGCAGTACGATAAATTCTTTTTTATGATTAAGAAGTGTTTCTTGCTCTTTCATTTTCTATCCTTTGGCATCTGCTAAATATATATATTTATTTCTAAAATGCATTTAATTTTGTTATCTCCTAGATGTTATGAAAACCCATTTTAATCAATTTAACAATTATTCTTTATATTACTTATCAATTATTGTTTTCTTTGTCTTCGTTGTTGGCGTCGTTCAAATAGTGTCCTGTGTATTAAGCATACCTTTTTTACTAATTATTTTACCATATTTTTATGCATATGGTGTTATTTATATATTTTATCTTTAAAAATTAATTAATAATAAATGTAAGTATTTAAATTATTTATTTAACATTAAACTTTTGTCAACCATACTTATTAAAAATTATCTTAATTTAATAATAATGAAACACTTAGTACTTTAATTCAATATTAAAATTAATTAATTGTAAAGTGTTATTTAACTTACAAGAATAATATTTAAATATTTTTAATGTTAACCGAAATAATGTAATGTTTATTCATTACTGTTCATTTAATGTAATCCAAAACCTATTTTATTTTAACTATAATTTCAATAATTTGTAAATAATTATTTTAATATCTGCATATTTTTTATTTTAATGTTAAGCCAAAATTATGATATGGAGGTACAGGGTATTACCGTAGGTACTCAAAATAAACATCAGCCGTCACTTTTGCTACATTTCCATGTTTTGGAAATAATATTTCTACTAACCTTAATTAAGCAGCCAATTAAAATTTAAAGCATATTTATGAATTAAGATGAGGAGGTTTAAGGGGTATTTTCCCTGTGGGTACTCCGTAATCGGTACGCCAGTTGCCAGGAAATAATTTCGCTTGTAAACTGCTCCCCAAGGCGTCTCAAATTCCTTCGTACTAGAATTACGTCTCAGACCTTTATCTGTAATCCCTGGAACTCTGCATTGTTAGGTTTCCAACCCCTAAGGGGAGATTAGGAGGAGTGGGGCGGGATAGACCCAACTTGGCGAGAAACGGTCAAACTGTAGCACGTAAACAGTACCTGTAACCGGGTCATTACGGGTCTTATATCATTCCTTTTTATTATTTTATTGTTCCTTCTCCCCATTTTTTTTTCTGGGAATTCTCGTTTTTCCTATTCGTTCCTACTCTACGTTCTCAAGGTTCAACCCCCTCTCCCGGATATCATTTTATCTATTGTATTTGGATTTTTCTTCGGTTCTTTATAATCTTTCAATTTACATATTTTTATTATCCATCGTTCATTTACATATTATTTTTAATTGCTGTTTCTCACATCCTACTTTTAATTTGATTTTGAGTAGATGTGCGCCTCGCGCACAGGTACTCGACCTGCATTCAATCTAAGTAAAGGTTAGTTCTATCTTAAGGAAAGATGCACTTATGCATTTGTTGCTCACGAACTTTTAGCTTCGTTTTCAACAAGAAAATACTCTACCCAAAAGCTAAGATTTTTTTTTCTTAGAATATTTATTCATTTTATATATATTTACTTATTAGGATAGCATTCTAATAAACAAAAATATAATAAATAGAATGCTAATTAGTTGTAAAAGTTTTTTTGAAGTTCTCCCGGTTATTGAAAAAGAACCAGAACAGCCTGAATGGTGTCTAGTGCTCTGGAGCTCGGTGCCACGATTTCGGGTTCGAGTCCCGGCGGTGCCATGGATGTTAGTAGTGGTTCAGAATCCACTTTAAACCGTGGGTTCCGGTCTAATAGGATCGCAGAGCGTTGTCTTGAAGCAGCCCTCGTCGTTCCTCGCTAAAGTGAAGCTTCATTAGCAATAAGCCATTGACCAATGCCTGCGACGGAGGTCTTATGGACCTGGTGTAGGTTACCCTGCACCAGGGGAATTATTAACAACAACAGAACCAGAACCACCTTCTTGTATAATAAAAGTGTATCATAGTTTTATAAAATGCTCAGTTCAGCTTTAAATTTCTCAGATATTTCTTAATATATATATAAACTTGTGTTTCATTTATAGACATATAGGTTTTAATTGAAAGAGGCATAATTAATAACATAATTTAAATAAATTTTGAATAATCGTAGTCAAAGTCTTAGTTTTAGCAACAGGGCTCACGTGCTATAACAGTTATTAAATCCAATTTCGTCATTTTTTTTTTTTTTTTTGCTGAATTAATTTAAGGTAAGGTTTGACTACCTGAAAACATAATAAAGGGATAATGAGCTAAAAAATTATACATTTTTCGAGTACTTAAAATAAAAAAAGCAATTTTCATATATTGGTAATTGTATCCCACCTAATTACTCTCTTAAATCCCGCTTCGGTAGTGTTCGAATCCTGGCAGTGAAATTGATGTTTGTTAATGGTTCAGAAACCACGTTACATTGTAAGTCCCGGTCTAATTAGCCTAAAGTGTGCACAAAATGACTGTTGAACAACAAAGAAAACCAAAATTGGTAGTGTTCGAGAATATATGAGATATTGCGTCCATTTTGGATGGAACTCAGTTGGCGGAAGAAATATACGACAATTGAACAGCGATAACGGTTCAATCTGGAACTAGGTTTGGTTTGTCACTCTACGGTCATTTTGTGTACACTTTGGGCTAATTAGACCGTTACCTACAATTTAGCGTGAATTCCGAACCACTCACAAACATTCATGCCACCGCCAGGATTTGAACCTGAAACCTGTGGTACCAAAGGCCAGAGCGCTAGCCAATTGGCCATCAGGACGCAATCTAGAACTAGTGCAACATCCAGAGTGTATGAGCTAGGGTGCTCAATTATTGAGCTTAAATTATTATGATATAAATTGGTACACCCTGCCAATTTACGTGTTGTTATAAAAAAGGTAACAACTTTCATTTGGAAATAATACCTGATAACTGCAACACATTTTTATTAAGAAATGGTGACACTGTCACATATTACGACTAAATAATAGTATTTATTCATGTAATAATTTAATCTAGATGCTAACAACACCAACTTTAATTTTACAGTACACTAGCTAACAAGCCAAGCATATAATAAGACCTATTACTATTTTAAATATAATAGCATATATTTTTGAATTATACAGAATCAATCAATGCTTATACGGTATAGTTATACACTGCGTGAAAAAAGTAGAAGGACATTAGATTATTTTTGATAAATGAATAATGACGCATTTTTTAAACAATTAATTTATTCACAACGTTTTTACATGCAGATACCTGTATCTAGACAAAACAAAAAAGTACACAATTAAAAAAAAAAAGTATACTTAATAAAAAAATTCGTTTTGACGATCTCATGATCAGTGAAAAAAGTAGAAGGACACTTCTAAAAAGGAGGTGTACTATATAAATTAATATGGAATTCTTTTCCTGTTGGCTCGAATTACTTCGAAGATCCTATTTGCCATCGAACTGTATAAAGATTGAATTTTTGTTTGGCAAAAATTGTCCCATACAAAGTTTAATGATTTCTGCAGCTCAGCTACAGATTCAAACTGCTTTCCACCCTCGTAAACACGACGTACAATCATTGCCCATATGTTCTCTACAATGTTGGGATCAGGACTTTTAGCAGGACAATGTAAAAGTCGAACATTGTTTGCTGCAAATCAATCTTTAACACCATTTGCAGTGTGAATTGATGCTCCATCTTGTTGAAAAATCCAGTCATCTCCTCCTAACTCAGTGCCATACGGGAAAAGATTTGAGTTTAGAGTCTGGATGTAGTCTGTATGGTTCTGTCTACCATTTAGAAAGACAAAACTTGTCCTGCTTCCATAGCCAACTGCTAACCATACCATTAAACCACCTCCTCCCATCTGTCGAGTAGAATAAGTTTCTTCTTCAATACCAAGACAGTGCCAATAGTACTGATAACCATCTGGACCATCCAAATTGAATTTTTTTCTCATCAGAAAATATAACTGAGGTCCATTCTGAGCTCCAGGACATGTAGTCTTTAGCCCACTGCAGTCGGTTCTTCATGTATCCTTCATTCCACTTCGGATGGTGCATCCGTTTTTTGAAGACGAACTTTTTTGAGCATTTTATGTAGTTATAGACAGTTCTTTTGGTTACATGTGTAATTCCTAATTGAAATTGAGCCTTGCCGACACTTCCACCAGTCTTTTTGAGTTCACGAATGATTTTTCGTTGATCACATTGGGTGAGTTTTTTTGGTCTTCCTGTCTTCTTTTTTCTTCTGTCACTTTCAGGGTTTCTTATGAAGTTCGAAACAGTATTAGGACTGATTCGTAGCTACCGTGCAATCTCTCTCACACCTTTGCCTTCATTTTTATAGGCAACTATTTGACCCTTCTGAAACTTACTCAAGGGTATTCCTCTGGGCATCCTAAAACCAACAAAAACTATGAATTTCTAGCTAAATATTTTATTCTTGTTAAAAAGGAATTAAAAGAGAAAAAAAGCACTTACCTATAAACTTTCCAACAGCTTCTAAATATATTTTTTGGACGTGTCCTTCTACTTTTTTCACATACCCAAAGTTATTAAGTATTGCATTCCTAACTTAAAATAGTGGTAAGTAAAAAAATCTCATTTAACTTTCACTTAACGTAAATTAAAACTCTAACAAAACAACTCTCTATAAAAATCAGGTCAAAAGCAGTAAAATAAAAGCATATTGTACAAAAAAATGACTGTCCTTCTACTTTTTTCGCACAGCGTATGATATCAATGTTTTGCAAAAGTTATACGAAATAGAGAGACAGGGTCTTTGAATAATCTTAAGGTAAATTTTTTTTCTACGTCGGGGTGGAGGCCATATTGGCCATGAACCCTCTTGGCCAATATAAACCAATCTTGTAATAAAAGCTGTCTGGAGAACAGTTCATAAAAGAGAGCTCGGAATATATTGCCAAGGGGTCATCTTTTCTACCCTTGTCAGTTTCTCACAATTGTTACAAGATATACCTAAAGCCAGACTTTCTTCAATTCGCGAAATTTTATTTTCATTGAATGCTTTACAGATAAGGACGACAACTGTAGTATTCCATTACCCTTTGTAAGGCGGTGGTAAATATATTACCACCACGCTATTTGATTCCCAGCACCAGATGGTAAATTATTTACTATCGCCCCTTAGCAGAAACCGACCTTCGGAATCAGCGTTTCACGTTTCAACTGGTAGATCGCAGTTGGGGGCCTAGTAAACTGCTAAATTTCCTCTTTTTGTTAGTTTTCGAGTAAAATGGGGAAGATATGCACGTGTTTTTTTCACCCAGTATAATTATGAATAAAAATACGTTAGAAGTTTTGTAATGGTATTTTGTGTATCTTGAAGATATAATAGCTAGATTTCATTATGTATTTTGAAAATTAATACTAAATATTTTTATTTGTACGCATTTATAATTGGTGGTAACATATTTACCACTGCCTGCTTAGAGATTTTAGAGGTGGTATATAATTTACCACCGCCTGGTTTGCAACTGATTTAT
This sequence comes from Caerostris darwini, assembly GCA_021605075.1. Lineage (NCBI taxonomy): Eukaryota > Metazoa > Arthropoda > Arachnida > Araneae > Araneidae > Caerostris > Caerostris darwini. The sequence continues at coordinate 251,290 of BPLQ01000530.1, read as the reverse complement.
TCGTTTTCAGGAATGCATTTCGCTTGGCTTAGTACTTGATTTATATGTTTATATATATTTATATATTACACCATTTATTTATAAAATTTATTATTACTAATATTAGTGAGCATACTTTAGCGATTTTTTTTGGATTACATAAATATTTAGATATTTAGAACTAATAATTCGAAATGGAATGTAATAAAAGTAATATTTTTATAAGATTTTTCAAGTGATTTAAAAAAAAAGAAAGTAACTCAATGTATTGAATAATAAATAGAAGCATCGGAAAAAAAAAAGTCTAGCCGCCGAATAAGCTGTCCACCATGAAGCAAGATATGTTAAGAAAGCCTATAAAAAAAGAGGATATAAGATTTGGGCTAGGTCAGACGCATCCAGTGGGTTTCTGTATCAATTTGAGGGTTATACAGGGAAAAAAGACGATGGTGCCATTTTGGAAGAATTAGGATATAGAGTTATAACAAATCTTATCAATGATTTGCACCCTACTTCTCCTCTTTTGGTGCTTTTTGATAATGCTTTCACTTCAGTTCTATTGGTGGAAACACTGTTTTCCAAAAACATATACGCCATTGGTACCATCAGAACTGGTAAAAAATTCCTTCCTGAACCCATGAGGAAAAATTTAAATTACCAAAAAATATGAATCGCTGATGTTGGCATGTAGAGACACTGTTGCAGTGCAATGGCTAAGGTTGTTATTATTCTTTCAACAGCCCATAATATGAATGAAATGACATAAGTAAGTGGAACCCAAAAATATGGCTCTAAAAAGAAAATTGTTTGCCCAAAAGCAATTGAGATTATAGAAGAACTATGGGGGGAGTGGATAAATTTAACCACTTGAAATCTTCGTATAGCTCAAGTAGAAAATCAAAGAAATGGTGACATAGGTTATTTTACTTTCTTTTATGTGCTAGTTTAGAAAATTTATATATATTGTACGCGAATAATCATAACGTAGCTAAAAATTCGCATCTAGAAGTTAGGTTAAGAATAGCTCGTGGGGTAATAGAAGAATTTAGCAGTAAAAATCGAAAGTTGCAATCAAGTTGGGTTGCAACAAAAAAGGAAATTGGCATTCCACAGGAAATCAGAACAGCTAATGTTCAAATGCACATGCCAGAAAAAGGGTGCAAACATTGTAGCACCAAAACTAACCAGAAACGGACAAAAGTGTTATGTTGAACATGTGATGTTCCATTGTGTGCAACTTCTTGTTTTATGTTGTTTCACTAGAATAATTAAAAATAATATATTTGGTAATTTACATCGTATTGGGTTTTTCTACCACTTATTTCATGTGTAATTAATATATTTTTAGTTTAGAAATAATTAGTAATAAATAGTTTTACAAAATGCATATTTATCTGTGAAATTATTTATATTTCCTATTTTTTCTATTGAACAAATCAGTAAAATGTCATTGCTTGTATAGGGCGGTGGTAAATATGTTACCACCCCTGTTATAAATAATATCCATAACAACAAAATTAAAAAAATACTTTTTTTGGTCATAAATGAGCTTCTTTTCTCTAATTAGAGCGTAAAATGTAAATTTTGAAAGAAAACGGCTTGTGCCCGTTAAAAGGTTAAGTCTTATCTAAATCTAGTCTTCCTTTTTCTAGACAAGGTCTTGGAATGATCTCAGTGTAATCTGTGGATATGTTTATAGAATGTGGAAATTTCTGTATAGAACAGAGGTGGCCAACCCAAATGATCTTGCGGACCACTTTGGAAATGCATCATAAATCCGCGGGCCGCATATAAAATTATGTATTCCCATATTAGATTTAATTATTGTGTTTACTATTATTCTTACATGTAAACATAGATAATATAATACTAATGATACTCAACGCCCATTGTAAAGAAATATAGAACACTAAAAATGACATATAAAAAATATATAAATATAAACCAAATAAAAAATATATATATTTTACTAGTGCGATATTTGTTTCTCCACTCTTTCACTTAGCTTTTGCAAATCGATCTCAATTTGTGTATTTGCATATCGTAATGGATGTTGCAGGTTAGAGTCCGTTAAGTTTGAACGTGTTTTCTGTTTGGTCACCTTCATTTTTGAAAAAAAAAAAAAGGATTCGCAGGTGTAAGTTGAACCAAAGGCGCTAACAATTTCTTGTGCCCGTTAAATTGGAAAATTTCTTTAACTTTTTAAATTGGAAAATTTCTCTTTTGTAACGTAAGTGTTATAAAAAATATATTTTTGATTCTGATGTTTCAAAAATGTGTTTTAATTCAATATTGCATTGTAAGTCAACCAGTTTCATTTAGAGATATTCTGGGGCCGACTTGATTTCAACATGAAAGGGAGATAAATATATTTCAAAACTTTTGTTGCATTTGTTTGACTCTAAATTACTGAATCGGCTTTCAAAAGCAACTGTAAATTTTCTTATTTCTTTTGCACATTTGATGTAATTGCTACATTTTGATTTCATACATTTATTTTTTCACTTCTTTGGCCATTATAAAATAAATAAATTTTATAGGCACTAACCATACTTTTTGCACTGCACTTTTTATAAATTATAAAATAAATATATTTTATAAAAGTCTGATAAATCTCATGGGTCGGAAAAGTTTTCTAGGCGGGCCGTGGGTTGGCCACCCCTGGTACAGAAGCGGATACAAACATTAATCGTTTCAGAATGTATTGCCAATAGGGGTTATCTTTTCTACCCTTGTCAGTTTCTCACGATTACTTGATTGTTACAAGACATACCTAAAACCAGGCTTTCTTTAATCTCATAATTCTATTTTCATTGAGCACTTTATAGATAAGGACAAGATTATGTTAAACTGTATCGGAATTATGTGTCTAAATATAGTCTTCTTTTTTTTCTAGACAAGATCTTTGAATAATCTTAGTGTAATGAGGGTGGCCAACCCGCGATCCCTCTTGAACATTTTTCCAGACCGCGAGATGTATCACATTTTTACAAAATACATTTATTTTATAACGGCCGAGGCAGTAAGTAAACTCATATTCAAAAATTAACTGTCGAAGTTATGAGACAAAATTAACTTTTATTTTGAAATATTCTTGCGAATATAGGACAGATATTGGCTGTTTTATTTATGAGTTTACAGAATAATTAAATTATATTCTGCGAACTCGTGATGTGCGCGCATCTTGGAACATCTAATATAACAGGTTGTAATATGAATATAAAAACATCTATAGTGGGTCTAAATCTAATATGGGGATATATATAATTTTAAATGAGGCCCGCAGAGTTAGGATGCATTTCCAAAATGGCCAGCAAGATCATTTGGATTGGCCACCCCTGGTGTAGATATCTGTAGATGTGCTTATAGAATATGGAAATGTCCGTATAGCATAAAATAACTTGCAGAAAAATATTTACACAGATGATCTCTTTCACACAGGCATATAGCGGGTATGAACATTAATCGTTTCAGAATGTATTTCAAAGGGGTCACCAATTCTACCCTTGTCAATTTATTACAATTACTTGTTTGTTACAAGACATATCTAAAACTAGGATTTCTTTGATCGCAGAATTCTATTTTCATTGAATACTTTATAGATAAGGACGACGACTGTGTTCCATTAAGTCTTATCTAAATCTAGGGTTGATCATCCCTGGTACAGAATATAATAACTTATAGAAAAATATTTACATAGATGGTCTCTTCCATACATCCATATAGCGGGTACAAGCATTTATCGTTTCAGAATGTAATGTATCTTTTCTACCCTTGTCAGTTTCTCACGATTACTTGATTGTTACAAAACATACCTAAAACCAGACTTTTTTCAATGGCGAAATTCTATTTTTATTCAGCACTTTATAGATAAGGACAAGATTATGTTAAACTGTATTCGATCAAGTCTTATCTAGATCTAGTCTTCTTTTTTTTTTTTAGACGAGGTCTTTGAATAATCTCAGTGTAATCCAGGGGTGGTCAACCCTCGGCCCGCCATGAACATTTTTCAGGCTCGTGAAATTTATCCCACTTTTACAAAATATATTTATTTTATAGTGGCCAATGTACTGAAAAACCAATGTATTAAATAAAATACATTATGTGTTCATCCGTAAGTTAAAAAATTAACTGCCGAAGTTATGAGAAAAAAATTAACTTTGATTTTAAAATAATATTCTTGCGAATATAGTACAGATATTGGCTGTTTTATTTATGAGTTCACATAATAATTAAATTATATTCTGCGAACTCGTGATGTGCGCGCATCTTGGAACGTCTAATATAACAGATCGTAATATGAATATAAAAATGTCTATAGTGGGTCTAAATCTAATATAGAGATATATAAATTTTATATACGGCCCGCGAGTTAGGATGCATTTCCAAGGTGGCTAGCAAGATCGTTTGGGTTGGACACCCCTAGTGTAATCTGTATATAGGCTTATAGAATATGAAATTGCTTGTATAGAATATAATAACTTATCGAAAAATATTTACACAGATAATTTCTTTCACATATTTGTATAGCGAGTATAAATATCAATCGTTTCAGAATATTTTGCCAAGGGGCCATCTTTCTACCCTTGTCAATTTCTCACAATTACTGGTTTTGTTACAAGACATACCTAAAATCAGGCTTTCTTTAATCACAGAATTCTATTTTCATTGAATACTTTATAGATAAGGACGACGACTGTGTTCGTTTAAATCTTATCTAAACCTAGTCTTCTTTTTTTCTAGACGTCTTTGAATAATCTTAGTATAATCTGGGAATATGTTTATAGAATGTGGAAATGTCCGCATAGAATATAATAACTTACAGAAAAATATTTACACAGATGATCTCTTTCACACATTCATATAGAGCAAGGGGTGGCTAACCCGCGGCCTGCCGTGAACATTTTTTTGGCCCGTGAGATTTATCACACTTTTACAAAATATATTTATTTTATAATGCTGAAAGTAGTGAACACCAATGTATTTTAAAAATACGTTAATTTTGCATTCATATATTCAAAAATTAACTGTCGAAATTATGAGAAAAAATTAACTTTGATTTTAAAATAATATTCTTGCGCAAACAAATATCACTCTAGTAAAATAAATATTTTTTAATCATTTCATTTTTTAATTTCCTTCATATTTATATAGTTTTTATATTTCATTTTTAGTGTTATATATTTCTTTACAGTGTGCGTTTAGTATCATTATTATTATTATTTACATTTGCATGTAAGAATAATAGTAAACACAAAAATAATAACTCATTACGTTTCAATTTTTAACTCCAAAAAAATGTCTATAGTGAGTCTAAATATAATAGAGGGATATATAATTTTATAGGCGGTCCGCGTAGTTATATGCATTTCCAAAGTGGCCAGAAAGATCATTGATCTGGTATAGAATAAAAATATTTACACAGATGGTATCTTCCACACATTTATATAGCGTCTACGAACATTAATCTTTTCAGAAGGTATTGCCAAGGGGCCATCTATTTTACCCTTGTCAGTTTCTCACAATTACTTGTTTGTTACAAGACACCTAAAACCAGGCTTTCTTCAATTCGCGGAATTCTATTTTCATTGAACAAGCGTACAAGTGAACCTTCTTTACAGATAAGGACGATGATATATTGAACTGTATTCGAATTTAATCTTATCTAAATCTAGCCTTCTTTTTTCTTATCTCTTCAACTTTCTATTGATCGGCAGATATTAATACTAACCCCACGTCGAAAGATTATGGTCTTAGCTAAATTTAATAAAAACTGAAATGTCATTCCATACATATTTTCAATTAAAATCAAGGCAGTATTATCAAAAATTCGTCCAATGTGTACTGACTTCTGTACTGTCTTTGCCAATTTGTCATTGGGACACTTTTCTGAAACTCTTGCACTTATAGAATCTACTAAATTGAAGAGTTTATTAATTTACATTTACAAATAATTTTACGTATTGAATGACCATTATAAAATATTAAAATAATTAATTTCTGAGAAAAACCTTTATCTATAATTTATTTTTTTGTTTTAAAGAAATAAACTCTCAAAGTTTCATTTTTATTTTATTGAAATTCAGTGTGGGCTGTAATACTACTGTGTCCAAAAAGTAAGATTCTTTTTCAATTTAAAATTCCCGGGGCTTATGGAATTTCAATTTTTTTTTTCTTCTTCTTCTTCTTTTCTTCTTGTTGGCACTGTCCTTGACATCTGTGCGAAATTTGACGTCAAAATATTCATTAGTGTTTAAATTACGTTTGGCTTTGTGAGACGCTAAAACTGATTCCGGCGGTTTTTGAGATGTCTGAATTAATTGAGCAAAGAAATGGCATTAAATTTTATTTGCGGAAACGTATAGAATGTTGCAGAAGGCATTCGGTGAGCATTCCTACATCGGTAAGAAATGCTTACAAGTGGTATAAACAGTTCAAAGAAGGCAGAGAACGCGTTGAAGTGCCCTTTGGTCGACCCTCAACCTCAACCGACGAAGCTCACGTCCAAAAAAAACCAAGATTTGGTGCTTGCAAACCGTCGATTTACAATTAGAGATCTTGCTGCTGATGTTGGCATTTCAAAAGGATCGGTCAATTCGATTTTGGGCCTCAAACGTGTCAAGTCTCGATTGGTACCGAAAACGCTGAATGCGCCAGCTCACACTGCATTGATTCTTCGTGACTTTTTCGCCAAAAATGAAGCCCATATAGTTCCACAACCACCGTATTCACACCGTGCGATTTCTGGCTATTCCTGAACTCAAAAGACCACTCAAGGGACACCGTTTTGAGTCGATTGAAGAGATTCAACGTGAATTGGCGCGCGCTTTGAAGGCCATCCCTGTCGATGACTTTTTAGCATGCATTGAAGATTTTTAAGAAAGTTGGCATTTATGCTTTGTGTCTGGAGTGGATTACTTTGAAGGCGATGAAATAGATTTGGAAGAATAAATAAAGAGTTTTTGAAAAAAAAAAAAATTTTCTTACTTTTTTGGCACAGTAGTAAATTATAATGCATGGTTCTCTGTATAGATCGCTTCTAATTTGGAATATGTTCAGGCGTGGGCGGCGTGATGGCCAATTGGTCAGCGCTTTGGTCTTTGGTACCACAGGCTTCAGGTTCGATTCCTGGCGGTGGCATGGTTCTTTGTTGGTGGTATGGAATCCTCGTTAAACTAGTAGGTCCCGGTCTAATTAGCATAAATTGTGCACAAAATGGACCATAGAGCGACAAAGCAAACCAAACCTTTAGTCTAGACCTTCTTTATATGACTTTTTCCAAAGAAGTGAAAAATTGGTTTCTGTACACATCTTGACGTAATTGACGTCTATTTTTTACTTCAGTTTTGCAAAACAAAGAAATTAAAATATATTAGATTTTATTTGGTGAAAAACTATAGAAGAATTTTATTTTAAAAGTTCAATAACAAAAAACAAAAAAAAAAGTTATAAATAAAATTAATTTTGGTATTTTTTTTATTAAGTAAAATATTGCTCTCTTCAAATTAGGAATACACGATGGCACTAAATATTTAATTTTGGTTATTTTCATGTTTTATTTTTTTTAAGTCTGAATATCCTTCGTTAATTTAAGCCTCTTTAACTTTCTGTTTTATGTTTGATTAACTAAATCCTATCTGAGATTTGACGCCTGTATTTGAAGGTAACAGTTTATTTGGTTAAAATGTTACCTTCATTAAATCTTATCTGTTAATTCTACATCAAAGACATTAAATTTCTAACTGCAAAATTTTTTTTTTTTTTTTTTTTTTTATGTGGGAATTAGAAGAAATTTATTTTTTTACGAAGTTCAAAAATATCTATATAATATTAGTGGGAAAAAAAGAAATTTTTAAAGAAATAGTTTTTACTGATATAGATTAAATACTTTACTGATATGGGTTAAAACTGTTATATAGGTTAATTTATAGATGTTAACTTTATTGATATAGGTTTAAAAAATCTTCTTTTTTTTTTTTACAAGTTTTTTTAAGTTGTTTTGTAAAATAATTGCACATTTTATCAAAGTATTTTCAGCTAATTGATTACTTATTAAATATAATTTTTGTGTAGTTAAAAATGAAACGATACGATTATAAATGAAACAAAAATTCGTTTTCACATAGTTAATGTAACAAGAAAATTATAATTCCAAAAATAATCCCATAACATGTAATTTAGAATAGATAAAATATTTTATTTATAAATGTGTTTTGAGATTCATTTTTGAGACACTTCTAAATAATTTATAAAACAGCGTAATATTGACACATTATATCATAGCAACGATTGTTGCTAATGATGATTAAATAAAAACTGACAGCTAAATATGCAATATTTCATAATAGAACAAAATCTTTTGAATGGATGGAACATGGAACTCGCACTGAACTTACTGTAAAAAATAAAAACTGACCTTTTCCCGTCTATTGTTCTAAAACTATTGGAATAACTTCGTACCTTAACAACCCTGTCATTTATTTGTGTAAAAAGAACGGAGATATTACAGGATGATTATTATTGCAATCACGAATCTGAAAAAGTTCCGAACTTTAATCTAGTTCTAACCAGAAACTTGTTGCGAAATCGTTTTGGCTGCTTGCCAAATAAACTAACGCAAACGATTCCTGTTGAATGCCACTTCCTCGATTCGAAAGAACAAATTTCCATTTGAAGAGAAATTATTCAAAATTTAAGAAATTTAATTTCCATACTTAATGTTTATTTTAGGATTTTGGATTACTTTTCACGATAGCAACACGTGCAAAACAGATGACTGTCAAATGGAAGATGTATTGCATTCTGTTCCATATTATTTTAGTCGCTTTGTTAGTGACGAACAAAGGAGTTGATTCGAATGTTGTTCCAACTGCCTGCCAAATACTGAGAAAATATTTTCTTTTACTTAATAAGATTTTCCGAAGACGAGTAAACAATAATATTTTAATTAATTTATAAATTACATTGAATAAATTGTCGATATTCTTTAATATTAAATACACTTGTGTAAGGAATTTTTTTTTTTTTTTTTATTCATCGTGTAAATGTTCGTTTAGAATGAAATAAAATTGAAAAAAAAATATAATAATAAATAACTTTTTTTCATGAAGATTCGCTAAAATAGATTTTTAAATATGCGTTTTAATGTATTGTTTCACGTTATTGAAAATCAGTATTGTGATTTAAATGAAGAGATTGAAGATTTTAAAAATCAATTATATTATGAAAATGATAATTTCCAACAAAAATATTTTTAAATATTTCGAAAAATATTTGAATTTTAGTATATATAATTAAATTTTTAAATAACTTGTAACTTTAAACAAGCTAAAAAAACTTGTAACTTTGTGGTAAATGCTTTAATGAAAGATGTATTAATATTTAAATAGAAATGAGGTTTTTTTTATTCGACTTATAAGTTTCATGATATTTTTTTTTTTTTTTTCTTTTAAATAATCTAAACATTAAAACGTGTTTTTTTAAAATCTTTTATTGAATATTCTTTAAATTTATATTGTAAAAAGTTGCTTCATATTTCAAGTTCAATTTAATTAAATTTTTTTTGTCAATTTAAAATATTATGAGACTATTTGAAACTTCTATAAATTTTTTTTAATTCTTTATAAAACAAATTAAATTGTTTAAATTATTCTTCTAATTAAGTAAAACAAGAAGAAATATTGCTATATGAAATTGCAAAAAATACTACCTTTCACTTTTAAATTCAGTGATATCTATTCTATTTGAAAATCGATTGCGTTCGCCAAAAATTGCATTTTGTACTTTGATTTGAGAAATGCTTATCTAGTTGAGCCTGTTCAAAAGCATTTAAAAAATATGGTTTAGCTTGTTATTAATTATGGTTAAACTTATGCTTTAGTTTAAAAAATTGACATTTTTTCAAACTAAAAAATTTTTTAAAAATATGGTGTACTGTCTTTTATCTAATTTTGTAAAATAAAACAATTTGTTCAATTCTTCTAATTGTAGATGTTATTTTTCATATCAAACACTGTAGTTACGAACAAGTGAAAATTGAAATTCTAATTTATTGATATTTAATTTTTCTTATCTTCCTAAATATTTAACCAAACAAATTCTTTCATTATTTATAATTAATAAATGATTTGGTTTATTAATACTAGTAAAATTCGAGCAGATAAATTATAAATTTTTTTCTAAAAAATTTTGATACAGTTTTTCCAACTGTTAAAAATCATATATTTCTATAATTTCCTATGATATTAAATATACTTTGAAGTTAATATAGGAATCTAATCCTTAGCTAAGAATTAACTTGATTTTAAATTTCTTACCTTACTTGTTTTTCGTTCAAATTTATACAAAGCATTTTATAATTTTTTTTGTATTTGTAAGTGTTTTTTTTCCTTAATCATTTTTGCAAATTTCTAAAATATTTCGGGAAAAATTCAAAATATAAAATTCCCTATAAAACTTTTCCGGAATTTCCCTTACATTGATATGTACAATTTTTTTTTTATATATTTCTTAAAATTTCCTAAAATCTTCTAGATGCTTGGTACTTTAGAATTAACAGTGCATGATTAATAATAAATAACAGTATAAAGTAACAATATATGATTAATAATAAATGAATACAAAAATCTTAATTAATTAATTAATAAAAAGAAATAAAAAAGCAACACTTTACAAACAAGCAATGAATATTTTGTTACTTACATAATTATATCTACGCCACACTTAAAAAATACATTTGATACATTTAAAAATTAATATTATTAATATTTTTTCAACCAAATTTTAAAATTATTTTTTTTGTAAAGTATAACAATTAAAGTTCCTTTTGTTTATCATTGCTATTTATTTATCAATATTGTTGTTATGAAATATCACTCTCATTTCTTATGAAAGACATGTCATTATTATTCAATATTTTCAGCATTTTTTTATCTTAATATTAATTGTGTGAAATTTCTAATATATGTTCTTTTTCTTCCTTTCATACAACAAAATTATTTATAATTTGATAATTAAAAAACATTTATAAAAAGTTTTCACGATATATTAATGAATAAAGATTTCCTTCTAATACGTAAGATGGGCTGCATTCTATAAAAATATTAATAATATTTTCAATGAAATGTAATGGAATAAATTAAATTGTTTGAAATTCTGAGATCAAACGATATTTAATATATATATATATATATATATATATATATATAAACACACACACACACACACACACACACACACACATATATATATACACACACTTATATATATCTGCATACATATCACAAACATTTATATATATATGTATGCCCACACACACACATATATATAAACACACACTTATGTATATCTGCATACACATCATTTATATATATATGCATACACATCACAAACATTTATATATATATATGTATGCCCACACACACACATATATATATATACACACATTTATATATATATGTATGCCCACACACATATATATATATACACACATTTATATATATATATATATATACACACACACACCTACACAGTGTGTGTGTGTGTGTGTCAAATACAGTATTACGATTTTTTGAACGTATAGTCTGTTTTAATAACCCATTAATGTTTGCAGTATGAATGTTCTGCATTTATTTATTTCTATATATTAAATAAATTCACATGCCATGTTTACATCAATTAATTTTTTCCCCTCTGCCGAAAAAAAGCATCTTAAGCCGCCCGACTAGTCAAGCTATTAGTGATGAGAGATATTAATTTAATATCGTTTTTCGTGTTCTGTCTATCATCAGCTATAGGGCACGAACTACAAAAATATTTCCTTGCATAAAAATGACATATTTGTGACATAAAATAATGACGTATTTTTAGATTTTCTAAGTAAAATTTTTTAAACTATTTATTTCGCCAGAAAAATTTAAATAGTTATATATGATTAGGTTTGTGTGTTAACACTTTTACAAAAGGCTTTTAATATAATGAAAAATCTATTAAAATGAAAAGTTCTTTAATATCTAATTAAAAAAAAAACTTAATTAAAAATGAATTTTTGTTTATTCGAAATACCTAATCATTTAAATATACATTATGCAATTTTTGAAAATATTATAAGTCAGGTTTCTTTTATTTTAAAGAGGAGAAAAGTTCAAACATAAAAAAAAATCTAATCTCATTTTTACAATTTCTTATCAAAATGATGTATTTTCATTTTACATCAAAGATAAAACTTTAACCTTGACTGTAAGCTGCATGTTTTCTTTAACAATGATTGGTTGAAGTGGTCACTCCTTCTGATTTGTGCAATTTGATTGGTTAGTGACGTTATATGTTGAGTAGCGTCATTTATCTGGGTTCAGAATTCAATGGAAACAGATCAGGTAAGACTATATATATTTCTCTGCGTTTGTAGAAAACTTAACTAAACCTTTGAATTTTATTGACTTTCGCTGAGTGTACTAAAATAATTATATAACTTTGCTTGTGAGTACAGATTTTTTTTAAAAATAGATTCTATTGTTAATTTGGCGAAATTTATTTTTTTTAAATATATTTTGGTACAAATTAAGCTAAATATTTCTCGTCATTAATATTCTAATTTAAATATGTTATGCATTTAAAAAATTTTACTGTAGAGTTAATATTGTGATATTTTTAAAAAAATTATTTGTCGACATTTGAGGATGTCGAAAACTTCTCGACAATTTAGGTCATAAACTTTTTAAACTGGAATAATTTAATTCTATGAGTTGTTCAATATATTTGTTGGATACCTGAATTAGTTAAAGGGAAATCTTTGTATGCTATGATATCGATCCATGTAAACTTCGTCCTGTTTGATGAGAAAGGTTTATTGATTAGTTCTACCGCATGGATCATCGTATCTCAGTAAAATTTTTCTGAAGAAATTTACAAACTTATTCGTAATACTTCGCGAGCTACAGGTCGGGTGAAAACTTATTCGTTTAACCTGAATGCATTAATTTCAAAACGTTAAAAAAAAAAAAAAAAAAAGTTGGGTAGTTGGTTATCGTAATGCTGTAGACTGAAAATATTTACTTTTATTAGAATTTAGCAGGCAAGCGTTACTGTTAAAGAAAAAAGCAGAAAAAGTAATATTACTAAATGTAATGGTTTGTAAGCTTTGAAAGTTCTCAATTAATATTTGGTGCAATTGATTTGAATTGTCAGTACTATGATAAAATTTTATAATCTTAAATAAGTTATTATCTATGATAAAATTCATTAACTGAATCAAATATGATAAATTTAAAACTATGAAAAATTAAATTAGTGATGAAATGTTTAACCTCAATGCTTTTTTAAAAAAAAAGTACTTGCTCCTTCCTCATTGTTATTTTTTAACAAGTAAAAATAACTTAATGATAAATTGATTCAATTGTAGTGATAAAATCTTACTTTCTTTCCTGTTTTGTAAATGACTGTTAAGACATTGCTCTCTACTATTGTGAAGTAGGTATTCCTTAGTTATGTAACTTAAACAGGGAAACTCTTTAACAAAAGAGAAGAATGTATAAAAAAAAATTGAACTGGTGCCATTTTTAATCATGGGAACTATCTAGTACTTTTCTTCTGTCACTTCTTAAAATAAGATTTGTACCCATGCCATTTTGTCTCAGAGAAAAGTCTTAATTTGTTTTCTACCTTGATCATGAAAGGAGTTTAAAAATCTAATCTACCTATAGATTAAACTTGGATATTATTATTGCAGTTTTGGTAAATTTTTATGAATTTATTTCTACAATAAGAACCATTTTTTTTTTTTATAAAAACATAGCTTTTATATATTTTGTTTTAATATGCATGTATAACTTTCTTGCATAAAGCATTCTGAATATTAGATTTGCATTTTTGGCAGTTCTATATTTTCAAATTGTACTTTAAATATTTCTGATTTATTATGCAAATCTTTCTACTTCTAAACTGGAATATTTCTAAGCCTATTGTGCAGAATATGTCTGTTATATTTAAAAATAACTTTTCTAGATTTTATTTTTGTTTCATTAATATTTTGCTTTATCTCTAAATTACTCAATTTAAATTTTTATTTGGCAAAAATGAGAATTGGCTTGAATGTCGTAAGTTTTATATAGTAATTAAACTAATAACTTAATTATGCATATGTTAATTTTAAAGTCTTGTAAGTTAACTAAGTTTTTTGTTTCAGATTATTGTTATTATGAAAAACGTGTGTCACCGAACAGAACTAAAAAAAAATCTAGTCGGTCGTGGTGCTGAAATACCGGTGTACTGGAGTAGTAAGACTGAGGACGTTTTTAGTCTTTATAGTAGTATGCGAGTAAGTTGATCCAACTTTTCTTTTTCCGGCAGTCATCTACACCAAGCAGCTACCAACACTTTAGTGTAAGTATTAAAATCTTGTTTGTTTTAATGTTTAGATTTTAAAACTAATTTATGCAATTGAATTCACTTTTCAATTCGTTGAATTTTATATTTTTAAATATCTTAATAAAACTAAAACATTTTAAAGTTTTTTTTTTTGGTGTACGATTAGGCTAGTAGCTTAAAACTAAAGTTATTATTTTTATAAGACTGACTACTTGATGCAGATAATGAACTAACTACTTGATGATTAAATCTAGTAAATGTTTTAATCTAATCCTAGCTATAAAAATGCCTATTTTTTATGCAATACATGAAGTTCAATAAATTGAAATTTTAACATTTTCAAGTTCCTAAAATTTAATGATTAGTTTTGAAAATATATGCATATGTTAATAACTTTTATAATTAACCAAAATTCTTGTAATTAAAAATTGTGATAATTTTAATTTTTCTGCTTTTATGATAAAACAAACTTTATCTGAAAGGATATATAAAATCATAAAAGATTATCTATGCATGATATAAATCTTCTCAGAATCTCAGTGTGATTAAATGACTAACAAGTAAATATTTAACCTTAATCCCAGTTTTTAAAATTAATAGTGTATATTTATAAATCTTGAATTAAAATTTTAAAATGTTTATTAATATCTATTATTGACTATAATTAAAAACAGTGTTAATTAAATGAAAAATCATTAAAAACTTAATTTAAAAATCTAGAAATGAAACTGTTAAATTTCTTATGTATCTAATATTTTCTGTGAAGAAAACTGTTTTCTTAAATATAATAAATCAATAGATATAATTTATCCTAAATGAATAAGAATATTTAATGTTGACAA
Source organism: Caerostris darwini (assembly GCA_021605075.1). Taxonomy (NCBI): domain Eukaryota; kingdom Metazoa; phylum Arthropoda; class Arachnida; order Araneae; family Araneidae; genus Caerostris; species Caerostris darwini. Next base: position 236,105 of record BPLQ01000530.1, on the reverse strand, counting down.
TTTTTAAGTAGTTTGCTTTTATTAAAATTTAATATTTTTATTCCAGTTATCCATTTTCACAGCGTACTTATTTGCAGTTAAATATTATATTTGGGGATTATATAAATTTATAAAACAAAATGGTTGGCTTACCAGCTTTACGTCAAGAACCTACTGTTGGTGTCAAATTTGTAAGTGCAGGGACTGCGGCCTGCATTGCTGATATGATCACATTTCCTCTGGATGTAGCTAAGGTCAGACTTCAAGTAAGTTATTTTCTTTTGAGATTTAAAAATTTTTATCTTCTGGAAAGTAATATACAAACTATGGATTTGGCAACATTTCTTTGAGAATCTGTAAACTTTTAATTATGAATTGTAACAAACTTTTAAAATTACGATTTCTGAGTAATTGAAAATTATGTCTGTTTTTCACTTTAAAAAAAATACATAGTTTCTCAGATAAAATTTAATTCAATTAACTGATGTATACTATTTGGTATTGCTGAATTTCGGGAAATAACATTTCTGGTATATGAAGTTTTTGCAAATGAAAAGAATTCATAAAAATCAAAGAAAATAATCAGCTCTTTATAGAATTAAGCAAATATAAATTTCTTCTCTGTACAATTGGAATATTTTTAAAGTATTGCTATTATAAATTAAAGAATTTTCTTATACATTATAAAATAAATGAATGAACAAACATGATTATAACTATTTATTACTTATTTATTTAAACTTAAGTTATGTTCATGTTCTTGTTTCCATTTATCACTAGTTCTATTTTATTATACTTCTAATATCTAATTTACAATAAATTTTTAGGTGAAATTTATCTATGAATTTTTTTACATACATGAAAATATTTCTTGCTTTAGTTCTTTATTTAAGAATATCTAATTTTCAACATAAAAGTATTAAAATATAATTTTTAGAAGTTAATCGTACAATTAGAATTAAAAAAAAAAATTTTTCTTAATTCTTTGTTTTCAGATACAAGGTGAAGGACTGGCAACAAATACCTTGCGTAATAAAGGCATGTTTGGTATGATGGTGAACATCATTCAAAAGGAAGGACCCAAGAGCCTATACAATGGTTTATGTGCAGGTTTACAGAGGCAGATGTGTTTTGCTTCAGTTCGAATAGGATTATATGATTCAGTTAAGAATCAATATAATGATATAGGTAATTTTTTTTTTTTACCTTTTTATTACTTGATTTGTAAATTAAATTTTAACACATTTTATTAGATCTATCATCCTTTTTATTTTAAGTGATATAAACCTTAAATTTAATTCTAGCATATTAATATTGTATATTTTATTTTGCCTTAAAAATAAACACATGAAATTTTAATATTCTATTTAATTTTTTCATATAAAAGCTTCTTGGATGTTTTAAATTATTATTGAAGTAAATTGAATTTGATTAGTAATTATAAAATCCAGTTTGTTTAATTCGAAAAATTTTAACTTTCTTTCATTAAATAAGAAATTTAAGCAACATAGTATCCTCAAGGTATATTCCATTTAGTTTATTTTTAAAGAAATTTAATACATTCTATAGATTTAACTTTGAAGTATAAAATAAAAATCATATTTAAATTATATAAAATTGATGAATAAAATAACTTTTTATTTCATTAACACAATAGTTATCATTAGTTTTAAATTGTATTTGCAGTTATTGTTTAATTATTAAAACTCAGCTTTTTGTTAGACATACAGAACACATATTAGCTCTACATTATACAGGACATTTCTATAGTTCTTTGTGTGAATATTTGTTAAACATAGTTTATACAATTGTATCGTTTTTCTTTTGTAGCATCTGGCGTTATTCCTGCGGGCCATGTAAGTATCCGCATCTTGGCCGGAGTGACCACAGGAGGCATGTCGGTCGTCTTTGCTCAACCAACTGATGTAGTGAAAGTCAGGATGCAGGCCCAGGTGTCGGGTGTAGCTCAGCGCTATGTAGGAACTATGAGTGCTTACAGGACTATAGCAGTTGAGGAAGGCATGAAAGGATTATGGAAAGGTCAGTATATTCTTTTCCATTGCAACTTTATACATTGATTAATGTATTTATATAAATCTTAACACTAAAAAAAATGTATTTAAAGAAAATGTAGCCATTAAAATACTCATTCACAGAAAATTGCCCATTCACATTCCTCCTTTTTTTTAAGGCAAAGGATTTCCTGGTTTCTTAATTCTTGTTAGCATGTTTTAATAGCTTTTTGAGTACTAGTTAAATTATATTAATAACAATTCGCAAATCTGATACTAAAATATTTTTATTTATAGTTTTCTATTGGCTTTAATTCCTATGATATACAAATGAAATTTAAAACTAATTTACTTAAATTGCAAGTATTGAATAAAGTTCATGTTAAATTGATGATTGTAATATTACGAATAAAGCATTCATTGAATATGGTTGAATGATTTAAATGTTTAAAAAAAAAAAAAAAAAAAAATGAAACTCCAATAAGTTTAAACATTAACTAAAACAAATTCAGTCTTTATTCTGTTCATAGTTTTTACGTATAGATTATTTTTCAGTTAATAAAATGAGTTTTTATTAAAAATAGATTTGCTTGAATTCATGGCTTGTACCTTAAAATCATTGAAGTTATAAATTGACATTGTAAAAAAAAAAATATTAATTCTTCTTTTTAAGTTGCATTTAAATTAATAAAACACTATAAATCGTTCATTGAAGTAGACCCATATTTTACAAGCTACATTTCTTATTAAATTTAAGTTTATTAACTTGAATTTAAACTCTTGTTTTTTTTACAGTGTGCTTTGAGGTAAGCAAAGCAATTCTCTATTGTAATAAAAAAACCGAGTGTTCTAATTTTTATTAAAGTGATATTTGATTGAAATTAGATTACTTCTATATATGAGTACATTACATTTACCGATTTGAAATTTTTTTTTTTTTTTTTTTTTTTTTTTTTTAATTGAATAACAAATGTAAATTATTCAATGTGTTACTTATGACCAAGTTACTTTTTTATTCTCATCTTTAACCTAATTGGGTTTTTCTTATAAAAAAAAAAAATATTAATAACTTAATCTAAAGCATAGAATCTTTTTAAGTAATAAAAGTTTTACATAAATATCATGATGTATTAATTTCATTAATAAAATAGCATTAAATAAATTCTTGGTTTAAAAATGAATTTAATATATAACTTTTCTGTTTACAAGATTATTGGAAAATATTCTTATTAGAGTTATTTAATTAAAATGTTAAAACTAATTTTGAAAAGATTTTAGCAAGTTACTGCTTCTATGATGTTTTAATTTTTAAACTTGAATGCATACATATCCTGAAATATCGGGTATGCAGCTATTTTTATACATCCAAATTTACTAAAATTTTTTAATTTAAATACTATTAATTTTCTTTACATTTTTATGATTTATTGTAATTTATTTTATCAAGGCTAATTTTTAAGGAACTAAACCAACATTAATTATTTTAAAAATATCTATAGAATGAATATAAACTAATTGCCTATCTATTGAACATTGATGTATTCATTATGATTTTATAGAAATACTGGAAGCACTTGGATACAATTTACTTTTTATTTGATAGATGGATGTACAATAATAATTTCCTTTATATATGTAAAAACATAGAAATCTCTTAATATAATTTGTATCATTGAAAGTAAATTAAAATGTAAATATAGGATTTTTCCTATTTTTAATCTGTACCAATTGTGCATATACATTCATCTGTAACTTTAATCCTTCTCCAGTATTTAATTTACTTTTATATGTCAAGTGTTCATTAAATGGAAAATTTATTCTAAATGTTAGCCTTGATGAAATCATTGTTCCTATATTATTGCCTAACATGCTCCTTTTTGTAAAATTTTAGGTGGAGACTAAATATGCCAAACTATTGATTTAATGTACTAAACGTAAAGGTAACTGTAGGTATTTAGGCTTTAAGCCGTAAGAAAGTAAATGATTTATGCAAATTTAGCCTTATTTGGCTCACGTAAGTTCTACCAAATTTTTAACTGATTATGTATTGGTGAGACTAAGAATTTAGGAGTAATATAAATTTAAAAAATATAGAATATGTGATCAAGGGTATTTGATCTGGTTCTATATTTTACATGTAATACTAATGACCTTCATAATTTAGGTACTTTGCCGAACATCACTCGCAATGCTATTGTGAATGCAGCTGAGCTGGTCTGTTACGACCTTATAAAAGAATTCATTTTGACCAGAAATCTCATGTCTGACAATGTTCCCTGTCATTTCACGTCGGCATTTGCTGCTGGTTTCTGTGCCACTGTGGTGGCGTCTCCAGTAGATGTGGTGAAGACACGTTTTATGAATTCACATCATGGCCAGTACACTGGGGCCATTGACTGTGCCTTGAAGATGTTTAAAGAGGGCGGTTTTACCTCGTTTTACAAAGGGTTTGTTTAAAATTATTTTCGTTAAGTAAACTTTGACATAATTTGTTTTAAATAACAGCAACAAGTTTTGTCCTGTGACTCGTTGCTTAATGTTTTCCCAGTGTAGTGTTTTTTTTTAATCTCTATAATTTTTTTTATATGTACATTCTTGTAAATACATTATCACATATGTGCAATATTAAAAATCACAAGGAAACTTTACCTTTTTTTAAGGTTCCTTGCCTAATCTAAAATTTTAAAATCTGATAAATTATGTACTTTTTAAAATATGTACATATAAAAATGGTTATATTGATATTAAAGATGATAGTTTGTTGAAAGAATAGTAAGCTTAATTTTTAATTGCGTGAAATAAAAAAAACCCATTAAACTAGTATTAAATTTGAAGATAGAATTGATAATGTTGAAAATAATTCCTTGGTTTTACACCATTGTCAAAATATTTCAAATATATGATGGGTGGTAATATTGGGTTAAACTTAAATATTAAAACAATTTATGATGCAACCTTTTTTTTTAAATGGAACTTTTTATTAAACTTAAAACAAAGGTTATGATGTACTAAATAAGCTATTAAGAAGCTTATTCTTGGTATTCTGGCTTTACCTTTAAATCATAATTTAAAGGCTTCTTTTCAACATTATTTTGTTACTTTTCTTTCCTCTTATCTATGTAAAAGGTTTGTTTACTAAATTAACTTGAATTTTAGTTTAGCTATCCAGCTTTTAAAAAAAAAAAAAATCCTAAATTTTTTTTTTTTTTTTTATTGTTAAAAGTAAAAAATTTCTATACTATTAATTTTCTATTGCTAAATGTTTATTTGCCAACCTTTTGGCTTACTGTAAAGATGTATTGTTTTAGTCCTTGTTTCAATGTAGTCATAGTCTATGTTTTGATTTCCAAATTGCTTCACAATGTATATTAATGCAATGTTATTCATTGTTATCAACTTTATCAGAAAACAAATTATATAATGAAGTCCTTTTTACTAATCCAATAGCTTTATAAACTTAAATTAACAAAGTATTAACTTTGTTAATTTATTTATTTAAACTAATACGTAATGACTTAAATTTCATCTAATAAATAGAATTTTAACGAATCTTCATTTTATTTGATTCTTCAGTTGTTCTGCATTTGTTGCCAAATTGTGAATCCATTTTATTGTAACAATTAATAATCATGCATTTATTGAAATTTGATTACTAATATCTCATCTGCTGACTTTCTGTTATTACCAATGTTTTTGATGCTATTGTTCTCTTTTTGGTTTTCATTTAAATTGGATTTTTCTAATCCAAATATTTTAAAATACTATATGGAACAGAACTTGCATTTTATGTATTTATAGAGATTTTATGTAAAAAAAATTACATAATATTTATGGATACATTTTAAACAATGTATTTTCATTTAAAATTTTAACTATTATAAAGCATGTATATAAATTTTATTTAATTTCTTAAATTTCTTCTTTATAAACATCAAGTTACATTTCATGTAGCTAGTTTATCTTCTCTGCCAATAATAAATTTATATTCATTTTAATAATCTTAAGTATTTTTTCTATATTAAACTAATCTCCTTACATTTACAGAGATATTAAAATTGAAAAATTTTCTATTTTGAATATATATTATAAAAAAAAAAATTTTTTTTATAACTCTTGAAAATTTAATTATTTATAAATTTACTGTTATGTTCTTAATTTAAAAAAATTCTAATTATACTTTTATCCACATAGAAATATCTGACGTATTTCCTTTTAAAATTTCATATTTTAAGAATGATTTTTATGTGACATTGCTAGAACCAACACAGACTGTTTATTAATTTTCTTTAAAACTTTTAGGTTCATGCCCTCATTTATCAGATTGGGATCTTGGAACATCTGTATGTTCGTGACATTTGAACAGCTGAAACGTCTTTTCACTCATCTAAACCAAGGTAGCATCGTACCGCCTGTGCCAAAAGTCTATGCCGCCATACCATCGGCTACCCCAAAAGAAGCAGTCCCAGTTGGCAAACCACATCATTTTTGCCCTATTGTCATTAATCAATGGGATTAAAACATAACTCGGGACAGTTGTTTATTGTAATTTGCATTTAAAAAACTTTTTAGACTTTGGGCCATTTCCAACTTATCATTCCTCAGTTGCAGTTTCTTGTAGAAGAAAAAAATTTAATTTAGTAAAGTTTTACATTTAATAAATTGAGTTGTGCTGCTTTGGCTTAAAATGGTTCCTTAAAGCACTCTTAAATTTACTTGAATTTAATATAGATATGCATTTAGAATTAATGTCAAATATTTCAGCACAAACTATTTGCTTTTTTGTGTAGAAATTGCAGCTGTGATATTTGGAATTGGCCTACAAAATTTGTATTCCTTTTTTCTAAAACTTGGCTTGCAAGGTTGGTGACTTGCCCTTTTTATTGTGTGTGTTTGTAATTAATGGCATACTAGAGGAAATTGTTTTCCTTTATTAAATCTTCAATCTAAATGGTGTTTTTAATATTAGTGATTCTTAATTCTTAGCCTCCCAAAATTTTATCAAAGAAAAAAAATTTAGATCATTTAAAAATTAATGCTTGAAAAGTTATTAAAATTAAGTATTTATATTTTTGTCATTAAATATTTATATTTAAAATTGGTTTGATCTAAAAAGACATGGGTATTATTTTGGTAGTGTATCTTATTTATTAAAATGTGACAACTTAGTATTTTAAATTTTGACGAACTATTTATTGAAATTGTAATTTTTCCTGTAATTCAAATCTTGAAAGGTTTGATTTTGTTTAATTCCCTGTATGCCATTTGTATATAGTATTATGTCTGTGATAAGAAGTTACTGTTTGGTTAATGTTCATCTCCATTAGATTTTGTAGTGGATATGATATATCACATTCCTATATGGGGCTTCTGCCTGTTTTTTCTGCTTAATTGTCACCATTATATTGTTTTCTGTGTATTAGACTGTAGTTTAGGAAAGTATCGTAACAATTTTTAAATAAATGTTTTGTATTGTTGTAAGATTTTGCTGTTTTGCTTTACTAATAACACTCGCATTATAAATCCTAATTTTCTTTAAAATAAAATTAAAAACTGAATATTCAAATAATTTATATAAAAATATATAAAACCTATATTCTATAATTCTGTAACATAATATTCAGACTAGAATGAAAAGATACTTTTGATATTTATGGTAAAAAAAAAAATTATAATGCATTTAAAACTATATGTACTAAAACTAATTTTTACATTTTAGGGAATTTGTTTTTTAACAAATAGCTTATGAAGTCTTATATAAACAAAGTATTGAGTCTATATTAAGCATAATGCCTCCTATTTGATTTAAAATTGAAAGCTGTTAAATTTAGAATTAACGCAAGACTTCAAATTCACATGTTTAAATTATAAGAAGTTATGTAATATATATTTTTAATATTCTAATTTCAAATAACATTAGAAAATTTTAGTTTAAATATATTTTCAAGAATAAAATGTATTGTGTATCCATATTAAATAAAACTATCAATTTTACAAGATGCTTATTAAAGTACTTTCAAGCTTTTCTATAAAACTGGTTTTTAATTTCATGATCAAATATAGTAATTTAAATAAATTTATATAACATAGTTTCTATTTGCTCAATTTTTTTTTTTTTACTTCAAGATATGTTTGACATTAATCTGCTGCTTCAAATTTCAAATATTTTAATGTAAAATTTTCTGTTGAACAACCATAACTTTGTTCCACCATAATTTTAAAACTTTCTGCAGTTATTTTTAATTAATGGAATTCAATCAAAGTTAAAAAAATTTCTAAAATAAACAGATAAACTTGAATTCCTTTAAACCTCTTCAAGAATGATTCTTTAACGAGGAAAAATGGAATTCAAAAAGAAAAATTAGTCTATCAATACAAAATGTTTTCAGTATATTTGTCTTTCCACATTTTTATTTATTCAATGTCTACATTTGTGACACTTAAGAGTTATACATTCCAAGCATTAATAGAAATGTATGAAATGATAAAAATAATTCCAAATTTAATAAAAATTAATGATTTATTTAAATAATCCAATAACACTAACAATTTGAAAATAGTGTAAAGTGATATTTCTATTCCTAACTGTACATTGTAAATGCCTATATCAGTGCAGTTAAACCATAACATTTGCATTTTTCTTGTTGAAAGATTCTGTAGTGAATAACTTACTACGAAATTTTTACTTTTTATTAGGGATAATAAATTTTAAAAAGTGCATTTTCTTTAAATGTTGAAGTTTAACACTTCAATAGGTTATTGGTAAGTTTCCAATAAAATGAACATTAATTTGTTCTAAATCCTACTTAAGTATATGTTTAAAATTAACAATACATGATTTTTGACTAGAAAATTAGACATTATTAAATATATATCTCTACATTTAAAAAAAAAAAAATTAAGAGATTGAAAAACAAAACTCTTGTAGACATTGATTGATCTGATAAAATTTAAATTGTTTCTTATATCAGATTATCAAGTCACAGTATTGGTTTCTTAAGTGAATTACTTGTGACAATGCTAGGAGTTAAGCAATATTCCTCTGTCCAATTATGCAATATGGCATGTGTTAAAAATGTCTACTGATATAGAGAAATTTCTGTAGTACTCGAATTTTGCATTGCAAGTTGAGTCAACTGACATTACCAACAAGGCGCAACTCTTAGCATTTGTCTGGTTTATTAGTGAAGATCAAATAGTACATCGGGGTTTAATTTTTTTCTCTCAAAGAATTAAGGTCTATAAAAGGCGAGGACGTTTTGATTATCTGTCTTGATAAATGGCACTAAACATGAAAGTTGTGTGTAGACATTTGTACATGGTAGGTTATGTTAAGGGACTTCCATCATTTATAAAAAAAGCACATGATATTGTTACTTTAAATTACTACTATCTTTATAGGAAAGCCTTGATGATTCATGCAATTGCTTCATACTTCTATGCGAATTTTGGATTGCCAGGTTAGTGTTTGGCCGATATATTACAACAGTTCGAATACTACGAGGGTAAGGTGAAAGAAAGACTGCGACTTTCAATTAAAAAATGATTTTATTTTTCTGCATAATCTCCCTTGACTTCAACACACTTGGTCCAACGTTTCTCCAACATCAGTGTTCCTTCTCGGAAGTGAGAGTCTGGAAGGTTGTGAAAATATTCATCTACGGCCCTCTCAACTTCTTCATTGAATGCGAAGCACTTCACAGGAACAATTTTCTTCAAGTTTGTAAACGTAAGTCATCAAATCAGGAGAATAGGAGGGATGGCCGAGCAAATCGTACTTCAAGACCTGCAGTTTTCCCATCGCCAAAGCACCCTTGTGCACAGGTGCGTTGTCCTGATGAAAGATGGCTTTTTTTCTTCTTCAATCTAGGCCTCTTCTCGCGAATTTCGGCATCCAGTTGGTGAGAGTAATATTCGCCTATAATTGTTTTGCCTTTTGCAAAGTAATCAATTGACGGGATCCTTTTCGCATCCCAAAACACGCTGGCCTTGGCTTCGCTTTCTTTGGCGCTGAACCACCGGCTTCCACCCACTGCTTAGACTGCTGTTCTGTTTCTGGCGTGTAGGGGATGATTTGCCTATCGTCCAACACGATATCATGCACTGTTTTGATGGTTTCCGGTGTGGTAGCGGTTTTTGGCCTGTACTTCATGTGAGTCATTTTCGAGGGATGTGCGGCCAAGTTTAAATTCAACTGCCCGCTTTTCAACGGTTGACATGGAAGGAGCAGAGTCCCCGTAAACTTTTGTCATCTTCGGATGAATTTCCTTAGGGGTTAATCCATCCAAAACGAAGAATTTTATGACCGCACGATATTCAAGTTTATCCATTTTGACGAAAAACACGCAAGGCATCTAATGCAAAAATTCGTGTAAACAAACTAATTGAGAGAACAAGTTGAAACTTGTCATACGAACTAATGACACGTGCACCAAGGCCAGGAAACATAAATTTTTGCTGATTGGAGCGCCGTCTCTGTGTCAGGCCGAGAACTTTTTACCTTTGCCCTCGTAGTATGCAAACAAAGGAAGAAAATATTCTCATATTCACTGTCGATCTAATTAGCATAAAGTGTGCTAAAAATGACTGTAGAGTGACAAACCAACCAAGTAAGTAATCCTTGTAAAATGAAACACTTCTAAATTTATTAAATGTTCAATCACTATTGGAAGAAAAATTGAGTTCTTATTTTTCATCGGTTAACACTGAACAGTACGATTGGATTAGAAAAAGAAAAGACTTTCATGGAAACTTCTATTTATGTTAAACCAAAATCACTTGGAAGAACTGTCAGCTACATCCACTGATCGTGGGTTGAGGATTACACATACAGAGTTGCCTCATAAAACCTTTCGGATTTCTATAAAGAAAGAATACATCAATATTTAAAAGGTGTGAGCATTTATAATTTTCAATATCATAATTATATATTAATTAGGATTTTATATACTTGCCCCAATTAAGGGTAAAAAGAGAGTAAATCTCCAATGTATTGACGAGAAAATGACCATATATTTGAAAGGCAAACTTTTATCCTAGGATACATCATTGAGTCATATTCTCATAAACACAAGAATGAATACATTTAAGGTATGTTTCAACTTTTTTTTTCTGTAATATTAGACTTAATTATTATAACATATTTCTCAGAAATTTGTATATTGTGCACCTACAAATATTTGAAAGATTTTAAGTATCTTCAAAAAGGTCTGAGAAGCACCGGTCGAAACAGTTAAATTCATCTTCATTCACGAAGTATTTCAGCTAGGTGGTGCCATCTATTGATGATATTTTTAAAATAAAAGCTATAAATTTATTTGTGATTTCAAATAATTTTCTATTAATATTTTTAAGGAATATATAGAAACACCAAATTTTATGTTACATTATAAAATGTATTGGGAAACTTTATGATCTAATGTAAATTTATTTCTGAATATAAAGTAACTATATGCTCATTAGATGACCCGTGCTTTTTGGAGTGGACAATTGAAATATTTTTTTTTTTTTTTTTTAAATTAACAACATTTAGTCAAAATAAAAATCATAGGGAATTATTTTAATTATCGAAATACTATTAAGTTGATTAATACATTGGTTTTCACTACTTTGGCTATTATAAAATAAATATATTTTGTAAAAGTGTGATAAATTTCGCGGGTTGGCCACCCCTGGCTTACCCTTTTGAAGATGTTAAATTTTAAAGTTGAAAATAATTTTAATATTTACACTAAAAAAATTTTTTTTAATGGGAAAATAAAATGCAACTATAATATAAACACTTCACAACTTATTTTATGATCTGACTGGCACTTTTTTTAACAAATATTAATTGCAAAACAGTAAATAATTTATTAAAGAATAAACTAATTTTTTTTTATTTCAGTTGTCCACTTGCTATAACACGGGGCATCTAATGAGCATATAGTTACTTTAAAACAGTTCCGCAATAATACATTTTACTATGCTATAAAATAAAATTTGATGTTTCTATATATTCCTTAAAAAATTTTAATAGAAAAATGTTTTCATGTGCATTAATCAACTTGATGTAAATAAAAAAAATTTTCAAAAAATTTTTTTTTTTAATCATTTAGCTGGAAAATATTAAGAATTCTAACATTTATTAATGCTATTCCTAGCATTACTATATTTTCATTAAAAATTTTTGTGATGTATTTTAAAAACCGCAGTAATATTTTAAAAACTACAGACGTTATGTCTGTAGTTTTTAAAATATTACTGCGGTGTCAATCTTAAACCATGACAAGTAGGCATAAAATAATAGAAGAATCTGATTGTAAACCATGTTTGACATTTAAAATCGCCTGGAATTACTATATGGCGCGCGAAGATTATGAACTTAAAAGAAGCTAAACTTCAGCTAAAGCTTCAGTTAAACTCTGCAAGTAAGCCAACTGAATATTCTTTTTGTGCAGGAAGTATTATAAATTCGCGAAACGAACAGTGACGGATTTAGACCTAGGCCCGGGCCTAGGGCGGCAAAAATTTAAAATCGATTTTGTTTATCAATTGTAAGACCGAATTTTAATGGGGTTTTTTTTTTTTTTTTTTTGCTTTGACAACCTCAAGATGTCAATATATAAAGGGCAGAATTATTTTTTAAAATAATTAATCGTGTAAGTAGTAAAATTTAAAATATTTAACAACGAAAATTTTTTTAGTACCTATTTAAGTATATGAAAAATCTAACGTCAATAAATAACTACAAAACTTCTCAAAACAAATTTTTTAAAAAATTTAATTTGAATCCATTATTACTATTCGTATTATTATAGCAGGTGAACTGAAAGGTTCATAGGCTGACACATAGATGGCGCTACTAGTATTAAATCCATATGATTTTTAGTTAGCTCTAACCTACAAAAGACACTTGTATAAATTTGACAGCTGTTGCACTATTAGTATGTGAGTTATAGCCTTTTTAGTGTTCATCACGTGCAGTCCACTCGGCTGACTGTCGATTGGACTCCGGTGTGAAATAATGGAGCCATGTTTCATCCATTGTCACATATCGACGCAAAAATTTGGGTTTATTACCATTGAACAGCTCCAAACACTGCTTAGAATCATCAATTCGTTGTTGTTTTGGATCGATTGTGAGCTCGCGCGGCACCTACTTTGAACAGAGCTTTCGCATATCCAACACGTTCCTTTGATATCTTCAGGGTCTCAGCTATCTCAATCAACTTCACTTTACGGTTATCAGGAATTATTTCGTGGATTCTTTTTATGTTTTCGTCGGTAACAGCCACTTTGGGGCGTCCACTGCGTACATCGTCCTCGGTGCTCATTTCGCCTCGTTTAAATTTAACAAACCACTTCTCTACGGTTGATTTTTCCTGGTGCAAAGTCCGAAAAATGTTTATCAAGCCAAGCCTTGGCTTCAATAGTATTTGTTTTCGCCAAAAAGCAATGCTTTAATTAACACACGAAATTCCTTTTTATCCATTTTTTCAAACTAACAAAAGTTGCTTCACTAAAAATGCTATAACTCACATACTAATAGTGCAACAGCTGTCAAATTTATATATGTATCTTTTGAAGGTTAGGGCTAACTAAAAATTATATGGATTTAATATTAGTTGCGCCATCTATGTGTCAGGCTACGAACATGTCAGCCCAACTGTTATATAAGACCGTCAAATTAACTTGGGCCTAGGGCACCATCGAACGTAAATCCGTCACTGGGAATGAGAAGTCCCTTCAGGAAGGTAAAGGTTCATAGATGCCGGTCCTGGAAGTATTTATTCAAACTTGTAAAAGGAAAAAAGTCTACTTACCAAAATGGTGCGCCTTTATGAAGTAGTCTAGAAGTTTCAAAGGTTCTTGAGTCTAATCTTATTGCTAAAATGATGATCGTCATGGTATAGGGATATATATATATTAAATAATTAAATAAAATTTAAGAAATCTAATCTGCTGGGCCAATGTGCAAGTTACCCATAAAATTTACAATTTAATGAAAGAACAAAACACATAACAGTAATCTTTGAAAAACTATAGAATTCCAAACGATTTTCTTTTCTTGAAAAATCTCGTTTTCATTTTGAAATGAAATTGTCCTTTCTTCTACCAGACGATCTTTTAGAACAATTTTTCACTATTTGAATCATATAATTATTAGCTCCTGAAGCCCAACTCGTGGCTCAGTGGCAGCATGCACTGCTGGTGTGCTTTAGAGCGAAGGTTCAATCCACTGGCGGCTTTGTTGTAAATACTGTTTCAAAAAACGAGGAGGCTCGATGGCATTTGTGATGCTCAGCATCTTGCCTCGTGAGTCAGATTATCCCGCATTTGCGTATCGTATTGGAGAAAACAGGTAGTTCCCCCTAAAAGTTCTCTCGGAAGGCACTTCTCTCTTTCTTAAGCGGTACGGAGCCAAGTCAAACCTCTACCTGCGGATGTTCCATCACAACAGAAGCTGGCCACCCATTTCCCTCCAACCACGAGACTACACGGATTCTTGTACTTGGTCTAGATGTTGCTGTTTATCAAGTGGGATTGAAACAAACTCTAAATGCCTCAAAAACTTTCACGATCGATTTCCTATTGGGTCACAATGGCGTGGTGGGGATTGGACGGCCTTGTTTTTAAGTTATTTTCTTTTTTCCGCACTTCACACAGGGAATGTAGCCAGTTACCGGTTATAAAGTGGAACATCGGTGGACATAATGTATATCACGAACAACCTAACGACAGGTGTCGAGGAGAGGGCAGTGCCTTCCAGGAGGACTTTTTAGGGGGAACTACCACGCATTTGCGTATCGCATGGAGAAACCCGGAAAATCCTATCACGTAATCTGACCACAGCTGCTAGATGCTTTGCGCACCACAATCATCATCAAGTTTCCTCGTTTCTGAAAACAGTGACTACAACAATTCCTTAGCGGATTCGAGCCTCTGCCGTGCGTGCCCGCTAACTTCCACTGGGCCACAAGTCGAACTTTACGTTTATTGTATATTCGAAACGCTTAGATACTCATGTGAGTTATATCAGCGCAATTACTTATTTCATTCCAGTATATTTTGCCTCTATTATTGTTAGCTAATAATTTTTGCCCATTTTTTTTCCCTTCATATTTTTCTTTCTAGAATTTACCTTTTTTTTTCATATGCATGGGAAAAAAAAATTTTTTTTTTACATTAAATTGAGCTCGACTCGTGGCTCAGTGGTAACGTGCTCCGCTGGCGGCATTGTTTCAAAAACGAGGAGACTAGATGACCCTTGTGATGTTCAGCATATTGCCTCGTTAGACAGACTACCTGGTGGGAGTTTTCCGGTTTTCTCCGGTTACGGGTTAGTTCCCCCTAAAATTCATCCTGGAAGACACTTCTCTTTCTTCAGCGTCACAGAGCCAAGCCAGACTTCTATTTACGGTGTTCTATCACAACAGAAGCTGCTCCCTTTCCCTCCCCTCGATACCGGACACTGAGGATTAATCACCATAACAACGTTAAACTCATGAGCAAATTTAATTAAAACTCCAAAGTTTAGCATACATTGGTTATTATATATTTTTAGACTACTTATATCTTATTTAACATTTTTTAATTGTCTTATTTAATGCAAATAATAATTAAAAATAAAAATTAGATGCTAAAAATGAAAATTAATACAAACAAACATTTTTCGTCATTCTTTTTTAAGCAGTTTTTAATCACATAATCTATTATTTATTTAAACAAATCTTTACATAAATACTATTACTAAAAAATAAACAATTATTATTTATTAAATGAATATAATTTTATTTAATTAAGATTTTCGTTAAAACTTTGTACTGGGTATTTGTTTTTAATAATTTTTAGGTAAATATGTAAAGTTTTGAATTACTTAAATTGATTAATTCTTAAACACATGTAAAAAAATGTATTACTAATATTATTAAATAAATTTAAAAAAATTATCTTGTTTATAAAAATTTAAGTATACTATTAAATTTTTCAAAGTTACTTTTTGTTAAAATTAATTAATTAGTAAAGTCTCTTAAGCATTTTTCATTCCATGTAATCGTCATTTTTAAGACATTAAAATGATTAGAATTTAATTTGCTCATTCAAATAGTGCCTTGGTACTTGTACTAAAAAGCCTCCGCGGATGAATATAAAAGTACTCGGTTAAGAATTACTTTTACAGAACGCTGCGATGCTGTTTATCTACTCCAGTAATTAAAGCTTCTGACGTCACTAATATTTAATCGAATGTACTACGAGCAACCAAACGATCTCACATTGAAATTTATAATCGTTTGCAGTTGGTATTGTTAGTACAAGTATTTTATTCTTTCCCTACTTTATAATATTTTGTGTCCAATAATTGTCGCAAACCCTGTGCAATTTAAAACTATCTCAAAATTTATCTCTGAGATATTTTATCCACCTTTCTGTTAACCAATTCTAATGTTTTTAAAATTCGAATTTAAATTTTCCTTCCTAACTACAACACGATAATATTCTACATAACTGAATCAATACATATCTTCTAATTCTTTACATTGAACCATTTGGAACAGGAATAAAACACGCTGTTCTAACATGTTTAATGAACAATTTGTAGTTGTTAGTAAGAATATTTTATTTCTTTTTATCTCATTTCTTTATAATTTTTGTGTCCAATAATTCTCGGTCATCCTATGCAGTTTAAAATTATCCAAGAATTTATCTGACATATTTTATCAACCTATCTGTTAACTAATTCTCATGTTTTTAAAATTCGAATTTAAATTTTCATTCCTAACTACAACACGATAACAACTGAACCAATACGTTTCTCCTAATTCTTTACATTACACCATTTGGAACAAGAATAAAACACGCCGTTCTAACATGTTCAACGAACATTACCTCTTCGAAATGGTAATTTTTATTTGTTTATTACTGTAATAGGAATGTTACACCGTAACAAACGATCGTAAACACATCCGCCATAAACAGAAAACCCCATACGGAAGAGAACGTTCCATTTTAAATGAAACTATTATTTCCTGGTATTTTAATCGAATTTGCTTATTCAAATAGTAACCTTAGTACTTGTATTCATCTGCGGAGGGTTTTATTCCAAAAGAAATCGATTAGAAATTGCTTTTACAGAACGATACTGTTTATCTACTTAATTAAAGCTTGTGACGATACTAATATTTAATAGAACTTGCTACGAGCAATCAAGGGGTCTTTATACTGAAATTTATTACCTTTGTAGTTTGGTATTGTTAGTAAAAGTATTTTATTTCCTTTCTTTATAATTTTTGTGTCCAATAATTCTTGTACACCCTGTGTAATTTAAAATTATCTCAGAATTTATCTTTAGAATGAATTAACAAAAAGTTTAATAAAATATCTGAATGTTTTTAAAATTCGAATTTAAATTTTCTTTCCTAACTACAACACGATAATATTCTACACAAACTGAACCAATACATTTCTCCTAATTCTTTACATTACACCATTTCGAACAAAACGATTGGAATAAAACACGCTGTTCTAACATGTTTAACGAACATTACCTCTTCGAGATGGTAATTTTTATTTGTTTATTACGGTAATAGGAATGTTACACCGTAGCAAACGATCGTAAACACATCCGCCATAAACAGAGAACCTCATACGGAAAAGAACGTTCCATTTTAAATGAAAGCTATTATTTCCTGGTAAAGTTCAGTCAGGTCGAGTTGAGTTGCTAAAGAGCCGCCAAAAGGAAAATTGGCCAGCGGTAATTTCGAGAGGTGTAAATTGCCATCTTTAGGAAGCCACGCAACGTGAATTATCGTCTGCAAGCGAGCAGCCTTTACTTTCGTTTCTCCCCTTTGACCTCTAATTTTGCTGACGAATCGGTAACCCACGCTTTTTTTGTTCTTTTTTTAGTTCTTACCAGGTGTTTGAGTCTTTTCCCCATATTTTTTCCCTTTCAATCGCAAAAAAGGGAAATTTTATTTGCATAGGGATAAAAATCTCATTAACATGAAACTGTGTATTGTTCTTTTTTTCGTTCGAAATTTTACTTATGATGATTAATGGTTTAAGAATAGAATAGAATGCTGATGGGTTGGAAGGGTTTTGTTTTCATTGAGGTTTTGGTATTTGTCTTGTTTTGTTTAGTTTAGTTATTTAGAGAATGATTAATGTCGTACGATTCGAAGCCGTGTTATTTAGAAGAATATATCTGTAGTCTGTACATTTTCATCAGTAGAACATATTTGTATCGTTAATTCATCATTTTTTAATGAGACATAAATTTTTGTTTAAGAAGTAACAAATATGCTGAATTAAAATGTCCATTATTCATTAAGTTGTCATTATAAAATCAAAATTTTTATATTAAAAATTAAAACAAAATAATATTCTATTGAATGATTAAAAAATATTCATTCATTCATTTAACCTAATAATATAAAAAGTTATTAAAGATATTGCAGTATTTTTTAAAGATTTTTATTTTATTCCACTAGTTTCTTAACAGGGGTCTGATGGCCGAGTGATGGCCGAGTGATTAGCCTGAGTGATTATCGGTGCCACAGGTTACGGGTTCGAGTCCCGGCGGTGTCATGGATACTTGTAGTGGTTCGGAATCCATTTTAAACCGTATATTCCAGTCTATATGACCGTAGAGCGTAGGGCTGACAATCCTACCCCGTAAAAAGAAAACATCTCCTGTCTCGAATTTTGCCAGTAGACAGACGATCTTGGCCCATCATGGGGCTATTGCGCCAATGATGATGATGAGTTTCTTAATAAGGAGCCGAGTGATTAGCACTCTGTCACTCGGTACCGCAGGTTTTGAGTTTGAGTCTCAGCTTTGCCATGGATGTTTGTAGTGGTTCGGAATCCACTTTAAATCGTAGTTCCCGGTCTAATATGATTGTTGGGCGTACGGCTGACAACCCTATCCCGTAAAAAAAAAAAAAAAAAAAAAAAAAAAAACTCATGTTTTGAAGTCCGCCAGTAGACAGACGGCCTTGGCCCATCAATGGGGCTGTTGCGCTATTGAAGAAGTTTCTTAATAAAATGGATTATTTTTTTAAGTGGATTAGGTATTACTGAAAAAATTATGTTTAAGAATTAATGAATAAGATTTACTAATCAATTTATAATAACCTAATAAAATTAATTAAAAAAATCGGTTTAATCGTAATAATAATATAAAATATTAATTTTTAATTTGTATTAATTTAAATATTTAATTAAATAACAAAAGAAATAATTAAAAATCTTTAATAGATAATTTTTTTATTAAAAGAATTTATTAAACTATTTGATTTTTAAAAGGATAAAATATAATATTTGGAAAGGGAAAAAAGTCTATCGTTCTCAATCCTTGTACGAAAACTTCTGATCAAAAAATCCCTCAATAGTTCCCTACCACCAATTCTGAAAGTCACGACCGATATCCATAATTAGCATTCGTATCCGAATCTTGAGCAGATTTACTCTACTTGAGATCTACTTTGTCATTCTTTTGACATGATTAGGGAAAAGCAAGGAAACCATAATGATACATAATGATTCTTTTGTAACTCAAAATGAAGACAACTCTATTTTCGCACGTCAATAAGTTATTGGTAATGTTATGATTGAGCAATTCAGAGAGGGGAAAAAATTACAAGATTAAATTGTTGGACATGCAACAGATTATTTTACACTCAATACTAAAAACGTGCAAGAATTTTTTTTGGTTGGATTGATTTTGATTGAATATTAATATTTTTGTTTTAGTTATTATAATTTATTTATTTTTTGAGTTCATATATATACGACTTTCTCATGGAATATTTTCACATGTCTTTTTTTTATAGTATTTACAGATATATGTTTAAACTTAACAAAAGAAAATTTAAAATTTGGAACAAATTCTGAAAAAAATAATTACAGAAAGTACATGAGAATAATTTAAAGATATATATTTACAAATAGTATCTTATTGCTTCTGTTATAAAATTCTCATTATTAAGAAAAATAACGGAAGCAGAAACAGAGTAATTTAAGAATAATTTTCGTTCTTAATTAATTCATTCTAATTGAAGAGTAATTTTCATTCTTAAATTACTCTTATTATTCTGTTATTTATTTATAACAGAATAATAAAGAAAGTAATTTAAGAATAAAATAATAATAATAGGGATATTATTATGGATAGAAATAAAAATGATAATGGAGATATTTTCTTTATTATTCCTGGTAAATAAAATAATAATTTTTTTATTTAATTTAGAAAAAAGAATAAATTGTAGGTTTTAACTTTATTAAAAAATTAATATATATAGAATGATCTCAAATATTACCGTAAAATATTTAAAATTAAATAAAACATATAAAATATCATCATCATGAGTGGCGCAACAACCCCATGGTGAGCTAAGGCCGTCTGCCTACTGGCAGATTTCGAGACAGGAGATGTTTTCTTTTTTCGAGGTAGGGTTGTCAGCTCTACACACAAAGCTCTACAGTCATGTTAAACCGGGACGTACGGTTTAAAGTGGATTCTAAACCATTACAAACATTCATGGCACCGTCGGAACTCGAATCCGAAACCTGTGTCAACGAGCGCCAGGTAAATAAAATATACCGTAAAATATTAAATATAAAATAAAATATTCTTTAAAAAATCGACTAGAATTAAGTTGGATAGTCGTATTGGGTACAAAATCGCTCGTTTTGTTACGTTATTTCACGATTGAATCTATTAGAATTTCAAAATAATTGAACTGCACAAAATTCATTTAGCATGGGATATTATTTAAGATTGAATTTGAAGGAAAAATTATGCAAAGTTATGATTTAACAGGAATATGACTTCTAATTGATGATAAACATTGAATTAACGATTAATAATTAAACCAGGTCACGAAGCGCAGACAATTACGAATTCTTTATAGAATAATAGCAATTGATTTGATGCAGTTCTGCACTTGTTTGTTTGCAAACACAGCAAAGTTATTGACCTTTTTACACTCACTAAAACACATAATTGCAGATGCAGGAAAATATTTTTTTTAGAATTACTTAAATAGAAATAAGCGTATGAAATGAGTACAAAATTAAATATTTACTATTTAACATTACTTATATAAAATACCAACTTTGTCATTCAGCAAAATTTGTCATTACGTTGTCAACTTATTTCGACATTTCCAAATCATTTCCAATATCACAGAGAAATTCATATGTTAGCCCCTATATAAATCGCTTTATATCTTTAAAAGGAATTAGTCACAGTATATTTTCTTGCGTTTGAAATGCTCATAAAAAAAACTTATAATTGCTAAATATTGTTCGTAAAAGAAGGAACACTAAGAATATATAATACGAAAAACAATAAAGAAAGCTAATATTTTTGAATGTAAGAAAAAGGCTGAAATTATCTAAATATAATTGCCGACAAAAGTAATATAGACATTCAAATGAAAAGTAGTAGAAACATCTTTTTATTATTCCTGTTAATTAAAATAGTAACGAAATTAAATGATCACATCATTATTATTATTTTTTTACATATTATTATTATTATTTTATTATGTTTTCAACACGCAGTGGAGCACAAATGTTTTAAAATATTTTTAAATTATTTTAATAAAAAATGAAATGAAAATGAACTATAAATTAAAAACATAGAACAAATGATTAATTTTTTAATATATTGATGATAAAAATTTCTTATGCCTTCTTTTAAGGTGTCTTATTAAACTCTTCATATTTTTTAACTTGGATGCATCATCTTATCTTTAAGGATTAATTTCTTTTGACCGAAAAAAAAAATAAAGATCATCCATAATTTCATAAACACGCTCAAACTGTTTAGACATAAAATGTATACAAGATAACCTCAACACCAGATCGTCACGATCTCACAGAACCAAACAAGCAATGGAAGGCGGATATTTTTATTTCCACCTGCGATGGGGCAAAAGTCACAAGGTCAAGTTTACACTACCGTTTTCTCACACAACAATCCATGGCGGTTGAGCATATTTCACCAAATTAAATTCATATTCGTAAATAGTTTTAATTGCAGAGGTGGACATTCATTAGCGCTCAGATGAGTGATAGTTAAAGCTTAAGAGATCGTGAGCGACTACGCCTGTTCTTTGAAGAATTCGATTCCGCCGACGATTTTTTTAAAAAAAAGTTATGTTGCTTTTAGTGGCAACTTCGCACGCGAATCGAAGAATGGGAAAATAAAGAGTTCTACTTTTTTTTGTTTCTTTCCTTTTTTGACATGTTTATTAGAAGATAAGTATTTTAAATGTTTTTAATTTTAGAAGATAATGAAGCAATATTTAACTTATGAGCAGCAATTAATCATAATAGTAAATAATTTAAGTACCACAGATTTATAGAATTGCTTCATTTGTTTTCTTTCTTTCTATCTTTTTTTTTCCCCGTTTCAGCCACTACTAATTAAGTCCAAACTTCACGAAGTTCATAGTGTTCCACTCATTATTAATAAATAATTTTTAGTAATTTCTAATAATAATAATTAATAATGTAATATTAACTATAATAAATAAAAATCGATATTCAAATATTATATAATCGATATTTAAATAAATATAAATCTATAATTAATCATTAATAAATAATTCTTAAAATTTTCATATATTGTTACTGAAAATTCTGCAATCTCTAAATCTAATAATTAAGCAATTTTAATTAACTAAATACCAACTTTTCAAGTAGATATCAATTAATACCATCTTCCTCTTTTTATAACTCTATCTTAAGTGCATTAAAAAAATCATAAATACATTACTAATATTAGAGATTTTCCATACCGTATTTTAGACGTCCGTTACCTTTTTCCCCCTAGCGCGCATGCTCATAGGAAACATTATTACAGATATGCATGAGCAATTTCCTATGAGCATGCGCGCTAGGGAGAAAAAGGTAACGGACGTCCAAAATACGGTATGCAAAAACTCTCTATTATTAAAACTGCTACCTAAAATTCGAAGTACAGAAAAAAAAGTATTTCCTGTAAATAAATGGAAAACTCGTAATTTTATTGAAAAAGCGTAATAACTTGTGAACTATGCGGGACAAAGATAATAATTTATTAATATATGATGACTTAATTAAGACAATCGGGGATGAATGGAACAAATTGAGTGGAAAAACTTACAAAGAGGCTATTGCCAATTTTAGATACGGATAAACTGGACATAACTGCCTGGCCGAATATCTAATCAAAATAAGGATGGCGAACTTTCCTTTAGGATTAAAACTTTTCGAACTTTCTTTAAGGATTAAAATTTTCCAATTCTGATGTCGTCTTTTACATCATACTACACTTCCACGCTCATAAACATATTATGTTTTATGTAAGTGTAAGTGTTTTATGTATTATGTTTTATGTAAGACAAAGAAAATGGATAAGGCCCATCTACTTGTTGGCTCGGGACTGGACGCTCGCTTACAACAGAATGGTGATTTGTGTCAGCTTTACTGGTGTGGAAAAAAGATGAATGAATGATCGTTAGAGGGCGCTGCGACGCCAAGTTAATTGGGCGAAAGAAGTGCGAGTTTGAGAGAGCGCTTGGATAGCAAGAGAGAGGTAATATTAGAAGTGTGAGAGGTTTTTTTGATAGAAATTAAGTTTTAGGGGCCTGAATGGTCGAGTGGCTAAACCCCAGGTTTCGGGTTCGAAATTTGGTTCGGAATCCACTTTAAAAAGTAGGTCCCGGTCTAATAGGATCGTAGAGCGTTGCGGGGCATTGTTACTCCGCGTCCGTGGCTTATCTTCAACACGCGCCCCCTGGGTAATGCAAAGTGAGTATGTCTGTGCAGCACTAAGGCATCTAAGACCATGTCTGTAGAGATTAGAATGTGTGGCATTACTATCAATTTGTAAATATTGTACAAAGTTTTAATTATTCCTATTGTGTAATAAAATAGTCAAGAATTAATTCAAGAAAGCTGATTTATTTTGAACCACCGTTGTGAACTAAATGAACCCGGAAGTTGGCGAATGCATTTCTTCTCAGTATTTTCGTCAACTGGAGGGCCATGTCCTGATCACGGAATTTTATTATGGTGCTTCTAGTTTTTCAAATTTTTATCTTTAGAACATTTAGCTATTTTGGTTTATTGTTAAGAATGGTCTTTTGCTTTTGTAATTTGCTTATGTGCCATTCAAACATAACTTAGGTAACATAAAACTTTCGATTCATTTTAAATATTATAAACTAAATTTTTCAAAAAAAAAAAATATTTAAATAATGTAAATGATACATTTTATCAAAAAATATAAAATTTTCCAATTCTGATGTCGTCTTTTACACCATGCAACATTTCCACGCTCATAAACGTAACATCGCCACTTTTATATTTCTCTGTTCCTATCAAGTTCTTTTAATTAAATTGCTTATTTTTTTCTCTCCTCTATACGGCCGTCCAAGCCAAAAATGTTGAACTTGTTCTCATTCCCACACAGGACAACATTCCAATAAGATATGGGCTTATGCATCAGAGATTTCGTGTTAGCGACTTGAGTTTCTTGTTTTTGCTCTCACAAAATTTTTTCTTCTGGCAAAACACTTATCTAACCAGCTAAATGGATCTATGGTTGAACATTCTTACGGAAATTGATTAAGAATATTGCAGAAAGTTTTACAGCGCTTAATTGATTGGATGCGGCCCGATGGCCGATTGACTAGCGCTCTGGCCTTTGGTATTGTATCAGGTTCAAATCCTGGCGTTGGCATGGATGTTTGTTTGTGGTTAGGAATCCACGTTAGTCTGTAGGTCCCGGTATGTTTAACCCTCGTGTGCACAAAATGACCATAGAGCAACAAACGAAATGTATACCAGCGTGAATTTTTAAATTATCTCATATCTGATTGGTAGATGGCAAATTATTTTTTATGCATAAAGCCAATCTTAAAAACAACAAGTTAACAACCTCTTATTGAGGTTGGTAAACTAATCAATTAGATTTTCTATAATTTTTCTTAGAATAAATTGCCTACTTTTCCGCTGAATAAACTTCGAACCATATGTTTCTTTTTTTCAATTCGATTTTCTTTTTTAGAGAATTTTATGGCAAAGTAAATAGTCAAAATGTCATTTTTGAATATAGCAATTTTTCTATTAAAATAATGGGATTCATAATGAAAAATTATTTCTCTCCCATTTCTTTTTAAAAAATAGAAAGGCAGATTTTAAAACCTAATACATTCTTCTTGTTCTTCTTTTCATTGACGCTGCATAAAGTAGGTTCCCTATAATACTGAAAAGACATATAGCTTAAAGTGGATTCCGAACCTACTACAATTTCCAGACAGACCGCCGGGATAGGGCTGTCAAATACGCCCAACAGTCAACCGACTGGTTTGTAGCTCTACAGTCATTTTGCTGCTCACTTTATGCTAATTAAATGGGGACCTACAGTTTAACGGACCGAACAACAAAACATTCATGCCACCTCCAGGATTCGAACCTGAAACCTGTGGAACCAAAGGCCATAGAGAGAATAGTCAACTGGCCATCAGGTCACCATATTAACCGGGAAATCTACGGTTTAAAGAGGAGTTTCCGAACCACTACAAACATCGTGGTAGGGCTCGAACCAGAAGCATGTGGTACCGAGCTCCAGAGCGTTAGTCACTCGGCCATCAGGCCCCTCTAATACTTTAATAAACATTAATGAATTACTACTTTATCCTAAAGTATCCGGTGTTGAATTACTATAGAAACATTTTTTATCATAATAAAATTAAAACCTAATTTTTATTGCTGAAACTGATCAAAAAAATCATTTTTTTTATTGGAACTTTATCAAAATCAAATTAATTTCTGCTTCAATCACTCAAAAAATAAATAAATATATAATATAAAAAATGAACGTCAATGAATATGATCCAATTTACCAAGCCTGTTGTAATCTTATAATTATCTGATGTGCAATTATAACGCTTATTTATCACAAACTCAAATCAAGTGTAAAGCAAATGCAATGGCCTCTATAAAGGAACAAGTATATTTAGATTGCAGTAAGCTGATACAATTACTAAATTGACTATTACACAAGCGATAAGAAAAAGAAACTTGTTAGTCATTCGATGCCGAGCCTTGTGGAGAGATTTTTGATGTATCTGATTAGAAAGGGTTAGAATTTGACCCTTACCTGATCAGTTACCAATTTAACACACGGCTGATTAGAAGCACAAAAGTATGAAAAGATTGTTGGTGGCGGAATCTTGCTTTCTCTCTCTAAATTGTCCCTTCAGGTTAGAACAGGGGTGGCCAACCCAAATGATTTTGCGGGCCACTTTGGAAACGCATCCTCACTCTGCAGTCTGCTTATAAAATTTTATATATCCTCATATTATATTTAGACCCACTAGAGATATTTTTTGGAGAGAAAAATTGAAATTGAATTATTATTGTTTTGTTTACTATTATTCTTACATTTTGAACATAATATAATAATAATGATGATACTAAACGCACATTGTAAAGAAATATAGAACACCAAAAATGAAACATAAAAACATAAATATAAATGAATAATTGAAAATCATTCATATAAAAAAAATGAAATCATTAAAAAATATTTATTTTACTAGTGCGATATTTGTTCCTCCATTCTTTCACTTAGCTTTTGCAAATCGATCTCAATATGGGTATTTGCACATCGTAATGGATGTTGCAGGTTAGCGTCCGTTATGTTTTGTGTTTGGTCAATTTCATTTTCGAAAAAAAAAAAAAAAAAAAAGAAAGAAAAAAAAAAAGAAAAACGAACAGGGGTGGCCAACCCAAATGATCTTGCGGGCCACTTTGGAGATGCATCCTAACTCCGCGGGCCGCACATAGAATTATATATCCCCATATTAGATTTGGACCCACTATAGACATTTTTTGGAGTGAAAAATGGAAACATAATGAGTTATTGTTATAGTGTTTACTATTATTCTTACGTGTAAACATAGATACTATAATAATAATAATGATACTAAACGCACAATGTAAAGAAATATATAGCACTAAAAATGAAATATAAAAAATATATAAATATAAAGGAAATAAAAAAAAATGAAATCATTAAAAAATATTTAATTTACTAGTGCGATATTTGTTTCCCTAATTGGGTATTTGCACATCGTAATGGGTGTTGCAGGTGAGCGTCCGTTATGTTTGAGTTTTTTTTTGCATTTTGTCAACTTTCATTTTCGGGGAAAAAAAAAAAAAAGATTTGCAGATATAATTAAATCAAAAGCGCTAACAATTTTTTGTGCCAGATTTTACAAACTGGAAAAATTTTTCTTTTGTGACGCAAGTGTTATACAATGCAATATTGAGTTAAACCAGGCAACCAGTTTTTTATTTCTTTTGCATATTTGATGTAATTGTTACATTTGGATTTCTTAAATTCTTTCAACAATGGAATGTACGCTTGTCACTCAGCCATTCAAGGCCCAAGACGCCATATATTCACAAGAATATTATTTTAAAACTAAAGTTAATTTTTTTCTCTAATTTCGACAGTTAATATTTGAATATATGGATGCACACATAATGCATTTTTTTTATCCATTGGTTTTCACTACTTTGGCCATTATAAAATAAATATATTTGTAAATAATGATAGTTGGCCATCCCTAGTGATTTACAGACAGCCGAAATTGATAGACTAATTCTGGTTGTAGTTTAAAAGTGAAGAATTAAATAAAAACAATAAATAAAATAAAAAATAAATAAAAACCTTATTAATGATGTCATGTAATTTTATGTGAAAAAGTTCTATGACACTAAAATCTCATGCTGTAGAACATCAGAAGATCAGGCTTTTGATTGGTTAGCGCTTTATATGACGTGAGAATTTAGTATCGGGTAAAACTCACATTAGTCACTTCAACAAATGTTGTTATACCGGCAGTTATATCGACCTATACGTGGTTCTGGGCAGTGACTAATTATTTAGAGCATGTAACCGTGAAAATTGCACAATAGTAAAGATATAAAATGTTAGAGTTCCCATACAATTAGCGAAAGGATTATTAAAATTTATTACTAAAGTATCTATTATCAATAAATTTATCATTAAAATCACTAAAGTATTTATTATCAATAAATTTATCATTAAAATCACTAAAGTATTTATTATCAATGTAAATCACTAAAATATTTATTATCAATGTAAATCACTAAAGTATTTATTATCAATGTAAATCACTAAAATATTTATTATC
Source organism: Caerostris darwini (assembly GCA_021605075.1). NCBI lineage: Eukaryota > Metazoa > Arthropoda > Arachnida > Araneae > Araneidae > Caerostris > Caerostris darwini. The sequence continues at coordinate 207,913 of BPLQ01000530.1, read as the reverse complement.
AATGTAAATCACTAAAGTATTTATTATCAATGTAAATCACTAAAGTATTTATTATCAATGTATATATCTCTAAAAGTAAAACAATTTCATGACTGAAATAGACTGCAAAAGAACAGCTAAATTTAAAAGCGAGCTACTTAAACCACATTTCCTGTTTGTTCTGGTGTGCTCTATGCATGAGTATCACTCATCGGAGCTTTAGTATTACCATTAGTCACTGAAATATTTGATGAATAAAATGTGAGAACAGAGAAGTGAAATCAGCAGAGAAAAGGACATTCAAAGTTTTTATTTGAAAAATTTATTTGTGGGATTATTGATCAAAAATATTTCATTTTATGTTGTAATAAAAGATCTTCACATTGATTTGATCTTATAGATTAATGTAGATATTTTTATTATTATTATTAGTTATTATTATTATGTTAATATAATAATATTAGTTTAAATCGAAGATTACAAATCATTGATTTAATATAATCTGTCAGTTTCGAAAATAGAAAAATATGGCGGTAAAATCGATTATTTCATATATTATGCACATAAACTAATAGAAAAAAATATAGACTTTTTCTATTTTAAAAAGCTATTAAATTATTTTCACTATTGAAAAATTATTAACTTAATTAGTTTTTAAAATAACTATATAGACATAGTTTATATTAATGATTATAATTTTTCATCATGACTTAAAAAAAATTTGAAAAATAATTTAATTCTTAAGAATTAATTATAAATCCAACATGTAATAATTTTTATTAGATAATTAGAAATTGAAAGGTAATTTATAATAGTTAATCGATTAGTTAAAAGTAATTTAGATAAGTAATAGTTTGTCAATTCATTTGATGCCTAGCTTTACAGAAAAAATACTTTGGTAGTTTTGATTAGAAAGTATGAGCGTTTGACCTTCACATTATCAACTGCTAGCTTACATGATGGATTAAAATCACAGAAATATTTTAAAAGAAAAACTACTGTTGGTTTTAATCTTTCTTTTTGTAAATAGTTTCTTCAGATTAGAAAGTACTGGGAGTGATTTTAAGATAATTTAATTTGGTGTATGAATTCTGATTGAAGTTTCTTTTTGTTTTTATGTAAGCGAAGAGATTTAAAAACACTGATTAAAAGAATAACGTCTGTAACTTTGAAGAAAGAAAGTTTTATAATGTTTATCTCAAATAAAATAAAATAATATATAAATAAAATTAAATTTAAAAAAAAAATCTAATCTATACGGGTTACCTATAAAATTTATAATTTAATGCAAGAACAAAACGCACAACAGCAATCTTAAAGAAATAAATAAAAGCGAATATAAAATAGAATTCCAAACAATTTTCTTTTCTTAAAAAATTATATTTTTACTTTGAAATAAAATTGTTTTTGCTTTCAGGAGACGATACTTTTTTTAACAATTTTACATTTAAATATTCAATTACATAATTATTTGTACGTGAAAAAAATTTAAATAAATATTATGCATAAAAAGTTCGTGAAAGAAGTTAAAAAATGTATGTGTGAGAAATTAAAAAAATAAATAAATAAAAAAATTTAACAGAATACCAAACGATTTTCTTTTCTTGAAAAATCTCATTTTTATTTTGAAATAAAATTGTTTCTGCTTTCACCAGACGATTTTTGTAGAAACATTTTACATTATTTAATTACGTAATTATTTGCGCGTGAAATAAATTTAAATAAATGTTATGTATAAAAAGTCCGTTAAAGAAGTTAAAACAAATATGTGAAAATTTTTTTAAAAAATTAAAAAAAAAAAAAAAAAAATACAGGATTCCAATTCTTTTCTTGAAAAATCTCATTTTGCACTTTGAAATAAGATTCTTTTCTTTCACCGGACGACTTTTTAGAACTATTTTACATTATTTAATTGCGCAATTATTTGGACGTGAAAGAAATTTAAATAAATATTATACATAAAAAGATCTTGAAAGAAGTTTAAAAAAAGTATGTGAGAGAAATTTTAAAAAAATAAATAAAAAAATTTAACAGAATACCAAACGGTTTTCTTTTCTTGAAAAATCTCATTTTTATTTTGAAATAAAATTGTTTCTGCTTTCACCAGACGATTTTTGTAGAAACATTTTACATTATTTAATTACGTAATTATTTGCGCGTGAAATAAATTTAAATAAATGTTATGTATAAAAAGTCCGTTAAAGAAGTTAAAACGAATATGTGAAAATTTTTTTAAAAAAATTAAAAAAGAAAAAAAGAAAAAAAAATACAGGATTCCAATTCTTTTCTTGAAAAATCTCATTTTGCACTTTGAAATAAGATTCTTTTCTTTCACCGGACGACTTTTTAGAACTATTTTACATTATTTAATTGCGTAATTATTTGGTCGTGAAAGAAATTTAAATAAATATTATACATAAAAAGATCTTGAAAGAAGTTTAAAAAAAGTATGTGAGAGAAATTAAAGAAATTAATTAAAAAAACTAAAAAAGACAAGACAAGGTTTTTTTTTCTTGGAAAAAACTCCGTTTCATTTTGAAATAAAATTGTCTTTGCTTTCACCAGACGATCTTTTATAACTAGTTTACATTATTTAATTACGTAATTATTTGCTCGTGAAAGAAATTAAAGAAAAAATTAACAAATAAGAATAATTGAAAGCCCACCAGCATACAAAAAACACCACTCCTCAAAACAATATCCATAATTTTTATAAGTAAGAATTTGTTATTTTAACTTCTTTATCATTTTCTACGTAAGATTGCTAAACGAATCGGTTATGATAAAAGACAAATTAAATGGTTTATCTATTTACATTATTGTCTTAATTTGACTGAAACTACGTAGAACAGTACACTAAAGGATTTACGACTCCCCGAAAAACGACAGGATGATTCGCTCGTAAGAGAAGAGAGGGTTTTTTTCCACCTTCAAATTACAGCGAAAAACGAGCATTCAGGCAAATGTTTCAAATCTGGACGCAGCTTAAACAGAAACTTGTTAAATCAAATGTTTCAAAACGCTAGGCAATTGTCCATTACACCCGCAAGAGGACTTTTAGGGGGAACTACCCCGCATTTGCATATCGTAACAAGTAGCAACATCTAGACTAAGTACAAGAATCTGGGTGGTCTCATGGAAGGAGGGAAAGGAGCAGCTTCTGTTGTGATGGAGCACCCGTAGGTAGAAGTCTGACTTGTCTCTGCGATGCAGAAGAAGGAGGCAATGCTTCCCGAGAGGACTTTTGGTTTGGTTTCATCATCACTTCATCATCTCATCTTGCACCATCATCATCTGTCATCTTGTCATCTTGAGCACACTTTGGGCTAATTAGACCGGGACTAGGGTTTAAAGTGGATTCCAAATCCCTCACAAACATCCATGCCACCGCCAGGTTTCGAACCTGAAACACCAAAGACCAAAACGCCAGCCAATTGTCCATTATGCCCCGCAAGACCACTTTTCCGGAACTACCCCGCATTTGCGCCGTATGGGGAAAAACCCGGCAAACTCCTTCAGGCAATCCGACTTACGAGGCAAGGTGCTGAACATCACAAATGACATCGAGTCTCCTCGCTTTTTGAAACAGTGTCTAGAACAAACCCACCAGCCAATAGAACCTTCACCCTAATATTCACCAGCGAAGCACGTTGTCACTGAGCCACGAGTCGGCAAGACCCATCTGATGTTAGAAAATGTTAGAACCTTCATTTTCACCTGATCGGTCATTTCACATATGATCAGAATGAACAAAATAAATTAATAGTTTAAAAAAACTAAAAAAACACGCTTTTAGAGTTAATCGAACTAAAATGTAAAAAATATTTGTTAACATAAGAATAAAATGACTGACGAGAAAATGAATGTCATTGTTCTAAAAGCGTGGGGTGCTTTGTATGACATATTTTTAAACTAACTCTGCATTTCGGAATAAAACTAGTGAAAAATTATAACGATTGATATCTAGCACCCCACGCTTTTAGAACAGTGACATTCATTTTCTCGTCAGTCATTTCATTCTTATGTTAACAATTGTTTTTTACTTTTTAGTCTGATTAACTCTAAAAGCGTGTTTTTTTAGTTTTATTAAACTATTATTTTATTTTTTACTTTTTATTTTGATTAACTCTAAAAGCGTGTTTTTTAGTTTTTAAACTATTAATTAATTTTTTTACTTTTTTTATTTTGATTAACTCTAAAAAGCGTGTTTTTAGTTTTTAAACTATTAATTAATTTTTTACTTTTTATTTTGATTAACTCTAAAAGCGTGTTTTTTAGTTTTTTAAACTATTAATTAATTTTTTACTTTTTATTTTGATTAACTCTAAAAGCGTGTTTTTAGTTTTTAAACTATTAATTAATTTTTACTTTTTATTTTGATTAACTCTAAAAGCGTGTTTTTTTAGTTTTTTAAACTATTAATTAATTTTTTACTTCTTATTTTGATTAACTCTAAAAGCGTGTTTTTTAGTTTTTTTTAACTATTAATTAATTTTTTACTTTTTAGTTTGATTAACTCTAAAAGCGTGTTTTTTAGTTTTTTAAAACTATTAATTTATTTTTTACTTTTTAGTTTAACAAACAAACAAACATTCAGGTGAAACTAATATAATAGCGTATTAAAAAGAATCAACTGTTTTCTTTCCGAAAGATGCCTGTAAATGTTTCTTTGCAGCTTAAATAGTGTATATGAGGAGAAACAGATCTCCAGGGGGAAAAGTCAGTTACATACATACATACAAACATACAGGTGAAGCTAATAAAAGCGTATTAAAAATGCTGTTTCGAAAATATTCCTTTTCTAAATTGTTACTTGGGTTAAAGAATTCCTTAAAGTGGTTTTCCAACTATCGGAAAATGGCGGATTTCTGGTTGAAGTTATTTCTCCTTAAAACTGTGAGTGAAGAGTTTTTAAAAACAGTCATTAAGAGTGTTGTGGCGGTAATTTTCTGAAAAGAATGACTGATCATTTTTATTGGTAAAATGCAGAAATAATAGCAATGCAGGATTGTTTGTGGATACAAAAGGTGTTATTTTATATGATGTATATTGACATGGCTGATTTTCATACTCAATATCTAATCCTAGCGATTTAATATCTTCACTTATAAAGGTGAAATACAAATAAGGTTATAAATCTATTATGTGTGTTATGCAACCAAATAGAAGCTGTACAAATCACGCAAATTTTTGATTTTTTAATTTTAATTTAATTTAATTATTTAAATATTTTATTACTTTTTTTAATTTTAATTAATTTAATTTAATTATTTTTTAGGTTGTAATACTTCTTTTTTTTTTCATTTCAAAGTTTTAAGTAAGTTTAATAAATCAAACGAATTAGATGCTTTTGTAACATTTGATTGTAAATTATTTGCATTTTGATAACTATATTAAATTTTTTTTTATATTTTAAAAAGCGCAATAATTAATTTTGGAATAAATTATGTAATGTATCTTAGAAAATATGTATTTTTGTGTGTGTGTTGTATTTAACTTTAGGTGAACTTTCATTAAAATGTTTTCGGATTGTTATCTAAAATTAATTTACTATAATTAATCTACTTAAAAATATAAATTTTATATATTTTATAGTTTTGGAATGAGGGTTAATGGTTTGAATACAAAGTGGTAATTTGGATAGTTTTCGGTAAAAACCAATATAAACAATATTATTTACAATCAGAATAAATTAAGAATTCTGCAATTTGCTATAAATTTCAATTGAAGCAATATTATGCATAGTATAAATTTACAATTCTGCAATTTTCTATAGATTCCAAATTGGTACATAATCATTATAAATGTAAAAGTCCCGTTTTCTATCAATTCCAAAACAAATAATATTATATATAATCAATATACATTTGTAATTGAGCTTCCTCCTACATACTGACAATAGCGCCCCCTATGGTGTTCAGGAGAAATGGTCAGTACGCCTCAAAACTCTCACCCGAGAAGAAGTACAACGCAATTTGCGTTCCCGCTGAGAAATGTTTAGTTTATAGTCTCTCATCCTGAGAAGAAATATATTTAGCGCATTCTGGCATATTAGTTGACCTACAGACTCTCACCCTGAGAGAAAGTATATTTCGCGCATCATACGCTCAGCCGAGTTTCGGATTTTCGAAGTGGAGTCCTTCCAAGAATCTATAGTTATATGTCTTTAAATGCGTTAAATATTGTATGTCTATAATTGTGCGTGTGTGGTGTTTGGACTAGCTTAAATAAAGCTGTGACTTCAACCTGTACCACAAATATCTGAACTCAGCCATACCCAGTTGTAATCTGATTGCCCAACCTGCTCACTATAGTTATCATATAATTGTTATATCAGTTAGTAGATGGTTAGTGGTAGGTTGGAAAATCATGGGATTATGATTTTATCACAATGATAACTATAAATAAAAAATAAAAATAAAATATCGGTTAACTATTTTTGGTCAAACTCAAAGCAAAGTAACGAACAATCCTTTTAAAAGTCAACAATTAATACAGCAGTTACAACAATTTGGTTGCCCACATTACACCCTACACATATAGAATTCAACAGGTTTATTTATTTATTATTTTTTTATTTATTTCATAAATTCCAGTATAAACAATTTTATGCAAAAGCAATATAAATTAAGAAATTTGGAAATTTTATTTATCATTTTCTTATTAACAAATAGTTTTTTTTATTTTTCAGATGCTGGACATTCAGAGTGATTTAAGGGGAGTCTACTACACTCCGTGTGCAATATGAAATGAATATCCCCATGAGTAACGTTTCAAAGTTTCCCTCTTTGAGCCTTATGAAAGAACATTCCAGCCTAAGAATTAATCGCTTTCATTCCCAGCATTGACACGTAATTATAGCTGTATGTTTTAAGAACCAAATAACGTTTCGTTTAATTTGTTTTTTCGTCCTTAATGTGGAAAGCATTTAATGTACAGAAATATATATATATATATATATATTAATATAATAGTTGATAACATTAAACAAAATGCTTTATAATTACGCACATAAATATCTTCAGCTCTTCTTCTAATCATAAGACCAATAGGATATTAAAAACAAACAACAAATGCAAAAACTGTAGATTAACTTCTTCTCCATGTCTAATTGACATGTAAATTGTTGCATTTGTTATTTATAGATTCAATTACATGCTAAAGAAAAGAACAGTAAAAAAACATACCCATTGAAAGCTTTGAGTGTTTCTCAGCAATCGAAGCAATAATTATTCGCCACCGATTCCAACTTCGTTTTTCATGTTCGTTTCTTTTTAAACCTTAATTATTTGTGACAGCTTGTTTTTTGAGTTACCAAAGAAGATGGATAGCAACACTCTGATTGCAAGAAATACTAAAGTTCATACTTTTGTATTATTTTCTTCTACGAAGAACAACAACAAAAAAAATTACTAAGTGTAGGAAAGAAAATAAAGGAATGTACTGTTAAACTTTGTTGTTTGTTTATTTCGTTTATTTATTTATTATTATTATTATTATTATTTTGGTGTGGATCGGAGAGGCCTGGTAGATAGCACGTTGGGCTTCTACTAGAACCTGGTTTTAAAGCGGCCAATTGACTAGCGCTCTGGCCTTTGGTACAGCAGGCTCAAGGTCAGAAACTTGGCTTGGTTTGGTTAGGTTTGTCGCTCTACGATCATTTTGTGCAAATTTTGGGCTAATTAGACCGAACCTACAGTTTGTGGATGCCGAATAACTAACAAGCATCCATCCGATAGGATTCGAACCTGAGGCTTGTGGTACTAAAGTCCAGAGCGCTAGCCAATTAACCACAGGCCGCTGATGTGGATTGGAGAAACCTGGAGGATAGCTTGTTGGGCTTCCACTAGAACCTAGTTTTAAAACGGCCTGATGGCCAATTGGTTAGCGCTCTGGCCTTTGGTGCATCATCTTAGAATTCTGGCAGTGGCATGGCTGTTTGTGAGTGGTTCGGAATCTACATTAAACTGTAAGGCCCTGGTACAAAAAGAACAATAGAGCGACAAACAAAACTTCCTCCATTTTAGCTCTACTATTCCAACGCCTAGCTCTAGTTTCTGCAAATTTCTACACTATTTATGAAATCGTCATCTTTTTCGTTTATTTGTTTCCAAATTCTTTATACACCAAAAGTACAAAAAGAAGACAAGGGGGGAAAAAAAAAAGAGCGATAACAGAAGATGTATAGCAACACTCTGATTGCAAGAAATACTACAATTCATGCTTTTGTTGTTGTTTGTTAGTGGTTCGTTTGTTTGGATGTTTGTTAGTGGTTCGAAATCCACGTTAAACTGTAGGTCCCGGTCTGATTATCACAAAAGTGGGCACAAAATGATCGTAGAGCGGCGGTAGAGCTCTACGGTCATTTTGCACACACTTTGGGCTAATTAGGCCAGGATCTAACTAACGTGGATTCTGAGCCACCAACAAACATCCATGCCCCAAGATTCGAACCTGATTGCTTTGGTTTGGTTTGGCTTCGCTTGTCGCTCTATGGTCATTTCGTACACATTGTGAGCTAATTAGACCGGGACCTACAGTTTAAAGTGGATTCCGAACCACTAATAAACATCATGTCACAGCAAGGATTCGATAATTGCAAATATTTAAAACCAAAATAATATTAGTTCAGTAAGAGATTTAGCCACTTTTATTTGTTAATTATCTTCTAACATTTGTCTTCTTGTTGTTTCTGTCCATCATTATTCTGAATCTTTAACAGAATTTTGTCTAACAATTAATTAACCTACATTCCAGTATGTTGGTTGCATTTATTGTAGCTATATATCTTATCAAAATTAATTTTATAAATAATTGCAAATATTTAGAAATCAAGATAATAGTAGTTCAGTAAGAGATATCAGCCACTTTTATTTGTTAATTATCTTCAAAATCTAACATTTATCTTCTTCTGCGTCTTTCACTCTGAATCTTTAACAGAATTTTACTCTGTGGTAGATGATTTATCACTGACACTTTCTATCAGAGCATTGTCTTGATATATTTTCTTGATTTACTTCTTCAAACTTTTAACAAAAAAGACACCAATTAAAAAAATATCACGAACTAGCAAAACTTACCATAAGAATAACAACAGTGATTTACTGTCTTCTCCTACCTCGGTATATATCACAGCAATATTTACAACTCTAATAACCAAACTTGAAGGCTTACATCAGGGAGAAACAGTTTTTTAAAAAAACTTTTTTTTATATCATCAAATCCAAAACACCTCAGAAGACTCATAAAAGGGGAGATCTGATATTTGATTTAATCTTCATCACGGCCATATAAAACAAGGCGCAATTTTATGGCCGCAGTTAATCTTCTTGAATCTTCAAACGTTCTGGAGGACTCCCACCAAGTTGCGTAACCCTGGTGCTGTGTTCTTGGGGAGAGGAAAATCCTTTTAATTGTCGTCAAATAGTGCATTAAACTCATAGATCTTTATCTGACGATTGTTAGATGTAGGTGTGGCCGGACCACAGACCCCACAGGAAGGAATCTTCAAGGTGTGTTCGAACTTTGTTGTCGTCTGGACATTGCAAGAACCGATCTTAAATTGAGTTGTCGGGGTGAGCAGTTTTAATAAAGTCGTCTTTGGGCATGGCTTGATTGGTTTTCCTTTTTGCAAGATGGGATGTTGGGTTCCTGTATCATTAATATGGGATGGAGCGTGGTTTTCCATGAAGTACTGATAATTCTGGTCCGATTAGTGACAATACAGTGAAGAAGACATCTCTTAAATCGACATTATTAATTATCTTGTTTCTGTAATTGCAACATTAAACTTTTATCTGCTTGTTACAGATCTTGATAATTTTTGCCAATTCTAAATACTTATTACCTTTCACGTACCTGCATATTATGTTATTACTGGTTATTCATTAATAATCAAAATGTTATTTATTAGAAAGGTTATATTGAGGAAGTACTAATTGGGTATTTATTGCAGAAATAGATAAAAGTTAATCAGAAAAACATAATTTTATTCATTTTAGATTCAGTTTTACGACTTGATGGATACAATGTTTATATATGATAGTAAGAAATATTAAATGAAACGTGTATTTTATAAAATTTACTTTGTAAAATATTCAGTTCTATTAAGATATATATTTTTTTTATCTGATGATATTTTAAATTATGAAATAATGAAAATTTTCATATTTTTGTTAAATTATTTCCTATTGCGTTCCTTCATTTATTACGTAATAATTATATGGCAATTTTTATAGCTAATGATTTTCCATAATTGTTAGTTACTTTAATTATTAACCAAAGAATGCATAAAAATACATTTTGTAAAATTGATCATTAAAATGTTAATGTAATAATTTTCCGATGCTTTTAAATTGAAGTATTGCAGCATTACAAATTTAGAGAATTTTTTTTCATCTCCTAATGGATTATTATTTTGATTAAAAGAAATATACAATCAAAAGTTTGAGACAAGCTTTTATTAACAACATATTTAACATTTATACTACAAACTTGAAAAATAATATAAGAATTTTTATTCTTAAATAGCACCAATGCTTAAATATCCGTTAAGAAATAATTTCAATGATAACTAAAGAAATGAATATTATGGAATATCAGGAAATAAAGGAATATTATGAATCAGGAAATATATCATATATCATGAGAAATATGATGAGATAATAGGAATATCTTGAGAATAGTTTTTTCTTTCTTAATTTTTGTTTTAATTTATAGTAATTGATTTAAAATCACTTAATCAAACGGAATAAATTTAAAGAATAAATATTTCACCTTTTTAAAATTGTTTCTTTTTAATGTATAAATATAAAAATTACTTCTATATAATTTTCAACAGCCTTTATTTTTTTATTTATTTTAAAATTATTATATAGAATAGACTGTGCTTATCAGAATTTTGTTTTACAATTGTGTTTAGATTTATATTATTTTATACTTAATTACAGAAAATCTATTATATTTATTAAAATCTATATATTATAATTATAAATCAATCTATCTTAATTATTTTTAATATTTTAAAATTAAAAAAAAAATTATTAGTAAAAATTTATTTTTAAATTATAATAATAATAATTATTATTATTATTAACAACAACAACAACATTAATAATAATAATAATAATAAATTAATAATTATAAATAAATTATAACAAATTAATAATAGTAATAAATAAAAAAATAATAATCATAAATAATAATCATCATTAAATAATAATAAATTAAATATCATCCACCTTGAAAAAAATTACGCAAGTAAAAAAAAATTTAATTTTACAGGATGTTTATGTATATATATATATATATATATAACATTCTGTAAAATTAATTAAATTTAATCGTAATTAATTAATTGAAGTGAATTTTAAGCTAATCAATCTCAATAATTATCCTTATATAAATAATGAAGAATTATTCAAAGGCATCATACATACTTATATATCGTTCATATTTTTACTCCTCCTTTTAATATTTTTCCTTTTAATAAATCAATTCAAAATTCCGATTTAAAAACAAAATAAAAAGCAAACTAAATTCCGTCAGTAATATAATTTTTCTTGTAAATGGAAGATTTATTTTTTGTTTTCGTGCTTATGAAGTAAATTATTTTACATATCTTTATTCTTCCACGTAAATCTTTTTTGACATATTACGAGTTTTTTTTTTTTTTTTTTTTTTTTTTCACCTTAAGAAATTAAGTGCATTGAAGATTTCAGAAAAATTACTTATTGATCCTGCTAGTTAACTAAATTACTCTTAACATCACTTTATATTAAGTAGCTGGATTATTAATAATAAAGGCTTATTCATTGAAAAAGCAACACGCATTCTGTCACATGCACACATTGTCTAAAAGGCCATACATAATATTCACTGTACTTGGAGCACATAAGTAGATAATTTATATTCCCTTTTTTCACAATGTGAAGGATTTAAAAAGGCAATTATAAAGCTCTAGATCATGACTTAGGGCTGAAGGTAGAAGAGCGCACAAAACACTTCATGGAGTGGACGCCTCTGTAGTCGTTAATAGGTTGTATAAGTTGTCTTTTTATTCTTGGACAATTACAGAAGACTAATGTTCACCAATATAATGAATCAAATTTGTCAAAAGAACTTAATAATGAAAGGCGGAGAACCATTTTTTACGTGCCTTGTTGAATTTTTCGAAACATTATTTTATTAAAGGTATGATTACGGTGATAAAGGATTTTGAGTATGCTGTATGCTTAGTATGAAGTAACCTGAAATTCATATATATATTTTGTAAGATAATTAAAAAAATATAGAGGCTGTTATGGTATCTTTTTAAATATTGCATCCATATTATTTCCCCATAGGGGTATTTAAAACTAGTTAACAGTACCACAAAATAATAATGGTTCATAAATGAATAGCAAACATGGTCTAATACAAATTTTTAAAAATCTACAAATATTTTCATAATCCAGTGTAGCAATTTCGTTGTTTTCCGAAATGAAAGGTGCATTTAATTATAAGATGTATGTAATAATTTTTTCAATTTAGCGAATTTTTAACAATCAATTCTTTTGCAAATTCATGCACTTACAAATTTTTCTTTTTAACAAACAAACATTTTCTTGTTTAAAAATAATTTTTTTTTCGTTTTGCATAGAAATATTATATATGATATATGATAAAGATAATCAAGAATAAAACATTATTTTTCTTATACTTTCTCAGCATATTTAACTTATAATGCTCTTCATAATAGTGAAAGAAGCTGAGAAGACACAATAATTAGTTTGCATTACTAGCATTAAAGAACCTGACGAATATTAATGTATCAAATAAAAATATGAATTTCATTTAATTTATAAGCAATACAAGCTACTTAAAGTTTATCCGCTTAGAAATTTACTAATTATTCTTTATTAAAAATCAAGTATTTCGTGTACAGCAAATTTCTTAAATTTTTTAATTCTTTTGATCTATTAATAAGAAAAAAAAAATGCTAAAAACTTTGAAAAATATCAAAATACGATATATATATATATATATATATATTTAAATAACTGTTGAAGTTGCGTTTAATATGAATAAATTAAAATAATAGTACTTTAATGTTTAATTTGTAATGTACTTTCTTATCTTATTCCATATTTGAGTTGACTCTGTAATGTCGATTTTGAGAAATAATCTCAATAATAATAATAACAACATCATCAATAATAATAATTGTATAAAATGGTCAAACTTTTCTAATATGACAGCAGAATTATCAGGTTAATGATTATTTTTCCAAGAAGTAGCATAGTTAAAAATATTAAACAACTAAGTTTTTATTCATGCAACACCAATTGCTGCTTTACTCACATGCTGCCCAATAACTGTTATTTATCCCTTATTACAACTTCCAAAAAGACAAACACGACAAACCCACAAATGACAATTAAAATCAAAACAAACAAGTCCTTTTAAAGGACATTTAAAACCGATCAATAATTTCCAAAAGACCATTTTGGCTAAACTAAACTAAGGGGCGTGTGTGCACCTCGACACAAAGCACAAAAATATCTTCCATCTTTTCCCGCGATGTCTCAATTAAGATATAAACAAGCACAATGCCTAAAATGTCGTGTGCGCCCATACAATTACTACAAGGGAAAAAAAAATCTTCTTTATCCCACTACAGCAATACAGTGTCGCATGCCGAAGAACAAGACCACGCCCCAAAAACGGCCCCTAGTGTCTTACCGTCGACTTCAGGAGTCGAAATAAATGGCCTTGTCTTTATGTCTCTTGCGGCATGGACTGTAATCTTCCAGCCTGGAGATAAATCGGTGTATTATGCCGATTGGAGACTGGAATGCTGTACCTGTATAACTTGAGGATGGACGCTACAGGTTATTAAAGCCGACTTTTGATTGCAGAGTGGAATTGCAGTACAAGAAAAGTGACTGCCTTCAAGTTCGATTTGTCAGCATCTCCCAAACAGGAAAGGAATTATTGATGATGGCATATGGTTCAATGCGTGAGAGGCGACCAGACGCGGGTTTCAATGTCATGCAGTGTCCAACAATTCGTTTTTGTTGGTGAAGCATGTAATTATAAACTAAATTAAGAAGGACTAATAACATGAATTGCTTCTGAAATGTGATATTCCCACATTGCATCATCCGACATTAACAAGATGTCACTGCTAAAAGATCTGAAATGAATTATACATTGAGATATGTGTCTTAAAATTCAGAAGTATTTCCGTTTCTGCATCAATATGAGTATTAATCATACTTTTCAATGTGACATTCATTAACTACACTAACGATCTCTCATATCCTCTATTTAGTAAACACTTATTCATTGAATGTGATTATTACAACTATGAAGATGTTATAGCCAATAATTATGATATCTACTTAGTATAAAAAGCTGCTTTTCAATATTAATCAATGTTAATTTTAAGATGAAAAGAAAAATTGTTTCTCACCATCAATTTTGTGGAAGTCTGCAGATGTTACGCAGAATTGAGAGATTGAATACTTTATTATATACTATAACAAATATTTTACAAATTCTCTTTTACAGATTTTTATACATGTTTGATAATTTTATAATGATAATTTAAAAAAAATAATCACCTGTATTTTTTTTTTATCTGAAAGATATTTCGACACAACATTTTTTATCAATTTATTAATCAATTAATTCATTTATTAATTTCTTAACCGTAAAACCTTCTATAAGCCAGTTGAAGATAGTTCCATAAATTTTGTGTATACTAGATGTTTATTTAGCAAACATAGTACAAAACGATTTGATCTGTCATTCGGTCATTTTGTGCACACTTTGGGATAACTAGACGGAGACCAACTATTTAACGTAGATTCCGAACCACTAACAAACATACAAACCACTGTCAGGATTCGAACTTAACTCCGTTATACAAAGGCCAGAGCGCTGGCCAATTGGCCATCAGGCCGCTAGTAGAAAACGGGGAATCAATCACAACTACATCAATAATGGCATTAAACAGTGGCGATCAATGTCTTTAAATTCAAGGAAACTAAGTCCCTGGCACTACAATCCACCATTTGTCTACCGATAAATTCTGAAACGGCCGGTGTTTTCTTTTTAAGGGGTAGGGTAATTAACCAACTAGCTAACAAATTAGCCAATCCTACGGTCTACAGTCATATAAGACCGGGACCTATAGTTTAAAGTGAATTCCGGACCACTATAAACATCTACGGCACCGTCGAGCAGAGGCCTGGGCCGTAATTATGAGAACTACTTAGTATAAAAAGCTGCTTCTCAATATTAATCAATTTTAATTTTAAGAGGGCCTGAATGGCCGAGTGGCTAGCTCTCTAGCGCTTGGTACCTCCGGGTTCGAGTCCCGGCGGTGCCATGGATGTTTGTAGTGGTTCGGAATTCACTTTAAACCGCAGGTCCCGGTCCTAATAGGATCGTAGAGCGTTGCGGGGGCATTGTTACTCCGCGTCCGTGGCTTATCTTCAAGTTACACGCGCCCCCTGGGTAATGCAAAGTGAGTAACGTCTGTGCAGCGCCTGCCTTAAAGCATCCAAGACCAAGCTGTCTAAGTGTTTGCCAGTTGCATTAGAAAGAAAAAAAAATTTTAATTTTAAGATGAAAAGAAAAATTGTTTCTCATCATCAATTTTATGGAAGTCTGCAGATGTTACGAAGAATTGAGCAGTTGAATATTCTTTTATATACTGTAAAAAGATAGTTTACAAATTCTCTTTTACAGATTATTATACATGTTTGATAATTTTATATTGATAATTAAAAAAAATACTTGTACATTTTTTTATAAATTTTTTAAAATTTTTGAAATTTTGAGAAATTTATATAATTAAATTATCTTTCGTTATTAATTTATAAAATTAACTTATGAAATTTTATAATTATAAATTTAAATAACTGAAATATAAATTGAATTTTCAATTATAATTGAAATAATTTATGAATTTCTTGCAAATTTTTTAAATAAATTTTTTTTATACAGTTTTTTTTATTTGAAAGAAATGTTGAGACAACATTTTTTTTTTTTTTTTTTTATCATTTCATTAAACAATTAATTCATTTATTAATTTGTTATCCATAGAACGTTCTATAAGTAAGTTGAAGATAGTTCCATAAATTATGTGTATACTAGAAGTTTATATCGCAAATATAGTAAAAAACGGAGGAAAAATCAAATACAGCTACATCAATAATAATATTAAATATTGGCGATCAATGTCTTTAAATTCAAGGAAATTAACTAAGTCCCTGGAACTACAATCCATGCTGGATCATGCCATCTTCCTACTGGCAGATTTTGAAACAGATGTTTTCTTTTTTACTGGCTAAGGTGATGTTGTTTCTTATCGTACTTGGTAGACATCTAGTCCAAGCGCACGAACTCGTACTCATGTTTTAAGGGAAAAGGGGGCAACTTCTGTTGTGATGGAGCACCCGTAGGTAGAAGTCTGACTTGATTCCTTGACGCTCTACAGTCATATGAGACCGGGACCTACGGCTTAAAGTGGATTCTGAATTACTACAAACATCCAAACAGACTCGAACCCGAAACCTGTGGCACCGAGCTCCGGGACACTCGGACAATAAAATTCTACTGGGTAGGGTTGCTATCACTAAGCTCTACAGTTATATTAGAACGAGACCTACAGTTTAAAGTGAATTCGAACCATTATAAGCATCCATGGTATCGCCAGGACTCGGTCACTTGGCCTGTAGCACAATGCCTAGAACGCTAGTCCCTCAGCCATCAAGCTCCCAAGGAAACTAAAAATTCTTTTAAAATAAATAATTCAAAATTAAAAAAATAAAATTATTAAAAATAATTATTAAAATACTTAAAATATAGAAATAAAAATAAAATAAAATAGGAATAAAAAATTAAATTTTTGTATGAAACATTTTCTTTCCCCATCTCATTATTTAAAAATAAAAATCAGGTCGTCCAGTTAAAAAAAAATTTTTTTCCTTTACATACCATATTAAACAGCACTGCGCTGCATTATTTGTTTGAACTTAACCGCAACTACAACTGAAATTAGAAGTAGTTTTTCTTTATTTCCTCCTGATGATATTCATTTGAGCACCGAAATTGCGTCCTTTTATGCAGAAATGTTAACGCACCTCATTTGAATAATGACAAGCGTTCCAACAAAAAGTATCTCAACGATCACTTTCAGTTGATACATTTTTTTCAAATTGCATCTTATGGCAGTGGACCGATATCTACAATTTAAAGTGGATTCCGAACCACGACATTGTCCCATTCGTCAAAATTAAACAGACAGATTTTTCTGTCCAATGATTGGTTTGTTTTGTCGCTCTACGATCATCTTGTGCACACGAGGGCTAAGCAGACCGGGACCAACGGTTTAAAGTGCATTCCGAACCACTACAAACGCCATGCCCTCGACGGGACTCGAACCCGAAACTTGTGATACCGAGAGCCAGCGCGCTAGCTACTCGGCAATTAGCCCCATTGGGTAGGGTTGTTAGTCCTGCCCTCTACAATCCTACTAGACCTACGGTTTAAAATGGATCATCGTCATCTTGTGCACACGCGGGCTAAATAGACCGGGACCTACGGTTTAAAATGGATTCCAAATCACTACAAGCATTCATGGCACCGCCGGGACTTGAGCCGAAGCCTGTGGCATCATACACCAGAGCGCTAATCACTCGGCCATCAGACCCCCAAGGACACAAAAAAATATTTTAAAATATAAAATTTATATATAAATATAAAAATAAAATAAAACAAAAAACTTTTGTATGAAATATTTTTTATCCCATCTAATTATTAAAAAAAAAATCAGATTGTTCAGTTAAAAAGTTCTTTTACATACCATATTAAACCGCACTGATAGGGTATGTAAAAGAACATATTATTTGTTTAAACTTAACCGCAACTACAACTGAAATTAGAAGTGTTTTTTTTTTTATTTCCTTCTGATGATATTCATTTGACCACCGAAATTGCGTCCTTTTATGCAGAAATGTTAACGTACCTCATTTGAATAATGACAAGAATTCCAACAAAAAGTATCTCAACGATCACTTTCAGTTGATGCATTTTTTCAAATTGTATCTTGTGGCAGTGGACCGATATCTACAATTTAAAGTGGACTCCGAACCACTACAAACATCCATAGCACCACCAAGATTCAAAGCCTGGGGCACCATGCGCCAGCGCGCTAGTCCCTCGGCCATCAGGCCCCCAAATGAAACAAAAAAAAAACCTGTTTTAAAATATAAAATTTAAATATAAATATAAAAATTTAAAAAAAAATAGAAAACAAGTAACATAAAAAAAATTGCTTTAAAGTCAATTCCTACTTTTTTTTCACTATATTGCAGAAAGTCCTTTATAAATAATTTTCATTCATTTTTTTAATTTATCTGGCGCCATCTATTGGTAGATACGTGCAACATAAAACTAAATTTAATTAATTAAATTTAATGAATGAATTAATATTGGAAAAAACTGTATTAACATATGTGTGTCTCTATAAATGTTATCCACTACAAGATAAAAAAAATGTATTTGAACTTGAGTGGATGAATAAAAAGTATTTTATGAACGATGGAAAATTTGAACCAGATATATAGAGGGAGAGTGTGAGCTAATAGAAGGAATTGAAAAAAAAATAAGATTGTCCAGTTAAAAAATTGTTCTTTTACATACCATATTAAACCGCACTGAGCTGTATTATTTGTTTGAACTTAACCGCAACTACAACTGAAATTAGAAGTGGTTTTTTTTTTATTTGCTTCTGATGATATTCATTTGACCACTGAAATTGCGTTCTTTTATGCAGAAATGTTAACGTACCTCATTTGAATAATGACAAGCGTTCCAACAAAAAGTATCTCAACGATCACTTTCAGTTGATACATTTTTTCAAATTGTGTCTCGCGGCAGTATCTCCTACAGGCAGATCCGAACCACGACATTGTCCCATTCGTCAAAATTAAAGACAGATCTTTCTGTCCAATAAAGACGCGCATAAAAACTGCTGCCACCGAAGGCGAAGCAATAAAAAAAAAAAGCAATAATAATGACGCAGAACAAAACGAAAAAGACTTTTCTGAATGGCAAGCAATTGACATGAAGAACGCTATCATCTTATCCAGCGATTCTGGTTTGTTTTTTAATCATTATTTCTTTGATTTTTTTTAATCTTTTCTTATGAAACAAAAGAAATTCATTGCTCGAATATCTGCCCAGACGAATTATGCGGTGAATTAGAAAGACGCACAATGGTTGATGTCTCTATTAGTTTCGTGACATTGTCATGATGGTAACTTTCAATGGGAAATGGAAAATGCAAAGTTTTCTAAGTAGAAAGATGACCATTCTTTTAAAATAATAAAAGGGACGCTAATTCTAGGGTATCAGTCCCATTTTTTTTACTTGTAAAGACGGCTAATATCGTTTTCATTACTTTGTAATTGCCTTTTGATTGCGCCGTTTCTTCAGTTGATGGTTAAAGTGCATTCTACCGAAAAGGGACATGTAATAGTTGTTGCCAAATTTATAAGCACAGGTTTTGATGATTGACAACATATCTGTTTGTAAGAGAATGGAGAGGAGGAACTAACCCTAACAAGACATAAAAAGTTAAGGGTTAGATGCAGTTACAATGTTAATTAATGTGAAAGAAATGTATAAAAATTGTTATATATACGTACGATTTGCATGGTTAAATATTACGTAGTTTGTTTTCTAATGTTAGAAATTTTGTTCTGAAATCATATACTACTACAGAGCAAATCTGTAGCAGATTCAACCGTAACCAGGGTGTTAGACTGCACCTGTATTTTGCCACCCCAATTTGAAAGGAATACTCCAAATGGAGGCCTTTGGAAATTTTTCACTTTTCTTCTTATCTCCTTGAGTCCAATAGAAGAACTTTTCGGAGTACAGATTTATTGTGCCCAAGTGTAGCATAAACAAAAAGCTCACTTATCAGGCTTTAAATTTTTTTTTCTTAATTTTAACGTTTTTTTTATTTCCAACGGAAATCGGACAACGTTTTAAAATTATTTTTTTTGTCTGACTTTCATCACTTATTAGACTTTTAAAAAATTCGTAATTCCAAAGTTTCCTGATTTTCAAAAGTCTTGAAAATCCTAAAAAAATTTTAAAATCCTAAAAAAAAATCCTAAAAAAATGTTTTCAAAATTTTGTCTGATTTTCATCTCTTATCAGGTTTTTAAAAAACAAATTCTTAATTCCAACGTTTACTGATTTTCAAAAGACTTTTGAAAATCAGAAAAAAGTTTTAACAAAATTTTTTTTGTCTGATTTTCAAAAAAAAAAAAAAAAAAAAAAAAAAAAAATTTGCTATACGGCGTATAATAATTATATATGGCCTTTCTTAAATATTTCTCTTTTGAAATGAAAAATAGCAAATAATACGTAAATTACCATTATTTTATTTGATCTATTTAACCTTTTATTTTTCATTAATGATAACTTTTCTCGTGTAAAGACGGCTTAATATCGTTTTCGTTACTTTGTAATTGCCTTTTGATTGCGCCGTTTCTTCAGTGGATGCGCAAAGTACATTCTGCCGAAAAGGGACATGTAATAGTTGTTGCCAAATTTATAAGCACGGGTTTGGATGATTGACAACATTTCTGTTTGCAAGAGAATGGGGAGGAGGGAGGAGCTCTAACAAGACATAAAAAGTTACAGAAAAAAGAGTTAGATGCAGTTAGAATGCTAATTAATGTGAAAAAATAACAGTTGTTTAAAAGAAATGCATAGTTAAATATTATGTTGTAGTTTTCTAATGACAGAAATTTTGTTCTGAAATCATTTTACTCTATAGTTTGCTGCTCTACGGTCATTTTGTGCACACTTTGGGTCAATTAGACCGGGACCTACAGTTTAACGTGAATTCTGAACCACTCACAAACAACCATGCCATCGCCAAGATTCTAACTTGAAGTACCTGTGATACCTGGAACCTAAACAGGCAGCTTTACACTATAGAGCAAATATATAGAAAATTCAGCCTTATCTAGGGTGTTAGATTGTACCTATATTTTGCCATTCCAATTTGAAAGTTATATTCCAAATAGAGGCTTCTGAAAAGTTTCATTTTCCACCTTATCTCCTTGAGTCCAATAAAAGTACAGATTTATTGTGTCCAACTTTAGCATATATAAGGAAGCTTTCAGTTCAACATCACTTAACAAGCTAAAAAAAAAAATTTTTTTTTTCCTTAATTACAACATTTTCTGATTTTTCAAAAGTCTTTTGAAAATCAGAAAGCGTTTAAAAAAATTATTTATTAAGTGCTATTATCTATTATGCTAAGTTATTATTAAGTGCTATCCATCAGGTCACTTCGGCTTATAATAGGAATTATAAGTGGCTTTTCTTAAATATTTTTACTTTTGAAATGAAAATTAGAAAATATATAAACTTTTATCCATTATTTCATTTGATTTATTTAACCTTTTATTTAACATTAATGATAACTTTTCAATATAAATAAATTTCTGTTGCAGTATAAAATGTTAAGAAAATTTGCTTTCAGACTCAATAAACCATTGTTTTAATAAACAGAAATTGTAAAGCAATGATATTATATATTTGATAAAGAATAAAATATTTTTAAAGATAATATGCTTTTTCTATATTTCAAATCTTGCAGGTTTTTTTTCAATGCATGGTAATATAGCATTTTTTTTTTCCCCAAAATATTAATTCAGCAAAAATTTGCATATTTAACTTGTTTATGAAATAATATTTAAACAATTTCAAAAATTGTTAAAAAATTGTTTTAATGTAAGTAAGAAAAGAAAATTAATTTTAAATTAATAAATGATCTTAAAATATAATTTTATTTTATTAATTACAAAGTCTTCCATAGCGACCAGAGAAATATCCTTTAAAATTTATAATGGTAAACTGATAAGTAAAATTTACTTATATTTAAATTTAAAAAAAAATACTTTTAAGTTGATACTTTTTTTCTAACATAAACGATGAGCAACAACTCAAAATATTAAATTATTAATTTAACGAAGGAAAAAATATTAAATTATTATTCGAACAAATGAATAAATAGAAATTTTTGTATTCAATTTTGTTTTTTTGTACAATATTAAAAGAGGGATGCAGCAGCCTGATAGATAGCCGGTTGGGCCTCGAAATTAAAATAACTGGATTCGAAACCCGACTAGTGATACGGGACCAAAAGTTTCCGTGTCTATGACGGGGATGGGCTCTATGAATCCGTAGGCAAGAAAGTCCTTCCGTTGGGTTTGAAGAAATCGGCGCGAATTAGATACCACTCTTATGGATATTCCTTCCAAACAGTCTGGCAAAATGTAGATACAGTTAATGGATCTTTCATAGAAGAGCCTGGGTTACACTGAATCTGCTACATATCTGTTTGAAGTAAGAAATAACTCCAGGCAAAAAATGCTCAGCATTAAAAAAAAACAACCATCAAACTATTTTCATTTATGCATGTGTGATTTATTTCCAATAGAACTCGAAGTTGAAGAAGTCATTTACGAGTGTCCAACGAAGACTGAAATTGAAGAGGCATTCTGTGAGTGTCCAATGTTTAAAACCGTACTGAATAAATATAAATATAAATTATTATAATAGTTGATTATTTGATTGATTCGATTATTAATTATTCTAATAGTTCTTTATGTTTTGAAATCTTTTCTTGACTGAGGTAAATATACGTCTTTCAAATGATTTATTTTCTTTTCCCTTTTTAGTCATTTTCTTTGTGAGTGTATATTAATCAATTTATTTAATTAACATTATTATTATTATTAATATAATTTTTATTATAACTATTAATCAATTTTCCAAACCAATTTAGTTTATTTATTTATTTATTGTAACTTTATGTTCCTATTATTACTATGTACAAAAAGGAGATAGAAATTAAAGTAAGTTGTCCATACTAATTTTTTTTCTTTTAACATCGGTGGATCGCATGTACCACTCATGTATTCAACAAAAAACTCACCGACGGAGGATGAGGAGAGACAGTGCCTTCCAGGAGGACTTTTAAGGGTAACTGCTTCTCATTTTCGTGTCTTATAAGAGAAAAGCCATAAAATCCAGTAGCCTAACTATCGATTCGAGACACTTTAAACATATTCTCACAATCGCCATCGAGTCTTCTCATTTCTGAAATATTATTATTATTAGCTTTAATAATTATCAAATAATAAAAAGAAGACCGATCTTAAAATTGCATAACTAAAAAAAAATGCATGTATTAGAACTTCTGAAATTACCGGACAGCTTGTATTCGCTGTTACTTATCCATAGGCTGTATGAATTAAATTAATTATATACATATATATATATATATATATATATATAATAATAAATTTAGAAAATAAATAAAAATAAAAATAAAAAAAATTTAAATTATACATATTATTACAAATTAATTATATAATTATACGGTTTCAAATAGTAGTCTTTTATTTATCTACATAAAAATAATTTAAATACAAATTGTAGAAAATTAGGCGAATTTTTCAAATTTTCTATTAAATAAAAAGAAAAGAAAAATAAATAGTAATAAAGAGAAAAATTAAATTAAATTGAAAATAAATAGAAAAGTACCAATATAATAAATAGAAAAGTAAAAATAAATAAATAAAAATAAATAGAAAGGTAACAATAAATAAATAAAAATAAATAGAAAAGTAACAATAAATAAATAAAAATGAATAGAAAAGTAACAATAAATAAATAAAAATAAATATAAAAGTACCAATAAATAAACAAAGACAAATAGAAAAGTACCAATATATATTGCCGGCAAACGAACTGTATCAATCACAAAAAAAGATAAATTTAAAACTATCAAAAATATTAAAATCTATAAAAAAAACCAATAATAAAACCAATTAATTCATATTTAATAAAGCGCAAATTTTATTTGGTGATCTACAACCCAAATAAAAAAAAATCCACAAAAAAAAAAAAAAAAAAAAAAAAAAAAAATCACCAATATCGGGAAACGCAGTTTAATCAAAAACAAGCACCAAATATCTTTACCAAAAAAAGCACATCTTTTTTGGCACGCGTATCATTCCAGGAAAAAAATCAGCCAACAATTAACGATGACCGAGACAATAACAATTGCCAAAAGACAACAATTTACAATTGCCGATAAAAGAGCTATGTCAAGCACAAAAAATGACACATTTTAAATTGTCTAAAATATTTAAATATACAAAAAAATAATTCTACATATTTAACAACGAGCAATTTTATTTGGCATCTAATTCCCCAAAAAAACAACAACATTCACTAAAAACACAAAAATTCGCCAAAATCGGTAAAAAGCTATCTAATCAAATACAAGCATCAAATCTCTTTAAACCAAAGCAAAAAAAAACAACTTTTGGCACACAGTATCATTCCAGGAAAGAAACAGCGCAGCCAACAATTAACAATAACCGAGATAATAACAATTGCCAAAAGACAGCAATTAACAATTGCCAAAAGACAGCAATTAACAATTGCCGGTAAAAGAACTATATCAAGCACAAAAAATGATAAATTTTAAACTGTCTAAAATATTTAAATATACTAAAAAATAATTCTATATATTTAATAACACGCAAATTTTATTTATTGATCTAAAACCCAAATAATGAAAAAAAAAAAAAAAACATTCACCAAAAAACAAAAATTCGCCAAAATCGATAAACGCAATTTAATCAAATTCAAGCGCCAAATCTCTTTAAGCCAAAAGCCAAAAAAAGCACATCTTTTTGGTATACAGTATCATTCCAGAAAAGAAACAGCTCAACCAACAATTAACAATGACCGAGACAATAACAATTGCCAAAAGGCAACAATTAACAACTGCCAAAAGACAACAATTAACTATTGCCGATAAAGGAACTATATCAAACTCAAAAAAATTATAAATTTTAAATTGTCAATAATATTTAAATGCACAAAAAAATAATTCTACATGTTTAATAACACATATATTCTAATTTTCTACATATTTACACATACATTCTAAAAAACACATATACCCAAATAAGGAAAATACACATATATTCTAAGTTTCTACATATATTCTAATTTTTTTATTAATTTGGTGATCTACAACCCAAAATAAAAGAAAACAACATTCACCAAAAAGCAAAACATAAATTCGCCAAAATCGGGAAACGCAATTTAATCAAATTCAAGCGCCAAATCTCTTTAAACCAAAGCCAAAAAAAAAAAAAAAAGCACTTTTTTTTGGCACGCAGTATCATTCCAGGAAAGAAACAGCCGACAATTAACAATGCCTGAGACCGTCCACCCCTCAAAAACCCCTCCTCGCCCTCGGGTGAAGACGAGTCAAAGGTGGGCGCCTCATTACGTCACGTGCCACGAAATAGAACGCGAGGGGGGACGGAGAGAGATGTCCCCACCCCTAAAGGATGCGAGAGAAGAAAACCTGTCTTTTTTCGGGTCTACGTAATGACCGTTAGCGGCCACATAAAGCGGCAGGAGCCAGGGCCAAAAGATCACTTGCAGCTCAGAGCCTTGACTCGAAAAGTGGGACAATTCGATTTCTTTTCCCCTTGGCCGTGAAATCGACACTTTCTATTTTTTTACTTTGGCGCAAAGACATCTTTTTTTCTCTAAATCAGCGCCATTATCACCTATTGATTGTTGCTCGACAAATATATGTTTTATACCCAACAGGACTTTGTGTTTTAGAAGAAACTTTTAGATAGAACATACGTACTTTTTGCTTTTTGGACGATAAATATATCTTTCGAATCATCGCCGTAAACTTTTGTTCCTTACTGTACTTAATGTACTATTGAGATAAAATAGTTAAGCTATACTAGTAAACTAAGTTGGATACTTCGGAAAAACTTTTGAGTTAAAAATTCTGATCTTTGATCTGTTATTCTTCCAGTGTGTTACTTCTTGTCAGCAAAGTATCAAAAACTTCGCAAGAAAAATTTTTTAATTCACTCGTTCCATCGATAAAGAACAAGCATCCAACAAAATCTTCATCAAATGGAACTGTTCATGACGTAATAGCCGAAACTCAACTCTTCCTGCAACTTCTTTTAATCTTTTACTCACTTTTCAATCCTTCATTCTTCTCAATCAACAATGGAAGATCTGGCCATCACAATCCCAGACTACAACAATGGATCCACCTGCTTCGACTTGCTCACGCCTCCTAACGAAACGCCAGAGGGCAGCGGCTTGTCCAACCAGTCAGAATCCGATCCTCCCACGCACAAAGGCCTTCTCTCATTGGATCGCGTGGGCGTAGACAAAGAACCCATTGGTCCCCGTCGCAGGGCAAGGAGGGGCTCGACTCCACGTACGCCCCAGCAGCAAGCCAGATCTGTGGCCAGAAGAAACGCCAGAGAACGAAAGAGAGTGTGTCTGGTCAACATGGGGTTTTCTAATCTTCGTGACCACATACCGCCCCATCTTGTGGTACAAGCTGGACCTCCCAGTAAATCTCGGACCAATGCAAACGGACCTTCCAACAAGAAACTAAGTAAAGTGGACACTCTGCGGTGTG
The DNA here is from genome assembly GCA_021605075.1 of Caerostris darwini. NCBI lineage: Eukaryota > Metazoa > Arthropoda > Arachnida > Araneae > Araneidae > Caerostris > Caerostris darwini. Next base: position 181,359 of record BPLQ01000530.1, on the reverse strand, counting down.
CTATCGAATATATCAAACAACTCAGGGAAGCAATTGGTTACGATGATAAAGACAGTACAGGGACAGGGTCTTTGGAAGGATTTTCGTCCTCACCACCGGAATCGTCTTCGTCGCCGTCTTATTGCACCACACCATCCCCCGTCACCATCCTGATGGGTGATTCGAGAAGTCCCCCAATGTTCGAGGACGATGAGAATGACGATTTTTTCAATATTATGGATTGGACGACGTTATAACGAGGATTGACTGTGGTTCCTGTTTGACTTGTATATTTGTAAAGTAAGTTCTTTTATTATGATTTTCCGTAATTGTATGCTTTTTGTTTTAACGGAATATGCCATCATTTTGTTGATTTTTGTTCTACACCCTCAAACATATTTATTTATTTTAAATTTTTACTTTAAAAGAATCAAGTGTACCTTAAAATTTAATATATTTAATAACTGTCCTTATGTATGAAAAACATATATGATAGGAAAAAAAAATTAGTTAAAGATTTTTAATTTTAACTCATCAAAAACTGTTGTTTCGAAATCGTTAAAAAATTTTGTAGCAGCATTTAATTTTGTAAAAGCATTTTGCTATTGTATCTGTTTGTACGTAAGTATCCGTCTGTAAATGTAATATATTATATAGTTTTTAATAATTATAATATTTATTTTTACTCTAAATTAAATAATATAATTATAGTTTCCTGTTTGGACAAAATTTTAAGCGATCAGATCACACAATTTGAATTACATTTAGTTTGTTTTTTAATAGAAATAATTTTAGTAGTAAAAATAATGATGTGTATTGTTTTCGAAAAACAATGAGTTTGCTACTTTGTTCATAAATTTTGCTGGTTTTATGTATGTCTTTTGATATCGCGCATAAAAAAAAACCCTTTTTCTTTTTCAAAAGTATTGTTATTTTTTTTAAAGCATAGTAATTAACATTATTTCAAAAGAATTATAAGTATGTGTCTTATATAGATCAATACTAAATAATAATTTTATTAAAATTTACCGAAGTATAAATAAATATTTACTATGCAATGCATTTTAAACATGAATTTTTAAAGTAAATTTTTTCATAAATAAATAAATATATATATATATAATATTTTTTATTTGAAACCAATTTTTCAATTCTATAAAAAGTTAATTCATTAAAAAAATATGTTTAATTAAAAATAAGAATTTCGTGCTTTTCTTTTGCATGGTTATATATTACCCATTGAAAATTAGGCAAAATAGTGCCAACAGTGCCTTTCGTTAAAGTAAATTAATACATTTAGTATCTATCTGCGTTAATTATTAGAAAATTCAATAATTTATTATTTAACAAATAGTTCATTGTTCATGAAGTGTTCAATATAAAAAAATAATGCCAATAATAATTCAATATAAAGAATATCTCCTATTTCTATTCATTATATAGAATATTTGCTATTTCTATTCATTATATAGAATATTTGCTATTTCTATTCATTATATAGAATATTTGCTATTTCTATTCATTATAAAGATTATGTTCTAATAGTGAATATTTTCTGAATAAATCATATTTTCGATTTCTATTCTTTATAAAGAAATAATAATTCTAATAATTTGGTTCTTATTAATATAATTTTTACATTAGTTATTATATAATGTATTTTATATGAGCATTGGTTCATATTATAAAAATGATCCCATTTTTTAATATGTGTACCAAAGAGTTTTAGTTTTTAAAATATCTTATTACATTTATTACTATTATTATAATATAGAATATATAAATCAGAAACAATTCAAATATCTTAAAAATATTCGACTGCCAGAAATTTCATCTTCAGTTTTAATTTTGTAAGGTTTTTTTTTTTTCAATCCCAATTTTTTTAAAAATAATATTGTTGCACTTTTTTTCATATTTTATTAAGAAAAATATTTCACACTTTTATCTGCATTTAATACAATCTGCAAATTAAATACTCAGTAATTTTTTTTCTATTAGACGAAGAGTGCTTTATATTTTCCTATATATAACTCGAACATATTATTTTTATAGTATATATCATAAGTGATCTTGAAAATTAATAGTCGTTTTATATTAAATACCTAAATAAGTTAAAAAACTTTTATTTGCTATAAGAAAATTAGAATCGTGAATTTTATAATAATTACTGTAAATATGAAAATTTCATTTAAAACATTTAATAATAAAACTAAAATGAAATTTACACCTTTAATTTTCTATTTTAAACGATTTCATTTCTGTTACCAATTTTTTTAATTGATTTCATTTGCATATTTCTTAACTGTTTAAGGAATCTAGGACAATTTATTCAAATCTTTATGTGCTATATAATAATAAAAAGTATAAGATTTTTGATTTCTACTTTAATAATGCTACATTTAAATTAAGAATATTCATTTCAAATGTAACTAAGTCAAGAGTATAAAAAATGGGGTTTCTTATTACGAATTTTAATTATTACAAAATTTTAATTAATATAACTTATTATTTCTAGCATTTCTATTACAGTATACAAACACTTTAAAAACAATCAATGCTTAATTATTTTTCACAGAAATAGATATCATCTACAAAAAATTACGGTAAAAATTATGAAAAGATTTTCAAAATTGAAAATTCTGAATTTTATTACATCAACTCCAATGTAACTTTAAATGTCTATTTATAAATATCTATAAATTTAATTATTTATAAATATCTATACACTTTTATAGCATTTATATAACAGTATACATGAAATACTTTAACAACAATCAATGCTTAATTACTTTTTACAGAAATAGATATCAAACAAAAAATTAGGCATAAATTATTAAAAGAGTTCGAAATTTGAAAATTGAAATTTCTGAATTTTATTACATCAACTCCAATATAAATTTAAATAATTTAAATAAACTATTTACATAAAAATTTTCATTTAAAAATAATTTAAATATACTATTTATATAAAAATGTTCATTTAAAAATTCAAATTCCCCTTCAAAAAAAATTTTTTTTAGCAAGATTATTTAAATACGCGCATCATTACGTTACATAAACTTCAATAATTAACACATTAATATGAGCGGCACAATTTTATCAAAGTACTTTCTATTATCTCGACACACAGTACTAAATATTAGTTCTTATCTAATTTTAAACTTTTGATTAAAATATATCTGCAAAAAATAAACGAAAAAAAAGTGTAAGGACAAGTTCATTCTGATAACTAAATTGATTTAACATGCAAAACAAGAAATATGTGGCATGTCTAGTTTTAATCTATTCAAATGAAATCTGGCTTAACATTTTAAAATCCAGATAACGTAAATCAAAATTTTTAAACGTGTTTTTAATGCGACTATTAGTATTCTACTGTACTCATTACAGTATTTAATTATGCATATTACATTTAAAAAAATTCGAATTAAATCAATTAAAACTGACAGCATCAATTCGTAGCAATACAAGAGATAATTATCTATTGTATTGCTATAGATATAAAATATATAAATAAAATATTTTTGATCAACAATTTAGTTATTAAATTTATTATCGAAAATATTTTTTTATCAACAATTTATTTATTAAATTTATCACAAAAAAAAATTTTTAATCAACAATTTGTTTATTAAATTTATCATCAAAATTATTTTCATCAACAATTTATTTATAAAATTTAACATCAAAATATTTTTTATCGTCAATTTAATTTATTAAATTTATCATAAAAAATATTTTTTATCATCAATTTATTTATTAAATTTATCATCAAATAAATTTAATAAATAAATTATTGATAAAAAATATATCATCAAAAATATTTTTTATCAACAATTTGTTTATTAAATTTATCATCGAAAATATTTTTTGTCGACAATTTATTTATTAAATTTATCATCAAAAATATTTATTAAAAATTAATTTGTCTTTATTATTTATTTATTACTATTTTACTGGAATGATTTTAAACAACCCAAATAAATCTTAAGGACCAATCAAATATTGAACAATTAAATTTTGAAGCACTTGATTCAAAAGTTGAAGGCTGCAAGAATATTTTAAAGAAAAAATTCGATTAAATCGATTAAAACTGACAGCATCAATTCATAGCAATAGAACAATAGATATGTATCTCTATTGTTATTACCAAAATGATTGGTAATAATGTCTCAATAAATCTCGGAAAGCTTTTTTGTATTCAAACACGCCCTTTATGCAGTTTAAAACACATGCATGCTTTCAATTATTCTCTACTTTGCCATTCTTGCAGCAACCTGCGTGAGTTGAATATGTAAATGGCATACTTTCTACCATTCATTACAAAGACACTTTTCAAGCTGTATGCCAGAGAGATAAAAGTCGAAGCTCAAGCGCGTGAAATCGTATGAGATGATGCACTGCTTTTAAATTCTGAGCATGTCAAAGATGGCGGTACCGTCTGTCAGTTGAGAGCCACTCATTTGCTACATCAATTCCAGCTCGAAGACATTAATGTATTCGAAGCATCCAAGAAACAAACTGTCCAATGATCATGGAAAGACAGTTTGACATCCGGAGATGGAGATTCATGTCATATCTTGGATCTGAAATTCAAACGATGACGAAGGACTCCAATAAAAAAAATCATTAAAAAACGTAGAATTTTCATTTGTCGTTTAGAATGATTGCTGTTGAATTTTAGATCTGTTTGTGCCTGCAAGTAATTGGTACCAAAAATCACTTTAGTAAAACAAGCATTTTTTTTAGCAGTAGTGTTTGCCTGTAAGTCGATAGGAAAGAACTTTTTAAGGTATATTTGCAGCTGGTTTTTTATTAAGTTCCGACCTTTGCTTGTTGATGTCCATCTTGAAGATTCGTTGTTTTTTTTTTCTTGTATAATCACACCAACATAGGCGCTTATAAAATGAGTAGAAACATTACAATTGATTTAAAATGCCATTGAATCATTAAAATTGATTTGAAATGCCATTAAAACATTACAATTGATTTGAAATGCCATTAAAACATTACAACTGATTTGAAATGCCATTAAAACATTACAACAGATTTTAAATGCCATTAAATGATACTACTACTTCTGTCAGCAGAGAAGCGCTCATTTGCTGCATCAATTCCAGCTCGAAGACATTAATGTATTCGAGGCATCCAAGAAACAAACTGTCCAATGATCATGGAAAGACAGTTTGACATCTGGAGATGGAGGTTCATGCCATATCTTGGATCTGAAATTCAAACGATGACGGAGGACTCCAATAAAAAAAAAAAACCTTGAATTTTGATTTGTCGTTTAGAATGATTGCTATTGAATTTTAGATCTGTTTGTGCCTGCAAGTAATTGGTCCCAAAAACAGTTTAGTAAAACAAGCATGTTTTTTTATTCGTTTATCAAACAGCAGTAATTGTCAATAATTTGATCGCAAAAAACTTTTTAGGAATATTTGCAGCTGTTTTTTTAGATAAAAGTTCCGACTTTTGCTTGCTGATGTCCATCTTGAAGAATCATTGAATTTTTTTCTTATATAACCATACCAACATGGACACTTATAAAAGTCATAAAAATATTTCAATTGATTTGAAATGTCATGAAAATCTTACAAATGAGTTGTTGCTGGAATAATTTTAAAATAAGTTAGAAATAATCGGAACATATTTGCATAATTTATGCCATTGGATGTCTTTAAATCAATCAAAAAATTGATTTTTGATAGATAACAACTGCTTTTTTGTATCTAATTAAAAAAAACATTTATTAAGTCCTACTATATAAGCAAAAAATTTACTAAGCACTATATAAGCAAAAGACATCTACTAAGCGTTATATAAGCAAAAAACATTTACTAAGCTCTATATAAGCAAAAAACATTTACTAAGCATATATAAGCAAAAATCCCTTAGTAAGCACTCTATAAGCCAAATACATTTACTATGCACAATATAAGCAAAAAACTATATACACTATATACGCAAAATCACTATATACGCAAAATCACTATATACGCAATAGCACTATATACACTATATAAGCAAAAAACATTTACTAAGCTCTATATAAGCAAAATACATTTACTAAGCACTATATACGCAAAAACATTGTACTTTTTGTTTATAGAAATTTTTTTTAGTAAAATCCATCCTTTACATAATTCATTTAAATATTGCCTTCTAACATACACGAAGATGAAGCTTATTATCAATAAAATCCTTTAAATATTTTAGTGAATTTAAAAAAAAAAAATTAATATATATATTTTTTTCAATTACACTAAGGAATCTCTTCTTTGTCCTATATGTATACCAGTGCGAATTTTTAAATTATCATACATTTGATTAGTAGATCGCAAAGAAATTTTTTTGTATATAGCCGATCTTAAAAAGCAACAAGTTAACAACTTTTTATTAACGCTTGAATTTTATGTATAAAACCGTTGTAAAATTATTTTCAAAATAATAGTCTTCTATTTAAATTAGATATATTTCAGTTCAAACACATGCACACACATACAAAAAAGTATTAACAACATTTTAAATTTAAGGAACATTTTCTTTTATTGATTTTTTATCTTAACATTTTAAAAAAATGTATAAGAATTTTAAATATAATTTATTTAGTATTTAATGTAGATTTTATTTTGATTTAGAATTTTTTTTTTATTTTTATTTTTAGTATTTAATGTTGAACTTTTTAAAGATATTTTTATTCAAACAAATCCTTATTTTGAAAGTTATTTTTTTATTACAGCTCTCACTATTAGAAATTATTAATGCATTTGTATTCATAAAATAATATTTGATCTAAATATTATAATGTTTATTCTGATTTCGCCTATGCAAATTTACATTGCATAAAAGTTCTAAACGAATTTTGTAATCCTACATATTACTGAAATGAGCTCTAAATTCATATGCCCCACGTCATCAACTACATTTTCTAATTCTTTAATAAAATAACAATGCTTGACTTATATTTTTAAGCCGTATGATTCAAATGTGAATATATCCATTAATATTCCATTAATTTTTTAAAAAAATGGAAGCTCGTACATGAATTACAAGTTAACATATAGCTCAAATAATGTTCCACACATAGTGCAACATTCTAGTAATATATATATGTATATATATATTGTAGTGGACAGGTTGGGCAACAAGAATGTAACTGGGTGCGGTTGAGATGAGATAATTGAGGTACAATTTGGAGAATTCACAGCTTTATTGACGCACTCACAAACAATTATCACATACAATTAGCGATATACATTATTTAACACATTTAAAGACGTATAATTATAGATTTATAGAAGGATTCCATTTGTAAGCTGAAAATCCCCGATACTCAGGTACGCGCCGAGTGCGCGAAATATACTTCCTCTCAGGATGAGAATCTGTAGGTCTGCTAATATGCAAGGCTACGTTAACTATATTTTCTCTGGGGATGAGAGACTATAAACGAAACGTTTCTCAGCGGAAGCGCAGTACTTCCTCTCGGATGAGAGTCTCGATACCTACTAAAATTTCTCCTGAATGCCAGACTCATGATAGTGTATAGGAGGAAGCACGGTTACAATATATTTATATAAAGACGCTCTTTTCTAGTCCTGTGACTGATATTAAATAAAAAGTAAAAATAGTTTTATCGACAAACATCAATTCGAAACTTCGTTTTACGCTGGGAGCGTAATGAATTTTGAAAGGAGAAATAAACCAGCAAGATTAGGAATCGTGGAAAAAGTTTTGCTAAAAAGGGCAGGCTTCAGAAATGGTAGATCTAAAATGTCAGACGAGAAGAGGAAAGTTTACTCCGAAAATCACAGTGAAAATGATCAAGTGAAACTAGAGTTTTGTACAGAACATCTCCATTTATTGTGAAGTAGCTGAATTTTCATGCATACAATGCGAAAGTTGTACAGTAATTGGTTTGTTTGGGTACAACAGTTTGATTTGCCACTCTATGGTCAGTTTTTGCACACTTTAGTCTAATTAGACCGGGACTTACAATTTAACGTGAATTCCGAACTACCAACAAACATCCATGCCATCGCCAGAACTCCCACATGAAGCCTGTGATACCAAAGATTAAAGCGCTAACCAATTGGTCACCAGGAAGCGCTGATACCAATAAGAGGTTACATTATTGCGATTGATATCAATATATTCTCTGCGTTAATTTAAGTGAAAAAAAAAAAAATTCCTACTCTAGAAATTTACTATAATTCCATTAATAAAACATAAATTGAATTATACGCATCTGTAAGCATATAAATTCAACTATAATCAACGCATATGTATTTCATTTATTAAAAAATTATAAATAAATTCCCAGGTACATCGAATTTGGATCATAAGATATTTGGATGTTTTAGAAAGAAATGTAACAACTTACAAATACAACAATAACAAACTTGTTATGAACCTCACAGTTAGCTTTTCACATACCATTAATACTGATTTATACCACATCAAGATGCTATCCTCATATGCCATAACTTCAAGAAGGCGTGAATACTTTAACTCTCCCCTCTCCTCTGAATATATTTTCTGCCTTAATTTAAGTAAAAAAAAAGAAATTGCCTATTCTAGAAAATTACTATGATTCCATTTATTAAACATGGATTGAATTATATTCACCTGTAAGTATATAAATTGAACTATATTCAACGCATATGTACAATGTAGTTCCATTTATTAAAAAATCATTAATAAATTCGTAGGTACATATTTGAATCACACTGCATTTGGATGTTTCAGATTGAAATGCTATACAAATACAACTGAGTTTTAGAAGGAACTTGCGTTGTGTAGCTTTTCACATACCATTAATACTGAACAGCTGGGGTACCGATTTATAACATATCAAGATTCCATCCTCATATGTCATAACTTCAAGAAGGCGTGAATCCTTTTTCCTTTTGATACGTTGTATACATAAAGCTTGCATTTTGATTCATTTCCCCTCCTCTATCGCTGGGAAGAATCATCGTTCAAGAACTGATTACACGAAAGAGTCACCAGTCAAAACTTACTATAAGGAGGCTTAATACTTATCCATCACATGCTATCGCGTCATCTTAATTTAAACATGTAAATGTCTTTATTACATTGTGGCCTGGAGCTTCCTCAAATGCACGTCCCTTAATTGGGGTTCAAACCATACCACACAGGCAGCAGGGTGGAGATGTCAGATCATCAGATAAAAATCACTGAATTCTTTCATAAAAGGTTTTTAAGTTTAATTGAAATTTTAGAAATGGAATCACCAAGTATTTTCCAAAAGGAAAAAAATCTGGCAACGTCATTTATCAATTACTATTATTAGCAAATCCATTTTTCTCGTTTTGGTGACAGTACGAACATCAGACGTTGACACTTGATGATAAACGTTCTTTCTCTAAGGGTAGTCAGCGTATTTCGAACGTTCGATGATAATTATCTACCCACTCGGAGACCGGAAAGACGATTTATCAAGCGGCATGCGACCTTTAACGCCATTTTGTGGTCGTGCACCGCTAACGGTAGGGATTTATTAAGCATTAAATTGGAATGTTAATTATCGTTTGGTTGAGATGAAACTTTCATGAATTCGCTTTCTTAAGATGAATAGATAATATTATAATTGAGAAAAGAATTGACAAACTATATTCAAATATGTAGCTTAAAGATGAATTATTTAAACCACAAATATGTTGTACTGCAGTTGTTGTGGTAATTTAGAAACAAAACGATTTTCAAACATGACGCTGATCACAGGAAATTATAAACATTTATTATTTTTTTTCAATTCCTTCTATTAGCCCACACTCTCCCTGTATATATCTTGTTCAAATTTTTGAGTGGATTAATAAAAAAATATTTTATTAATCCACTCAAGTTCAAATACATTTTTTTTGAACTTGTAGTGGATGACACTGGATGTTAATACATTCTTTTCAAATATTAATTCAGTAATTAAATTTAATTAATTAATTTTAGTTTTTTTTTAAGTTGCATATATCTACCAATAGCTGGCGCCAGATAAACTTAAAAAAAATGAATGAAAATTATTTATGATGGACTTTCTGCAATATATAGAGAAAAAAAATAGGAATTGACTTAAATTTTTTTTTTTTTTTTTTTTTTTATATTACTTGTTTATTATGTGCAAACATGATGTTGTCCTGGTCCGTGACGTTATCCGAAAATGAGGGTCAAGCAAATAAAGCTCAATCGCAAATTTTTTGCGGAAAATAGTACTTTGGGCCCCTTAACTCTTGAAATGATTACGAATAACATTAGTCTTCAGAAATTTTCTGGAGGATTTGGCTTTTGATTGAAGTATTTTGTAGAATGGCTTTGAATCACTTTCCATGTTTTGGCATGGGTTTTTAAACATTTGTATTTCCAATGGCTATAAATATTCGTAGTGCCTTGATCAATTCCTTCTTGAAGTTTCATATTTATCACTTTTGGCATTTTACCATGCCTATTGAGCTGTATTGTGTTTCTTATTGTATTTGGAATACTTCATTCTTCATTTATGATTAGAATATTCAAACTATGATATTTCTTTTGGGTATTGAATGTCATAGTGTTTTTTGTAGAATCATTCTTTCATTTATGCCTAGAATTTCCAAACTTTGATATAATTTTTTGGGTATTTTATGTGATAACGTTACTTGTATAATTAGGAATACTTCGTTCTTCATTTACGATGACATTTATCTTACTTTTGTATATTCTTTTAGAAATTCTTGAACAATTCATTCTTCATGAAGTTCTTGATCTATTCAACATTGCTATATTCATGTGGCTATTAAATTTGGCCATTCTTATAGTATTCCAATCAAATGCTGCATTTATCTCTTGCATTATTAAACATTGGTACATATTTCTGAGTTTATTTATCCATTCTCGAATGTTCACACATGATAAGTTGAAATTTGCCGAGCAGATTTCAGCATTTAAATTTTTTTATTTTGATACCATGTGTATGAAATGTGTCGAAGAAAACGATTTTTTATGGTAGAAACAAAACGATTTTTAAACAAGAAATTGATCACAGGAAATTATAAACATTTTTTTTATGTCGTGTGTATGCTTAAAATTTTCAGAAAAGAAAATTAATTGAACAATTTATTAATTAAATTTTTTAAAGAACTTATTATTTTATTTTTAGTTATCATTTGAAACTGAATCATTGTCGTATGCATCAAAATGATTTGACAATATATTGGCAAAAATATTTTAATTCGCGATACATAAGCTAATATGTATATTTCAACTTTATTAAAATTTATTTATTAAAAAGTTTTAATTTCATTGAAATTAATTCCATTCTTTAAGAACTTCGTTAATACTATTCAATACCATTAAAAATGCAGTATTACTGTATGACTAATTAGTTTTATTTATTTATTCCAGTGCAATTTGTTTCAAAATAGATTAATGCATTTTTAAGTTATTTTACAAATTATTAACGCTATTATAAGCGTTTAAATTATGTGGGAAACATTATAGTTTTGTATTAAACTTATGAATAAAATTTACCATAGAATAATTTTATTTTATTATTTTTATTTTAATAATTTTATTTTATTTATTAAATTTTGGATTTCATATTTTAATGTTGGTTGTTCATAACTATCTAAATTAATTTAATATTAATATCTGGTAAACGTATAAATTTAATACATTTTCAAATTATTAATATAATAAATTATGTTTAAATTAAAATGATTGAAATTTAATCAAATTATTATTTTTATTTTTTAGGTTTTTAAAGCAATATTTCGTTATGGTGAACTTGACAGCTATTTTTTAAACTCAGGAATGAAATAAGAAAGGAAGAAAAAAAAAATACTGCTCAATTTCCTGAAATATCTAGTCAAATGAAATGCATTGATGAGAAATAAATGCTGTTTACAATTCTTGTAAGTATTGATCTAAATTTTTAAATAAAAATAATATTTTAATTTGATTTAGAAGAATTAAAAACAATTTATATTTTGAAAAATGATTATTTATTAATTAAACTCAATTTTTATATGTTACATCTAATAATAATATTTTTAAATACTTTTAAAAAGTATTTAAAATAAATGTTTATTATCAAAAATAATAATTATAATTAATTTTGAAATAAATTTCGATTGATTGTTTTAATAAAATAAATTTTACTTTCTTTGCAGATTCTGTACAAAAAGGATATCCATGGATTCCATATTCTTCCAAGTGCTCATATATTATTTTTAGATAGAAAATAGAACTTTTTTTGTAAATAAAATGTCGTGAATTAAATAAATGTGCAAATTTTTTTAAAGAAAATATTTGTTTTTTTTTTACATATTAATCAAATACACTCGTGCGTTTTTTTCATTATTATTATCAAACAGTTGAAATTCAGGTTTGTGTATCCTCTAACCTTTAAATTATCTCAAAGAATAAAAATAAATTTAAAAATTTCTATGTCAATTATTTATTTATCAATAATTTATTTATTAAATTTATCATGAAAAATATTTTTTATCAACAATTTATTTATTAAATTTATCATCGCAAATATTTTTTATGAACAATTATTTTATCATCAAAAATACTTTTTATAAACAATTTATTTATTAAATTTATCAAAAAAAATATTTTTATCAACAATTTATTTATTAAATTTGTCATTAAAAATATTTTTATCAACACTTTATTTATTAAATTTATCATCAAAATATTTTTATCAACACTTTATTTATTACATTTATCATCAAAATATTTTTATCAACAATTTATTTATTAAAATTGTCATTAAAAATATTTTATCAACACTTTATTTATTAAATTTATCATCAAAATATTTTTATCAACAATAATTTATTAAATTTATCATCAAAATTTTTTTATCAAAAATTAATTTATTAAATTTATCATCAAAATTTTTTTTATCAAAAATTAACTTATTAAATTTATCATGAAAAAAAAATTTTTTTTTTATAAAAATGAATTTATCTTTATAATTTATTTATTTATTACTATTTTATTGAGATAATTTTTAATCATCGAATAAGTCTTAATGTCGAATCAAATATTGAAAAAATTAAATTTTGAAACATTTGATTCAAAAGTTACGTGTAAGAACATTTTAAAGAAAAAAATTTGAAAATAATACGGACCAAAAATTGTGTGAAAAATCATTATATTATTTGCTATCTTAAATATAATTTCGAAAAATCTAGGAAGAAAATATTTAATGTGATTATTATTTATAAATAATTGGCAAATATATGACAAAAAAAACAATAGCAATATTACATTTGTAATTGATTTGTATTCTTAAAATTTTTTAAAAAGTTCTTTCAAACGATATTTTTATAACTTTTAGATTTTGTTGGTAAAAATAATAAAACATTTTTTTTTTTTAAATTTTATTGAGGGGGAAAAAATCACAAAATAATGAAACTTAATCACAAAAATTATAAAAAATTAGAAAGAAAACATTTTCTCTCTATAACAGAATACATTATCAGCAAATTTTAAAGCAGTTATATATTTGAAATTAAAATTTATCTCTTATGTAACAGTCAGTGATGGGATTTGTCAAGTGCATTTTGTGTGGGTTTAATCAATATTTATAGGGCCTGAATGGCCGAGTGGCTAGCGCTCTGGCGCTCGGTACCACAGGTTTCAGGTTCGAGTCCCGGCGGTGCCATGGATGTTGTAGTGGTTCGGAATCCACTTTAAACTGTAGGTCCCGGTCGAATAGGATCGTAGAGCGTTGCGGGGGCATTGTTACTCCACGCCCGTGGCTTATCTTCAAGTTACACGCGCCCTCTGGGTCATGCAAAGTGAGTAACGTTTGTGCAGAGCTTGTCTTAAGGCATCCAAGATCAAGTGTCTCAGTGTTTGCCATCTGCATTAGAAGAAAAAAAAAAAAAAAAAAAATACAATATTTATACAAAAAAAAAAATTCTGAAATGTTTTTATTAAACTCAATACACCAAAGAACTGGAAAAAAAAAATAGAAACTTTAGCAAGCATTTTGCGATTCAATAATAAATTGAAAGAAAGACATTAATCTTCATTTCGAACAGATTAAATTTTTCTCTTTAGAATCAGTAAAATAAAAAACACGAACTTTTGAAATATCCCATTTTCCTACTTTGTCTTTACTTTTAGGGTTTGTAAAAAATATTCATCATAATAATAATAATTGAAATACATTACAGGCAAATTTTTAATAATAGGAATAAATATATAAAAATATATATTTCTTTTAAAAGAAAATAAAAGGCTTTAAATTTAATCTTTCTTTTAAATAAAATAAAGGCTCTTATAGTTTGTTTTAAAAGAAAGCATGTTTTTTTTTTTTTTAAATAAAATAAGTTTTAAATTCAAATTATATATAGCATTGCTACTATTGCATTTTATATTAGTCGAATATGGATAGTACGATTACATGAAATATGAACATGAATATACATGAATTTCTTGATAATATATTTGATATATGAATTCTGAATCTAAAAAATTCATATTAAATTAGAAATTCATCAAAAGATATCTTAGAAAATGTATTAAAACTAAAAATCTGTTTAACAGCTTTCAGTATTATATACACTAATAAAATAATTTTTACCTAAAAATTAAATATTTCATGTTTATAAACACTCACTGGCAAATGTTAAGTACCCATCGGTAAAATATGTAAAAATCAGCAAGACTGGCATGAAAGACAGTAAGAAAATAGCAAATATCTTTATACATGAAATAAAACAAAGAATTACGTACAAAGATAAATGCAATATTGAATTTTCATTACTTTTAAGATTAAGTGATATTGGAGTCATCAACAAAATGTTTAAAACCAAAATAAACAAACAAACAAACCATTAGTAGGGTATGCGAGCACCCCTCACCTGCATACAGAGTGATCATGCTTTACATGAGGTGATCAACCACCGCCGAGTCAAGTAATCACCATTCCTCGTGTAGAACAGTTGTATATGGAGTACCCACGTATTCACTCAACCTTAATCGCATTGAAAATCTTTTAGAAGCTCTCAACCGTGCTGTGCGTAAACGTTCTCCACCACCAAGGCATTCTTCAGTCAGCCTTTAATCTCACAGTAAGGTCTAAAATTTCAATCCGATACCGAACAGCTATTACAATTCCGTCTAAAGATGTACAGGTCGGTGCGATACCCCAACGAAATCCTTGCCCATACTGTGATGTTAACACTACATCACAGTATGGGCAAGGGATATTCAGTAATGGAACAAGGGATGTTCAGTGATGCTTTGGAACAAACGTGTTCGGTGTTCTGGAGGAAACCAGTGCATGGTGATGTTCCGGGGTGTGCCTTCTCTCCATATCCTTACACTCTTGTCATCCGATTGCAGGTCAACTCGAGACTCACCCGGGAAAATGACTTGCACAGTACTCAGTACAATCGACAATACAAAAAGTATGTTATATGTTGTTAAAATACATTTAACATGTTGCTGATACCACTTTACTCATGCTCCTTTGGATTAGATGAATAAAAGACCAGAAACTCGGGGACTCTGGATTGTACACGTGGGTACAGTCCGGCCTACATGTGTAGCCTTCGGTGCACAGTAGTAACATAATATCATCTTACCAGTGGACGCTGCAATCCAACCTGTCACACATGTGGATCAATGGCAATATATAGATGTTTCGCGTGGGTCGTAACCTTCGGACAATTGGCCACCGGTCATCGAACAATTGTTTGGTTGGTTGGGAATAGTTATCATAATCATGAAATTACGGAAAGCTGAACACCGAAAAAAGAGCAACAACTGTAATTAATTGTTCAGTATCAACGCGTTCGACAGAACGCCAGCGCTAAGAATCTTCCATCCGTATTCTGGATGCCATAGAAACACGTCTATCTTGAAAACAAAGTGTACGAAAGTTCTAAACAGATTTTATCAGCATTTAATGGCAACTCCTGTAATCCTTCACAACGATGGTTCTTTATATGACTGCCTTTTTTGCATATTTTATTTCTCGGCACGAAATCGTGACTGGATGTTACATAACATATTTGCATACTCCTATCCAACTCCGCAGCGAATTGCAACGTCTCTAATTTATATTGGCTGCCGGAAATTTAAAATTTTCTTTGCGTGCTTAAGTTTCGGCAGTGAGTGTATATCACTAATATGGTTCAAGATTTTCAATAATTTTAAATCAAGAAGCCAAATTATAAATTTAAGAAAGTTAAGATTTTAATATTTCTAAAGAGAAACCAGCCTTTTTATCATCATGTCCATTGCAATATCGGTTTAGTTTGTTGCTCTACGGTCATCTTGTGCACGCGAGGGCTAAACAGACCGGGACCTACAGTTTAAAGTGGATTCTGAAACACTCACAAACATCCATGGCATTGCCAGAATTCGAGCCTGAAGCTTGTAATACCAAAGGCCAGAGCATTTTGTGACCTGGCCACCAGCTTGAAATATATATAATGTATGCCGCTTGAAATATTACTCAAGGCAATAAAATGAGTAGGTCTTTTATGAATAGGTTGTTATAGATTAGGAATTATTTTTATGAATAGGTACTTTATCAGTAATTTATGATTTCTCTTTGGATTTCTTAATTAATTTTTGTAAAAGCTGAATGAATACATTAATTTCTGTTTTTATACACATTCTGTTTCAGGACATTTGAATTTAAAAGATATACACATGGAATACATTTTTTTTATATAAATGAGTAAATAGTGTTGTGTAAAACTGATTGCAGAACGTTAATATTGTTATGAAACATATTAAGTAAACATATCTTTATCAATGCATTCTAACAGTGTTATACAATTTACAATGTTTTAAAATAACATTTATTTAAGTAAAAAGAACTTGATGAAAA
Source organism: Caerostris darwini (assembly GCA_021605075.1). Lineage (NCBI taxonomy): Eukaryota > Metazoa > Arthropoda > Arachnida > Araneae > Araneidae > Caerostris > Caerostris darwini. The sequence continues at coordinate 164,519 of BPLQ01000530.1, read as the reverse complement.
AAAAAATTTTTTTTTCGTGATTTTAGACAGCGCATTAGATTGACAAAGGATAGGTCTATAGGGGGGAAAAACCCTCTAAATTTTATAGTTTTAGGCGTGGCCGTCTTTTTTTTTTATATATCCGACCTAATTAATATTTTATGCACAATTTTTAATCAAATCTTTGCCTTTAAGTTTGGTTTGTGACAACAGTTTAGAAAATCGGACAATTTTTTGACGTCTAGTTGTGAAAAAAACATTGAATTTTTAATAGTAATAATAATAATAATAATGATAATAATAAAACAATTTTTTGGTTGATAATACTAAATCTCTCTAATTTCATATTTATAGTACATTCAATTTCTTCTAAAATTAGGATTGACTCACCGGTAATTTTATACTGAATATCTCTATATATAGTAATGCCATAAACCAAACTTACAGGCAAAGATTCGATTAAAAACTGAACACAAAGATTTAATTAGGTCGGAAATAAAAAAAAAGACGGCCACACATAAAACATTTTTTTTTTTGCTATAGACCTATGCTCAGTCAATCTAAAGCGATGTCAAAAATCATAAACTATATATATTTATATATTGTTAAAATTTAAGTTTAATTTACAGAAATGAAAATCAATATATTTTAAAATCAAATTTATAGCAAACTATTTAATTTTTTTATATAATATGCTATTGACTCAAATTAAACACAAAAAGACAAATATTTTTATATGAGAAAATAACAATAATTCCAATAAATTTTTTTTTCTTTTCTTGAAAAAAAAATATTTAGACACATGAAAGCGTGATCCTTATTTTATGAGCCTAAAACAAAAATCTTCCTCATTACTTTTCTATATCCGAAGATCTAGTTTTTACATAGATGGTAATCTCCTTTTATATATAACTATTCATTTATTTCTGATTACATCAAAATGGATCATTGCAATATACATGGGAACCATAAATATCCATCCTGTTTTTCAAATTATTTAATCTTGTTAAAAAAGATTATAATAATTCACTCTTGCCAAGAATGCATCGATAAATCATCTAACTTTTTAGCAGCTTGTTACCAAACCATTTAACTTAAATGGTAAAAAAAAAAAAAAAATAATAAAAAATAATATCTTAAACAAGTGAAGATGATTCGAAGGCGTGTTATATAAATTTCAGCCTTGTTGTTTCTGAAAAGCACACGCTGTCCATAGCCATTCATTCATTCACTGCGGCAAGTCGGACCAACACCCTTCATCTCAATTGAGTTCCAGTTCAACATTTTCCATTCAGCCAGTCACGCCCATTTTAATATCCCCTAACACTCCATTGCAATAACTCATCGATTGCAATTTGTAACTAACTTCCCTAATCAAAAAACATAAAATAAAATCGATTCCAGAATTCTTTCACGAATAACCCATACTTTTTTAATCTCTAATCCGTAAGCGCAGCAATCATTTTCCCAAATTATAACTCACCAGATCCGACTCCGTATAAATAACGTACTTAGCATGTGACATATCACAAGAAAGAAAAGCAACCTCAGCAAGAGTTAAACTCTTAAATTAAAGAGTTCACAGCTCCATAATAGCCAAGGTGTGGAAATGGTCTCCACATTGAAGTACTTCCTATAAGTGATAGTTGCCGATGCTGCGATTTGCATATTAATGCGGGAATAAACTCGTGGATGGTTAGTTGAAATATGGCATGCCGGCAGTCGGTATGTTTTGGTGCACGCTCCAGTAGAAGCCTGTAGCAAGTTAGAATTTCATGTACCAATTCAGCCATTTGCCAGTAATTGCTAGAATCTGGTCTTCAGGACATGCAACCTTAAATGAAAAATATGGACTATCTGTTATGATGGTAAAGACTTTTTAAACAGCTGGGTTGGTGATTAGTCTTCAATGTTAGGTTAATAATTAATTAGTTAGTATTCTCTAGGGTGAATTATTATAATGGAATAAGTTCGTGTTGATACACTGTTGCTGTTGATAGTAAAGACCTTGAACCAGTAGTAGTTGATTTTCAAGGTTGAATTATAAATATATCATAAGTATGCGTAATTTATTGGGAAAATATGGCTTACAAAAGGATATGCTGGGACATAAATTAAATTTTGATTTTGGATTTTGATGTGAATTGTATTGATTTAATCATTTTCCGGTAATAGCAACATGATGCAATTTTAGATCAAAAGTTTGAACTATCTGTTGATGGTAAAGCTTTTTTAATCATCATGGTCATGATAATAATTAATTAGCTTGCTTTTTTCTGAGGTGAATTGTAAAAATGAAATAAGCTCGTGTTGATACACTGTTGCTGTTGATAGTAAAGACCTTGAACCAATTGCAGAATGTGGGTAGTAGTTTTCTTTTCAAGGTTGTACTATAAATATATCATAGGTATATGTAATTTATTGGAAAAATATGGCTTACAAAAGGATATCTGGGAAAGTAAATTAACTTTTAACTCTTAAATTAGAGAGTTCACAGCTCCATAATAACCAAGATGTGGAAATGGTTTCCACATTGAAGTACTTCCTATAAGTCACAGTTGCCGAGGCTGCGATTTGCATATTAAAGCGGGAATAAACTCGTGGATGGTTAGTTGAAAAATGGGATTCCGGCAGTCGGTATGTTTCGGTGCACGCTCTAATAGAAGCCTGTAGCAAGTTACAATTTCATGTACCAATTCAGTCACTTGCCAGTAATTGCTCGACTTCAGGATGTACAACCTTAAATGAAAAATATTGTCTATCTGTTATGATGGTAAAGCCTTTTTAAATGGCAGGGTTGGTGATTAGTCTTCAATGTTAGGTTATTAATTCATTAGTTACCTTTTTCTAGTATGGATAATGAAATAAGTTCGTGTTGCTGTTGATAGTATAGACTTTGAACCAATTGCAGAATGTGGGTAGTACTTTGCTTTTCAAGGCTGAACTATAAATATATCAATGGTATGCATAATTTATTGGAAAAATATGGCTTACAAAAAATATGGTAGAAAGTAAATTAAATTTTGTTTTCGAATTTGGATATGTAGTCTTATTTAGTCTTTTTCCACTAATAGTACCAGGATGTAACTTTAGATCAATAGTATGAAATATCTCAGCTATGGTCAGTGGGTTGTTTTTTTTTTAGTATTAGGTTAATAAGTAATTATCATACATCTTTTATTGTGAATAATAATGAATGTATATGAATTGTAATATTAAAAAAAAATGTGGCGCGTGTTATATACTATAGATGTTGTTACTTACAATTTAGTCGGTAAACATTCTTATTACTCTCTAATAACAGTCTCATTAGTCTTCAATGTTAGGCTAATAATTAATTAGATTTGCCTTTTCTAGGGTGAATTATAATAATGAAATAAGCTCGTGTTGTACACTGTTACTGTTGATAGTAAAGACCAGTTGCACCAACTTGAACTAGTTGCAGAATGTGGGTAGTAGTTTTCTTTTCAAGGTTGAACTATAAATATATCATAGGTGTGAGTAATTTATTGGGAAAATATGGTTTACAAAAGGATATCTGGGAAAGTAAATTAACTTTTAACTCTTAAATTAGAGAGTTCACAGCTCCATAATAGCAAAGGTGTGAAAATGGTTTCCACATTGAAGTACTTCCTATATAAGTGATAGTTGTCGATGCTGCGATCTGCATATTAATGCGGGAATAAACTCGTGTATGGTTAGTTGAAATATGGCATGCCGGCAGTCGGTATGTTTTGGTGCACGCTTCAGTCGAAGCCTTTAGCAAGTTACAATTTCATGTACCAATTCAGTTATTTGCCAGTAATTGCTCGACTTCAGGATGTACGACCTTAAATGAAAAATATGGACTATTTGTTATGATGGTAAAGACTTTTTAAATAGCTGGGTTGGTGATTAGTCTTCAATGTTAGGTTTATAATTAATTAGTTAGCTTATTCTAGGATGAATTATAATAATTAAATAAACTCGTGTTGATACACTGATGCTGTTGATAGTAAAGACTTTGAACCAGTTGTAGAATGTGGTTAGTAGCTTGTTTTTCCAGGTTGAACTATGAATATATCATAGGTATGTGTAATTTATTGGAAAAATACGGCTTACATATATGTTGGAAGGTAAATTAAATTTTGATGCATAGTATAAGGTATTGATTCAATCATTTTATAGTAATAGCTGCAGAATGAAACTTTAAATCAAAAGTATAAACTATCTGTTTATGGTAAAGAATTTTTAATCACCATCGACAATGGTTGCATTATAGAGTTGGTGTGTAATGTTAGATTTGTAATTAATTAGCTTTCTTTTCCTAGGATCAATTATAATAATGAAATAAGCTCATGTTGATACATTGTTGCTGTTGATAGTAAAGACCTTGAACCAGTTGCAGAATGGGGGTAGTAGTTTTCTTTTCAAGGTTGAACTATAAATATATCATAGGTATAAGTAATTTATTGGGAAAATATGGCTTACAAAAGGATATGTTGGAAAGTAAATTAAATTTTAACTCTTAAATTAAAAAGTTCACAGCTCCATAATAGCCAAGGTGTGAAAATGGTTTCCACATTGAAGTACTTCCTATAAGTGATAACTGCCGATGCTGTGATTTGCATGTTGATGCGGGAATAAACTCGTGTATGGTTAGTTAAAAAATGGGATACAGGCAGTTGGTATGTTTTGGTGCACGCTCCAATAGAAGCCTGTAGCAAGTTAAAATTTCATGTACCAATTCAGTCATTTGCCAGTAATTGCTAGAATCTGGTCTTCAGGACATGCAACCTTAAATGAAAAATATGGACTAACTGGTAAAGACTTTTTAAACAGCAGGGTTGGTGATTAGTCTTCAATGTTAGGTTAATAATTAATTAATTATTTAGCTTTTTCTAGGATGGATAATGAAATAAGTTCGTGTTGCTGTTGATAGTAAAGACCTTTAACCAGTTGCAGAATGTGGTTAGTAGCTTGCTTTTCAAAGTTGAACTATAAATATATCATAGGTAAATGTAATTTATTGGAAAAATATGGTGGAAAGTAACTTAAATTTTGATTTCGAATTTGAATAAGTTCCAATCGAAGCCTTTAACAAGTTACAATTTCCTGTACCAATTCAGTCATTTGGCAGTAATTGCTGGAATCTGTTCCTCAAGACATGCAAATATGGACAATCTGTTATGATGTAAATGGTAAAGACTTTTAAACAGCAGGGTTGATAATTAGTCTTCAATGTTAGATTTATATTTAATTAGTTAGCTTTTTCGGGGGGGAATTATAATAATTAAATAAGCTCTTGTTGATACACTGTTGGTGTTGATAGTAAAGACCTTGAACCAGTTGCAGAATGTGAGTAGTAATTTGCTTTTCAAGATTGAACTATGAATATATCATAGGTATGTGTAATTTATTGGAAAAATACGGTTTACATATATGTTGTAAGGTAAATTAAATTTTGATACATAGTATAATGTATTGATTCAATCATTTTCCAGTAAAAGCAACAGAATGCAACTTTAGATTAAAAATATGAACAATCTGTTGATGGTAAAGATCTTTTAATCACCAATGTCAGTGGTTGCTTTTTGGGACTGGTGATTAGTCTTCAATGTTAGTTTAATAATTAATTAGCCTTTTTCTAGGGTGAATTACAATAACGAAATATATTCGTATTGTACACTGCTGCTGTTGATAGTGAAGATCTTGAACGAATTGAAGAATGTATATAATAGCTGACTTTTCAAGGTTGAACTATAAATATGTCATAGGTATGTGTAATTTATTGGAAAAATATGGCTTACAAAAGGATATGTAGGAAAGTAAATTAAATTTTGTTTTCAAATTTGGATAAGTAGTGTATTGTATTGATTTAGTCATTTGCCAGTAATTGCTCGAATCTATTCCTCAGACATGCAACCTTAAATGAAAAATATGGACTATTTGTTACGATGTAGATTGCAAAGACTTTTTAAACAGCAAGGTTGGTGATTAGTCTTCAATGTTAGGTTAATAATTAATTAGTTCGCTTTTTCTAGGATGAATTATAATAATGAAATAAGATCGTGTTGTACAATGTTGCTGTTGATAGTAAAGACCTTGAACCAGTTGTAAAATGTGGTTAGTAGCTTGCTTTTCAAGGTTGAACTACAAGTATATCATAGGTATGGGTAATTTATTGGAAAAATATGACTTACAATAGGATATGATGGAAAATAAATTAAATTTTGATTTCGAATTTATATACATAGTGTATTGTATAGATTTAGTTATTTGTCAGTAACTGCTCGAATCTATTCGTCAGGATATGCATGAACTAAGGATTAAGGATTTAGGATTTCACAATAACTCATTTAATAACATATCTAAAATCCGCAATAACCCATACCACAATTACACCTACTAGTTCGAATGCCTTCAGAGACTTATACATATAGGAATAACATAACAATTACAAAAAGAATATTTATAAATGACACCAATATCGACAAGAAGAAGGTAATGATGTTTTTAAAAACCTAATAAATAATCTTATCGTACCAATTTTCTTTAACTCATAGGGAATTGAAGAAATACATCCCTATCCATGAACATTTTCAAGTGTACCTACAGTTTTATTGCGTTAAAAGAGATCTCAAGTCAACACTATGATATTCTGTCAGCAACGTGTTAATAGAATATGATATTTACATTAAAAACCTCAAGCAAAATTATAGTAGCTATTCTGATGTCACCTTCTATGATGTTACCACCCAGAAAATATACGCCATCAGAAAAATCGCTGCAAAGATGCAATGAAGCGATCTTCCTGGCGAAGACGTTGATGTATGCACCGCACCACAATCAGCCATCAAGAACTTTAATTTTTTTCCCATCTGAAAGCCCAAGTATACCGTAAAAATAAAGGCCCTGTAAAAGCACGTTAAACCGTCTATCTAACACAAACATTAACCATTAAGGAATTCTCAATAATCCATTTAATAATATATCTAAAAAAAACGCAATACCCCATACCACAAATAAACCTTCGAGTTCAAATGCCAGCAGAGACTTATACAAATTGAAACGCTAATATGACAAAAGTGATGATGTTTTTAAAAATACAAAGAAAACTGGTCAGGCAGATTATTTGGTAATTGTAAAAATAAAAGAAAATTTTCACGTGTACCCACAATGTTACTACGTTACAATGTTACTACGTTAAAAGAGATCTCAAATCAACAACAAGATGGTATTCTATCAACACGCCAACAACGTGTTAATAGAATACTTAAAACTACCTACCTACATAAACTTTTACATTAAAAAACTCAAGCAAAATTATAGTAGCTATTCTGATGTCACCTTCTGTGATGGTGCCACCCAGAAAATATACGCCATCAGAAAAATAGATGCAATGAAGCGATCTTCCTGGCGTAGACGTTGATGTATGCACCGCACCACAATCAAGCATTTTCTTTTTCAAACACTTTAACTTTTTTCCCATCTGAAAGTCCAAATAATACCGTAAAAATTAAGGCGCGGTAAAAGTGCGTTAAACCATCTATCTAACACAAACATTAACCATTAAGGATTCCACAATAACCCATTTAATATACGTACCCAAAATCCGCAAGAACCCATACCACAAATAAACCTACAAGTTCAAATGCCTTCAGAGACGAGTTGGAAAAATATATAAAAATTACTTTAATAGAAAAAATGAGGTTTATAATTGCATATCGATATCAATATCAACACGACAAAAGTAATGATGTTTTTAAAAACACAAATAAAATTGGTCAGATAATATTATTTAACTCATTGGAAATTGTAGAAATGCATCCCTATTCATGAAAATTTACACGTGTCCCTACAATTTTATTGCGTTAAAAGAGATCTCAAGTCAACAACATCGTGTAGTATTCTATCAACACGTCACTAATCTGTTAATAGAATACGGTATTTACATTAAAAAACTTAAGCGAAATCATAGTAGTTATTTTGATGTCCCCTTTTATGATGATGCCACCCAGAAAATATGCGCCATCAGAAAAATCGTTGCAAAGCTGCAATGAAGCGTTCTTCTTAGCGAAGACGTTGATGTACGTACCATACCACAATCAACCATTCTTTTAACTCATTGAGAATTGAAGAAATGCATCCCTATCCATGAAAATTTTCACTTGCCCCTACAATTTTATTGCGTTAAAAAAGATCTCAAGTTACAACAAGATCACAATCAACAACATCGTATTCTATCAACACGTCAACAAAGTGTTAATAGAATACAACATTTACATTAAAAACCTCAAGCGAAATTATAGTAGCTATTCTGATGTCACCTTCTATGATGTTACCACCCAGAAAATATACGCCATCAGAAAAATCGCTGCAAAGATGCAATGAAGCGATCTTCCTGGCGAAGACGTTGATGTATGCACCGCACCACAATCAGCCATCAAGCACTTTAATTTTTTTCCCATCTGAAAGCCCAAGTAATACCGTAAAAATAAAGGCGCGGTAAAAGCACGTTAAACCGTCTATCTAACACAAACATTAACCATTAAGGATTTCACAATAACCCATTTAATAACATACCTAAAATCCGCAATAACCCAGACCACAAATAGACCTACAAATTCAAATGCCTTCAGAGATTTATACGAATTAGAATAATATAAAATTGACATACAATTTTACTTTAGTACAAAAAAAAATATTTATAAATACATATTGACACCAATATCAACACGACAAAAGCAGTGGTGTTTTTAAAAACACAAAGAAAATTGATCAGATATGACTATTTAATTCATTGGAAATCGACGAGATACATCACTATCCATGAAACTTTTCAGGTGTCCCTACAATTTTACTGCGTTAAAAGAAATCTCAAGTCAACAACGTGTCAACAACATTGTATTCTATCAACAACGTGTCAACAACATTGTATTCTATCAACAACGTGTTAATAGAATACAATATTTACATTAAAAACCTCAAGTGAAATTATAGTAGCTATTCTGACGTCACCTTCCATTATGTTACCACCCAGAAAATATACGCCATCAGAAAAATCGCTGCAAAGATGCAATGAAGCGATCTTCCTGACGAAGACGTTGATGTATGCACCACACCACAATCAGCCATCAAGAACTTTAATTTTTTTCCCATCCGAAAGCCCAACTAATACCGTAAAAATAAAGGCGCGGCAAAAAAATTGTCTGCACCGATAATTTCTCGACTGCTTTTCTAGAACCAATCCATCAGCTGGGCAACGACGTTCGAAAGCAGAATGAAGGATTGAAGCCCAGCGACGATGGACGTGATGATATTCCGCAAAGGGCGACCCACGGAAAATTACGCCGCTAAATGGATAGCAGTTGAGACGTTATCGCAACAAATTGCTGCCCACGCTCCTATCGATTTGGTCCTCTTAAATCGCTTTAAACGATTAGGGCTCCCATAGGAACCACGTCGTAATTGGATGAACGTGCTATGGGATGCAGTACTGTAACTAGACGGAAAAGGATTTGGAGGGTTTTTCTTTGTGCTTTCCTTTCCAATTTCTTGGGCGTTGTGTCTGTAATAGGGTGGCGAGGCGTGTTTGTTGACGCTAAAAACTGCACTTAGGGCATGAGTTTTATCGCCTGGTATTACCCTGAAGTATGAAGATTGTACGATAAAGCCACAACGAGCAATGTCCACTGCATACCAAATAAATCAAGTCGTCGATTTTCCAGGAATCTTGGGTAGAGCTATCGCTGACAAGATTGAGCATTGCTTAATGCTGATGGGTAGATTAGATTAAATCATCTTTTTACTTAGCTGGTTTAAAATTTTTTAATGTGATCTTGTTTTTAATGTGCAGAAATAAGAGATGCTAATAACTTATAAAAAAATAATAACGTTTAGAAACAAAATATAAAATTTTCTCCCAAAAATTTTTTTTACTTATAGAATTAATAATATCCAATACATAAATTAATGCTGAAAATACTAATTGAAATCCGATGGCAGTATATATTTTAGTTGCACCTTTGTGAAATGAGATGCGATTGGGGCAACATGTAAAATGTCTCATATCGGCAGTTTAGTTCTCTGATAATTTCTAGTATTCTTCAAAATAATATGTAGGATAGTTAAATTGGGCTTCCGTTGGTTTGATTTGTCGCTCTACGGTCATTTTGTACACACTTTAGGCTAATTAGACCGAGACCTACAGTTTAACGTGGATTCCGAACCACTAATTATCCTACCTATAGGATTAATAATATTCAATACATAAATTAATATTGGAAAATGCTGATTGAAATCCGATGGCAGTATATGTCGCAATCGCACCTTTCTGAAATGAGGTGCGATTGCGGCAACATATAAAGTGTCTCGCATCGACAGTTGAGCTGCCTGGTTTTCTTCAAAGTAATCTGCATATGTGGGACAGTTAAATTGGACTTCTACTGATTTGGTTTGTCGCTATACTGTCATTTTGTGCACACTTTAGGCTAATTAGACTGCGACCTATTATTTAATGTGGATTAACCACTAACTGCCACCGCCAGTAACAGAAGCTTGTAGTAACAAATTCGAAAGCTCTAGCAAATTGGATTTCCATTGGATGTACAATCTCACATCGTAGTAGTCACAAATGTACAATAAATAAATTGGACGAAATACATTCTATTCGTGTAAAAATAATTTTTGCAAGTATTTAGGTTCATTTTTTAACTTAAATAGTAATTAAATTTTTAGAAATACTTTATCTTTTTATTAATAAATTTAAAGTTTTTTGGTTATTATACAAAACCTTTTTTTTGTACATGGTTGAAAAAAGATGTTTTTATATTCAACGTAACGAAGACAAATATCAACAAATTCCAAATTAAAAGAAAAATATGAAATGAATACATTCTATTTGTGTAAAAATAATTTGTACAAATATCTAAGTTCATTTTTACTTTAATGCCTTTATAGAAATTTAATTATTATTGATCCTTTTATTTATAGATTTAAAGTTTTTAGGTTATTATAAAAAAACTTTTTTTTTTTTTTTCGTACTCGATAGAAAAAATATTTTCATACACAATGTAACGAAGACAAATATCATGCGAATTTCCCATTGTAAGAAAATAAATGAAATTGTAGATTTTCAAATTGCAATAGTTTAAGTGTCATTCTTAATTTATGTATAGATAATCTTCAACGAATGTTTGTTTAAAATTCTTATGCATTACTATTTAGTATATCATTATTTTTAACACAGCCTTTCAGAATTTTGATATACTATTTTTATTTGAATTTTTGATTTTGCATTTTAATCAATTATTTATTTCATACTGTTGTATTTTATTAGAATGAAAATTATTTTAAATGATGTTTAATTATGAATAAAAACAAAATCTACAAATTTATGGAAAAATAATAAAAATAATTAAATTTTCTAAACCAAACTACCAAAATAATTACATTTTCTTCAAAATTATGTTTGTTTTTAATTTCGAATTTTATTCAATACATGTTTTCTGAGTTAGTTTACTGAAATTTATCATTCACGTAGCTATTAATATTAATTATTTTTAAGGCATATAAATATGGAGTATAACATTTTAAAAGAATAGTATAAACTTTAGACTGTTAAGTAAATTTTCAATTTTTATAAATTTAAATTTATTTAAATTCAAAATAATATTTATAAAAATAAAATATTATTATATAAAATATTATTAATATTATTTATTTTTATAAAAAATTTTTTTTATAAAAATAAATTTATTTTTAGATATATTCAAAATATTTTCTATTTATTTCTTTATTGAATATTCTTCCATTAATTTATGTAATTTTTCTAGTTAAAAAAACCCTCTAAATTACAACATTTTTTGTACAATAGCAAGCAATGCATATAATAGCATAGTAATATTTTTAAGTACAATTATTTCTACTTTGATTTTTTCAAATTGAAATATTTTTAAAAGACCGCTCTATTGCATATATTTTCTATTTATCCACAAAATGATTTTGTAATATTAACAAATAACATAACAATATGATGTAATGATATCACTACCAACAACTCTACTCAAATGGAGATGTACAAACTGATTATATAGCATTTCCCATTACCCTAGATCTTCAGTTTCAGTGTTGGAAATAAAGAACTTCCTTTCAGTTTTCTATTCCATTAGGAAAAAAAAGCCCCGCACGGATTTTTTCATTAATTTCTAAGACACAAGTATAAATTGTTGGATGTCCAGATCCCAGAATTTTTATGAATATTCCCTAGCCATACAAAGCAGTAATCATGTACATGAAACATTACTTAACCTCCTTACATCACAAAGCCAAGGGAAGAGAACCTCATGGTAGTAAGTATTAAAAGCAGACTTGAAGATTCCAGCAATCTCGTCACAGAGCCCGTGGATCCATTTATTTACCTAACAGGGGGAGGGGGTGCTATTAACAAAAAAAATAAGCACCCGACGTTAACAATTAAACATTCTTTGGTGAATATTCTTCCTTTAATTTTGCCATCTTTCTAGTTAAATAAAACATATGAATTACAATTTTTTTTTGTATAATAGCAAGAAAAGTATATAATAGCATAGTAATACTTTTATTATAATTATTTATACTTTGATTGCCAAATTAAAATATTTTTAAAAGACCGCTCTATTGCATATTTTCTATTTATATACAAAATGATTTTGTGTAATATTAACAAATACACGATGTCGCTACCAACAAATGGAAAATGGTACAAAATGATTATATAGCATTCCCATTACCCTAGATTCCCACTCCGATGTTGGAAATAAAGAACTCCCTTTTAGTTTTCTATTCCATTAGGGAAAAAAGAACGAATTAAAAAGGACGAATCCTCCACGGAGTTTTCATTAATTTCAAACACACAAGTCTAATTGTTGGATGTCCAAAATAATTGAAGACCCCAGAATTTTTATGAATATTCTCTTGCCAAAAAAACAGTAATCAGCTGCATGAAGCATTACTTAACCTCCTTACATCATAATACCAAGGGGAAGAGAACCTCATCTTCCTCCATGGCAGTACAAAAACTGAGTATTAAAAGCAGACTTTGATATCCAGCTACCTCGTCAAAGGGCCCATGGACTCATTTATTTGCCTCAGGGGGGTGCTATTAACCAAAAATTAAACACTCGAACCAGTTTGTCCACGCGACAGTCTCGCGATTAAGGATTTTGTCCACTTGTTGCAACAGTCCGTCACGTATTTGCCTTAAAGACTTCTTAATGAGCAAGAAACATCGTTTTAAGGAGTTGCGAAAGAAGAGGTTCTTTAATGAGGTTTTGGAGGTTTTTTTTATTGGGGTGTTACCATATTGGGGAGGGATCCCCGTGCATAATACCTTACAACGAGCTTCTTTTTTGGATGGACCACAAAACCTTTGTTATGCGGCGTATCGAAATGCGTTGTTAAAGACTGAGATGGTATTGTTGGGTTGGGCCTTGTTAGTAACACATGTCCTTTTTGTTTTATATCCGATGAAGCAACCGATGTCTTTATAGTCAAGTTTGTAAGAGATTTGAAATATACTACCCGGTTGTCGGATATTTTTTAAGGATTATCTTTCAATTCCTCAACTGAAGAATTTTAAGTGACTGGTATATATATATATATAAAGTAACCGATGTCTTTAAAGTCAAGTTTGTAAAGAGTAAAAGAGATTTGAAATATACTACCAGGTTGTTGGATATTTTTCAAGGATTATGTTTCGATTAATCATCTGAAAAATTTTAAGTGGCTGGCGTATAAAAAAGGGGGAAAAAGCAATATTTAAGAAGCGTCTACAAATTTACTTAAAAAAGAATAAATTTAGAATGAATATTTAATAAGGAAATAGGTTCATGCCTTTAAATAAAAATTGTTTCATAACAAATATATAATATAAGAATTTTCATTCAAACATTCATATCTTTTTTTTTATCTAGAATGTGAATAATGTCTGGCATTAAAATTAGTTACTAAATATACCTACTGTCCTATATCTATAGATGGAGATTTTCTCTAATAAGAAGGAAATGACATGCTGATTTTCATATTTTAATATTAATAATGTTATAAATTAGGAATAGCTGAAGCATGACATTTCATTTAGTTCTTTTGATTCTTTATATTTTCTTTTTTTGTAATTCTTTATTGATGGATTTTTTTTTATTCCAAATAGTTTTATGGGTTTTTTTAAATAGAATTAACTCAATTTTTTTTTTTTTTTGAATTTTTGTAATAAATTTTCTTATTTATTTTTTTCCAATACATAAAATAATCAAATGTATTTTGGAATAGGAGAATGCAGCAATTTTTTTCATTTTTCAATGCAATTTTTTTAAGAGAAGGTTTGTACACTATCTATATATATTTTGAAACTTGTAATACTGTCTATAGTTATGTCTGTCTATACTTTTTCGAAGTATAGATAAACATAACTAAACTTGTGAAAAATGAAATTTGTAACACTTTCTACAGTTATATCTATCTATAGTTTGAGACTTGTAACACTGTCTATAGTTAATCCATACTTTGAGACTTGTTACATTGTCTATAATAATAGAATTGATGGTAAAATGGAAATATTGTGTATGGAGAATAATCTAATTTTAAATCAATCCAAGCATAAATGTACTGTAAAGTTTAAAAATTTTATGCTGTAATCAAAATGACAGGAATCAAAATAAATGGTTCTCAAAAATTCCAAAGTAAAATAAAAAAAAAAAAAAAAAAAAAAATATTCCCTTCAATATTTCTGATCTTAGATATTCGAAACTCCAAAACTGATTTTAATGATAATTTTTAAATTGTAACATTTGATGTATGATAATTTTTAAATTGTAGAAAACTTTATATCTTATATTACACATTAACTGATATATACATTAACTTTATGTATACATTAACTGATTAAATTTACAAACTATTAATTTTTTACTATTTAATAAACTTTAAGAATGTATAGATACAAATAATTCTAAACAAAATTTGATATAAAATGTTTCATACATGGAATTGAAAATAAAAATTTCTATTATGTTTCTCAAAATAAGTATTTTTAAAATCAAAAAAGTATTTTCTATTATGTTTCTTAAGATAATACTTTTCAATTTTAAAAATGTTTTTCTATTATGTTTTTCACAATAAGTATTTTCAAAATCAAAAAATATTTTATATTATGTTTCTCAAGATAATACTTTTTGATTTTAAAAATGCTTTTCTATTATGTTTTTCAAAATAAGTATTTTCAGAATCAAAGCGTATTTTCTATTATGTTTTTCAGAATAACTATTTGATAAAATCAAAGCGTAGGAAGCAGTTTTGCACATTCCAGATATTATATCGAGAATATCAATATTAATCAACGTGATTTATAGCACTTTGCTTGTTTATGGCAGTTTCCTTTATCTAAAACTGTTATTAATGGGACATTTATAGCTTATTGTCTTTTCGATAAAACCGATGCGACGATGATAAACTTTTACATAAAATATTTCACAAACTAGTACCGGGCACTATTAAGTCCAATTTAAATCTTATCACAGTTAATGGACCGGTTTCTTATCAGATAACTAACTGAATTATACCCTTCAAGGAA
This sequence comes from Caerostris darwini, assembly GCA_021605075.1. Taxonomy (NCBI): domain Eukaryota; kingdom Metazoa; phylum Arthropoda; class Arachnida; order Araneae; family Araneidae; genus Caerostris; species Caerostris darwini. Next base: position 148,951 of record BPLQ01000530.1, on the reverse strand, counting down.
GAAATGTCGGCGATTCTACAAGAAAACAACTCTTGCCAAAAGGAAGAAAAAAAAAATGTAACAAAAAGCATCGATGAATATCACATCGACCATAGTGAATTATACCATAGAGAATTTTTAACCATTTCTTTGCCATCCATGTTAAACCATAGGGCCATTGCAGTTCTGGTAGAACCCAGATAATTATATGGTGCACGCGTCTTTCTGAATGGTTTAATGCATTCATGCCAAGGGTGGTAAAGTTAGGATGGTATGATAGAATATGAAGCATCATGAACGGAAACGACTTTTTTTTTCTAAGTATGTGAGTGTCTTCTTTGAGGCATCTGTTCAAAATATGATATTGAGGAACTAAACGGGAAATTGACGCTCCCATCTACTTAGAGGGTAGGGGGGTAGGAGAAGTCAAGAGGAATTACGAAGTCATAATAAAAATGAAGTCGATTTAGGTGATTAGTTATAAAAGTGGGAGGAGCTGATGATAGGTTCTGGTGGTATTTTAAAGAAGTTTTTAATTTGTTTCGTTTTTTTATTGCACATACGTCTTTTTCTTAAAAGAACTTGCCGATTGGGTGCTGGCATTTATTGGACATTTTGTCAAAGTATGTAGTCAGTGACATATAAATTAACTGTGACCGACTTGTTTGAATATTCATAAAAAGAGGTGGTTTTATTTAACTGAAAATTAGTCTTTAATGTTGTGCAGAATGAAAAATGTTGTGTGATGATAGATTTAAAAATAAAAAATTATATATTGTACATATTTTTGCTAAAAGGTTAATTTTGGATAGTAGTTTTCGTGAATGATGATTTATTTTGATTTAATTTTTAATAAATTTAGAAAACATTAATTTATTGGATTGTATTAATTATCCCACATTAATTAGTTTTCCTAAATTTGTAATTACTGCTAATTACTATGTAATTACTGTTTATATCTCTACAGTTATAATTAAAAAGTATCGAATATTGAAATTATTATTACATATTGAAATATATTGAGGGGCCTGATAGCCTAGTGGTTAGCACTCTGGAACTCGACATCATCGATCTTTCATCAATTTAGTTCCGAGGTAAAAAAGAAAATAGACTGACCCTCAAAAAAAACTTACAAACTCCTTTCAACTGATAAAACGGGGAATATACTTGTTTCTTCACCCATCCCAACGGACTTTCCCCGTGCAGTTTTTACAGCAAATTTTCGACTCTAGACAGGACATGATTTTCTTAATTGGTGTAGCTACTAGTGATGTCTGTCCTCTGTGCTCGTCAGGTGAAACCATGGACATTTTACATTTGACAACATGCACTGCACTTGATTTTATGACTTTTAACTCTGACAACTTTACCAAGGCTAAATTTTATTGGGCTGCTAGAGTTCTTATGGTGGATATCTATACAGTTTGGTGTAGGAAAAAAAAATGTGTAAAACTTCCGAATTCCACATATCCCTAAAAAGCCCCCCAAAATTGGACGTAATCATCAAATTGGAACAACCAAATTTTCTGTATCAAACCAATTTAATATTACATACAGAGATTATGCTATTGACACTACAAAGGCGTGTTTTGAGACTGCGTATACATCTGTGCACAAAATACCAAAACATCGAAAAACATACATAAAAACATCTCTCTTTTACTTTTATATTGACATTTGATTTAAAATTAAGTAATTTGTTTATTAAACAAATAAATATAAGTTACAATACTTTCAACATAAACGAAGAGCTAGTTTATGTGTAAAACTCTTGAATTCCACATATCCCGAAAAAACTCCCCAAAATTGGACTTAATCATCAAATTAGAATAATGAAATTTTCTGCAAAGAACTTTTTCTGCCAATAAAAAGTGTCAATAACATAAGTGGGTAGCAAAGCCTAAAAGCAGCCTATGGCTTTGTAGTGTCAATAGCATAATCTCTGTATCTAATGTGAAATTTGTTGCGTCAAACCAATTTCAAATTACATCTGTCAACACTAAAACTTCCAAAAACATACATACAAAACATCTGTCTCTCTCTCTCTCTCTTTTACTTTTATATTGACATTTCATTTAAAATTAAGTAATTTGCCACATTTAGCAAATAAACATATAAGTTACAAAACTCACTTCTCTACATAAATGAATGTACTGTTTTATTTGCAAAACTTACGAATTCCACATACCCAAAATTGGACTTAACCATCAAATTGGAACAATCAAATTTTCTGCAAAGAATTTTTTCTGCGTCAAACAAATTTCATATTACCTACAGAAATTATGCTATTGACACTAAAAGCCATACTTTGAGACTGCTTTTACATCTGTCAACACCAAAACATCAAAAAACATACGTACAAAACATCTCTCTTTCTTTTATTTTTATATTGACATTTGATTTAAAATTAAGTAATTTGCCTTAATAAACAAATAAATATAAGTTACAAAACTGACTTCTCTACATAAAAGAAGGTAACTGTTGTATGTATAAAACTCCCCAAAATTGGACTTAATCATCAAATTGGAACAATCAAATTTTTTGCAAAGAACTTTTTTAGCGTTAAACCAATTTAATATTATATACAAAGATTATGCTGCTGACACTACACAACCATATTTTGAGACTGCTTTTACATCTGCCAATACTAAACACATCTTTCACATCAAAAAACATACATACAAAACATCTTTCTCTTTTTTATTGACATTTGATTTAAAATTAAATAATTTGCCTTATTTAGGAAATAAATATAAGTTACAACACTCACTTCTCTACATAAAGGAATCTAGTGTTAAACTGCTTTATGTGTAAAACTGCCAAATTCCACATATCCCTAAAATCCCTCCAAATTTGGACTTAACTACTTTACCAACCAAATTTTCTTTAGTGTATTATCCCCTCCAAACCAATTTGAGACATCGTCAACTTTAATATACATTGCAGTGATTATTCTATTGACACTTACCATACCAAACTTCAACGATCCGACAATGAATGTTTGACGACAGCAGATCTCAGCCGTGGTTGGCTGAGGTTTGCGCAATCTTTTTGCACGAAAATTGACGAGCCCACATTCTTTAAGGGAAGACTTGATGACAACTTGATCATTATCGCTATTAAATCCAGACAGCTAAGGTGAGAGAAATGACAGCGAAGCGTCTATTTGTCAATACTAATTCCTGCAGATCTGATAACGACGCATTTGACGGGTGCTGGGTTCGATCAATAATGATTTGTGATTTTGGATTTGTCCCTTTTTGTTATTCATGGAAAATATTTCGCTTTGCTTCTGTTATGCAATATCCTAACTATTGAATGTTATGTGCTCATAATCTTGTTTTAACCGTAATTACGCTAAGTAAGACATCATAAAAAGTAATTTAACGCAAAATTACAGAATTTTCAATCTAGATTCAAACGATAAGATAATAATAATCTTACTTGATTAAAAAACTCAGACGGTTTTCATAAGTAAGTTTTTTTAATATGTAATAATTCATAAAAGATAAAATTAGGGGTATATTTGAATAATAAGATGATGTTACTAATCATAAAATGGCTACTGTTAAATTAAACGAAAGGTTTTTTTTTTCTTTTTTTATTATGCGATCATCTATAAAAAAAGGTAAAAATTATTAGGTACTACAAATAATCAAAGCTTATTAATTGAGTATTTTATAAGATGTTTCAAATTTTTGTGAGATCTTTTGAATTTTCAGTAATCAATTTTAATTCATGATTGATTTATATATATATTTTTTTAATCTGTAATTCATCTTAAGTTATAATAACCTCCTTACATTGCATCTTTAGTTATATCTTTTGTTAAAATGAAACCTGATAGTATTAAACTTTATAGTTGTGTGTTTTTTATTTTATTTTATAATAGACGAAAAAAATTGTAAAAAAATTGCCCCACATATTTAGGAATTTTAATAATCAACCACATTTATTATTTTATTAATCGTTATGATATTAGCATAAAATATTATATTATTTATAAAAATGACGATATTGAAGATAGCCATTAAAATATACATTGATAATTAGTTATACAATAATATTGTTGAGTTATACAATAATATATTTCTGCTTTAAATAATGATGATCTTGGTTATAAATATGGTTGCCACTGAAAAAAACTGAAGATTTGAAAAAGTCAAGTTTATTCGTTTTCAATATTCTTCTTTTTTAATAGGCTGTAGAGCATTTTTTAGGCTATAGAGGTAATTAAAATGGCTACATATGATTTCCAAATGAGTATTTTTATTCAAGTGAAACTCAGAAAATACAGACAACATAATTTTTTTTTATCTGTAATCCGCCTTAAGTTACAATATCAACAATTAAACTTAAAATTAAACATGATAAAATTAAACTTCCTACTTGAGTGTCTTTGTTTTATTTTAAAATAGACAAAAATCTACTGTAAAAATTGCCATGCCTATTTAGAAATTTTAATAATCGTCATATTAGTTTAAAACATAATACTATTTTCAAAAATTAAGATATGGAGGATAGTTATTCAAATACATATTAATAATTAGTGCGATGCAATTATTGAATTATACAATAATATATTTCTGTTTTAAATATACAAAATGATGATTTTCTTATAAATACGGTTGCCCCTAAAAAAATTGAAGCATTTGAAAAAGTAGACTTAATCGTTTTCAATTATTTATATTTTTTGTAGACTACAGATCATCCCTTGGTAATTAAACTGACTACATAGTACGATTTCTAACAACCTATTGAGTATTTCTATTCAAGTGAAAGATTAATTATTGAAACATTTTAAATTCCTTCATTTTCGATTTAAAAAAACATTTTAAATCGGCAACATTTTAATGTCAGAATATATCTAAGTGATTCGGAACCTAATCGCCCATCCAGGAAAAAGTCCTATTATTATACTTAACTTATTTTTATTTCATATCCTTCATTGCTAGAGTTTTCCTTGTACAAAACTTCCAGGATCTATTTCTGTTTGACGTATATTTGTTTCACTGCCAATTAAAAAGTTAAAAAAACTAAATTAATAAGGTATTGATGATTTTTTGATTAAATCTAAGTGTTAACATTTTTAAATCCAAGCTTTACGTTTGACGCAATAATTATGCTTAAGTATTTTATGTATGTTTTTTGTTTATCTTCAAGAGAAATATGAAATTTGCGAAAACTCTTAAGAGGTTTGGTTTGGTTTGTCGCTCTACGGTTATCTTGCGCACACGAGGACTAAACAGACCAGGACCTACAGTTTAAAGTAACTATTAAGAAGGGAATTAATTTTAGATATATATCTGATAAAATATTAATTCAAATATTTTAATGTGAAATGTTTAAGGGATAGAACCTAGAGAAATAGAATATTTTTTAAGCTGAACTTTAAAATAAAAATAAATAAATTGTAAAAAAAAAAAAAAAAAAAAACTTCTTAGAGTGCATTAATATTGCTTAATAGAAATTTCTAATTTACCTCCCCACTTCATTTTTATTCAACAACTCTAAAGTTGTAAATAGATTTTTAAAAACTATCCTATAATACAAATATGAATGATAATATAAAAATACATAAATCTGATAATTACACGAAATAATGAAGGATAATTTATGAAAGGAACTAAAAGAATAACTAAAATTATGTTTCTATTACAAATTTAATATTATTCATATTTTTTTCATTGTTAGCTAACTTCGGCATAATCACTAAAAGGGCAGAGTTAAATGAATAAACCTTTACTCATTTAAATTTTTATTTCCTCTTTTAAAAAGTATTTTTATTTCAATTAAGTAATTTTAATTTTAATTTTTATTTATTATTCATGTGGTATTATTTATTATTCATATGGTCATTTATTTATTATTCATATTCATTCATCATTTATTTATTATTCATATGATATTTTTATTTATTTATTTATTATTTTATATTTATTTATTATTCATATGGTATTTTTATTTATTTATTTTTTTTTTTATTTTACTATTCATATGTATTTTTATTTTTTATTTAATTATTTAAAATTAACCTCCGGTAAAAAATTTAAAAAAAATTATTTCATCAATTAAAATTATTTCATCATTAATTGCGATTATAATATTCAATCAGGAATGATCAAAAATGTCATCATGACAACGTACCGCTTCTTAATTTCATAACTCATACCTGTTCCACAACAGGTTTAAGACAACACATTGAAAATTCGTGTTAACTGCAAACAAAATGTAATTAATTGATAATAACAAAAGTGGCTTGAAAGGTGTTTGAAATCTCATTATTCATATTTCAATTATTAAAATTATTAACACATTTAATTAAGAATAAAGCCTATTTTCAATAATTAATAAATCTAATCTTCAACTATCTTTTTAATTGAACCATTGAAAAAAAAATTTCAAAAAACTCAAACTAATTAATTTTTTTTTATTTGAAATTAAATGCACCTTAATTAGCAGCGGAAAAGCACAAAAACCTGAAACTTAATCTACAGCAACATCGAATCATTAAATACGTTTTCCTCCTACTAAATCTTTAAGCGGCAAAAAGCAAAAAGATAGTCCGGCAGTAGTTAACACATCTTTATAAACAGCATTAATGATAGCAAAGCTATTTATAAAAAAGAAAACCCCTCTATTAGCAATGCCGATGTACCAGAAATGTTGGGATATCCATTTTAATTCCCCGATTTTATCTGCAAGCACTTAGATTTTTAACTCTTAAAAAGTTCTTAAGAGATCTAATGAGTAGTCCATGAAAGTCGAATGTCTCTCATCAGTATTCCATATCACTCCTCATCAAGTCTTTGGCCTGATATCTCCTGATACTGAATAAAAGATTTACAACAACTTTTTTCCAAAAAGATATGCCGATACTTTTTGCAAACCATGCATTCTAATTGGATGAAACCCAATTTGTAATAATTACAGGTGCAAGTTTTTCTAAATTTCCGTTAGGTTTTCTTCTTCCAAATAATCCATGGCCTTTGCCATCTTTCTACCAATCTGGATTCGACCACCCAGTTTTTTAACCACCACCACCACCACCACCGACGAACTTATTATTATGTTTTTTTATTTTTTTCACTTTATAACGCAGACGATAAAATTGAACAGGGTGCCCCATCTTAAGCCGATGGTAAGAAGAATGCCTTGATGGATCACTTTGGCACTTACGTTCTTGAAAAGGACGAAAGTGAGTTCTTCTTGATCCCATGTTTTAGTTGCCACCTACGTATTAGTTCAAAGAGAGGCAATCTCTAAGAATTGCTAATGAACTGGATGTAGTATTATGGTAAAAAAATATTTGATGGTGTTAATGGATATTTTTTGAAATCGAGTAAGACGTCAATGAAGATTAGTCTCAAGTTAATCCAAGAAAAAAATGATGGATGGTATGAGATATAAAATTTTGGCATTATAGGCTTTTCATGCTCGATCGTAGCATAATTAAGTAGAGCTTGTTTTAAGTGATGGAAGACTTGGTATTTGCAGACATTGAGCGTGGCATTTCTTTTTTAATTGATATGAATCGGTCATCGATAAAATGAGTATTTATACTGGTATGAAGCAACTAATATCGAATGTATGATTAAGTGTGATAATTATAGTCTGAACGATCGATCAAGTTTTTATTGCCCAGAAGCGTGTTCTTTATGTTTCAAGAGCTTAGACTGCTAGTCTAACGATGCGTCCAGACTTTCCTACTTTATTTACTTGCCAACTAGTGAGTGTTATTCTGGTTAAGTGATCATAGGTGATTAAAGACTATAAGGGAATAAAGTTTAATTTAAACAAGTTTTGTTTATTTTAAATGTCCAGTCTTTCCGACTTTATTTACTTGCCAACTAGTGAGTATTATTCTAGTTAAGTGATCATAGAAAAAAGTTTAATTTAAACAAGTTTTTTTATTTTAGATGTCCAGGCTTTAATACTTTATTTACTTGCCAACTAGTGAGTGTTATTCTTTTAAAGTTTTTTGATGATCACTTAAAGATATCACCTATGATCACTTAAAGTTTTTTAAGCGATTAAAGGTGGTTAAAGGTGATTATAAGGAAATAATTTTTAATTTAAAAAGTTTAGTTTAATTTGTCTTTCAGAGTGTTAGAAAAAATTAGAAATACAATAATTATTAAAAGAAAAAGAAATTCCGTGTTTAGAGACCCTTTGAGTGGTCCCTTGTATTTTTCATATTTGTAGCGAATTTATCTTTTTGTCATGTCATCGATTTGTGAATTCAATTTGTGTTGCACTGTCTACAAAATGATGTTTTTGTGTAGTATAAAATATTAAAAGTCATGTAAAGCCATCTTAACAACATACGGAAACACCAGGCAATATCCTTACATATTTCAAAATAATTATATATGTAAGGATAATATTAGCACCAATAATGACGATAATGATAATTTTAATATCATTGTGATTGCTACTACAGCCTTTAAGAGCCCTGACTTCCTTCAGGAATTTTTGCCATTCCCACGACTAGTTGCCCTTTATTTCCAGTTAGTAATGCTGAGTGTCAGCAAGTCCTTCATCGACTTGATCTCATATATATGTATGTAAATTTAAATTCAAACAACGCATGTTTAAAGTAGAGACGTTATATATATGTTAAATTAACATCAGTAGTTAACAAACATTTAATAAATATGAACATCACAATTTTAGTCAATGTAACATGAAGATAATTTTTAATAAACATTTGTTCTTTATCAGTAGTTACTGATTACTGATGTTCCCTTGAAGTTGTAACATCAGTAATTGTCTAAAGCTCTCCAGTGATATAGATATTTTAGCCACTACAAACTCGTGGAATGCAAAACCTAGTCAATTTCAATTCCCTCACCAAATCAGGATCTTTTATTGACTTACATCTCATGGCATCTTAAATAAAGTTTTTCTTTCCATAGCTAACTCATTGCCCACATTTTTGTTCTGACTTTCAGGAGAACGCAGTTTACTTTCAGCTGCACGATTTTCATTCACTCTTGCAAACTCGATCACTTTTAACTTGTATTTAGTCAGCATTGTATGAAAATCTTTCCTGAACCGTCTTTGAACAAAAAGTAACCTAATGCAACAAGTATAAGAACTTTAGCAGTGGCCATCATAGAGATGTGGGCTGGTTAAGCAACAACTGCCAGTAAAAAACAACAAGCAAGAAAATGAAAAAAAAAATTGCAACAATTATATAAAGATGCTCTCAGTTTTTACACTCCAAATAAAGTGCGTTTTATACTTTTTTTCATAATCGTTTATCAAAGCCAATAAAACACAGCTTTTAATAGAACTAGGTGTACAACTATTACTACGATTTAGCATATTAACAACCATAGTTTCCTACTAATCCCTAAAAAAACTACATCCACATCCGGGTAACACCTCAGAGAATTTCCCTTTAGAGGGAATTTAACTTTAAAAGCTCACTTAACGATACTAAAAAGGGATTTGCAGTTGTAAATCTATGCACGTCACGTGTTAGACGAGAAAATCCGTCTGCGGTAGGCCTGACACTGATAACCGTAACGGACAATAGAGGCGTGATATTTTATTCTCACTGCTACCTTCAGGTCCAATCTCATCCCCCATTGTTGTAACAAGGACCCCTGGAGTACCCCCACCCCCAGTCAGAAATCATAGAAAATCGGTGGTAAAGCGTTATTTCCTGAAGTCTATAAGTTTTAATAATCTTGGGTGGTAGGCGGAAGTGTTTGAGAATTTAGTGGGGGAATTTTTTTTTTCCAATTATTGGTGGGCTTATATTTTGGCATGTGAACATTAATTTTTTGGGAGATAAATGTGGGCTTACTTCATGGTGAATGTGGGGCGATTTCACGGTTTTTAAGGTAGTTTGATGTCTTAATTAAGTGAAGCAAATTTTTGTTAGGTATAGGATGTGATGGGATTTGTTTTTTTTTTTCAATAATAAGCCACAATTGGAAAAATGTTAAACAATTCATCGTGACAATCCAACAGTTATTATGATTTTTTTTTTAAATTTTGTAAGCTCTATAAATTGTGCATCTTTGACAGGGATATCTTAAAGATATTTAAATTTTTAAAATAATTTTGATCTTTAACTTTGACTCTGATATTATAACTTCTCAAATTAAATTAAAAATGCACAAGCAGAAATATTTTGGATATTGGAATTCTAGAATTACTAGCTATTATTTTAAAAAAAATCTAAAAAATTCAGTACATTTTCCTAATCCGTTATATAGTGTTTTTTTAACTGCGACGTAACTGATTAGGAAAATCTACAGTACTTAATGTACAATGTAGTAGTACGTGTGGCAATACTTAAATTAGTACTTAATGTAAAATCATGTTTTTCTTTTATATGTTATCCATTTCAAAGCTGAAATGAATTATTATCTGAAACGATTTAAAATATTTATATCCTTTAATATTTAAAATATTTATATCCTTAATAGTACTTTCATATGATAATATTTTGTACTTTTAAGTAAGAAATATGCAGATTTCGCAATAAAATGTCCTTTTATGACCTTATGTACGGTAGTAAAAAGAGTTGTGCCCATGTGAATTTGAAAACATAAAATATTTAATACATGATAAAAATTTAATTTTGGGGAGATAAATGTGGGTTAAGTTCATGGCGAATGTAGGACAATTTCACGGTTTTTAGGATATTTTGGTATCTTAATTAAGTGAAGCAAATTTTTGTTAGGCATATGTTGTGATGGGAACTTTTTTTTTTCAATTATAAGCCACAATTGGAATATGTTAAACATTTTATTCAGTGTGGTCACTAACAGTTATTACGATTTTTCTTTTTTAAATTTTGTAAGCTCTATAAATTGTACATCTTTGACACGAATATCTTAATTTGAGAAGTTAAAAATGTATACAAAGAAATATTTCGGATATTGGAATTAGTAGTATCTATTATTTTTAAAAAAAATATCTAAAAAATTCTATAAATTTTCCTAATCAGTTATGTAGTGTTTATAAAAATATATTTATAGGATATCTAATTCAAAGCTCGTATGAACTATTATCTAAAACTATTTAAAGGGTAATATACTTTCATATGTTAATATTTTAAATATGAAATATGCAGGTTTTGCAATAAAATTATTTTTCACTGTACGGTACCTAAGTACTGTGCCTATGGTAATTTAAAAAATAAATATTTAATATAACATAAAATTCTTTTTTCATGGTTTTAGGATAGTTTGGTGTTTTATTACGTAAAACAAATTTTTGTTAGATATATGCTGTCACGGAATATTTTTTCAATTATAAGCCACAATTGGAAAAAATGTTAAACACTTCATTCGGTGTGGTAACCAACATTTATTATGATTTTTCTTTTTTAAATTTTGTAATTTTTGTAAATTATATATATTGACGGAAAAATCTTAATTTGAGATGTTAAAAATGTATACACGAAAATATTTAGGATATAGGAATTCTAAAATTAGACACATCTATTATTTGAAAAAAAAAATCTAAAAAAATTATATACATTTTCATAATTAGTTACGCAGCGGCTTTCTAAACGCTACATAACTAATTATTAAAATGTACAGTACTTAGTGTATAGTACTTTCAGTAGTACTTAGTGTACAGTACTTGCAGTAGTACTTAGTGTACAGTACTTGCAGTAGTACTTAGTACAGACACTTAGTACTTAATATATAGTGTTTTACTTTTATATGTTATCTATTTCAAAGCTCAAATGAATTATTATCTAAAACGTTTTAAAATATTTATATCCTTTAATATTTACGATTTAAAATATTTATATCCTTTAATATTTACGATTTAAAATATTTATATCTTTAATAGTACTTTCATATGTTAATATTGTGTACTTTAAATATGAAATATGCAGATTTCGCAATAAAATTTTCTTTTACGACTTTATGTACGGTAGTAAAACGAGCTGTACCCGTATGAATTTGAAAAAATAAAATTTTTAATCTAGCATAAAATTCTTTTTTAAAAATTAAAACTAATGATTGAAATGTTGTATGAGAAGAAATTACTTGGAAATTTTTCTTGCAATACTTAAGGTAAGATCATTTTGTGAATAAAAAGTATTATAAATTCTGCCTAGAAATATATCTAAAATAATTTTTTAGGAACAGAAGACTTTTAATACAGAAACCTATAATTTTTCTATATAATATTTAAAATAAAATATTAAACTTTAAAAACATTTATTTTTGCAATTCAATCCCACTTTTTCTCTTTTTCTGCTTTTCATGGCATTAATTATCATTACATTTTGTACTTAAAATATTTTCCAAAAATTATTGTAAAAAAAGTGAACGTTGGGAAAGAAACTGAAAAGAACTGCTTTAAAAAATAAAATTTCTCTCCAAATAAGTGATTAAACATAACAGGGTTAATGCATCTTTTACAATTTTTAAACACATAGTGATAGAGATTTTACAATTGTACACATTTTCCAAATGAAATGAACTCTTCCCTCCGCAAGACTTGTGTAAACAGAGCTTTGGGTTTCCAAACTAAAGGAAGGCCCTACTCGAGGCCCAACGATGAAGTTCACAGCTAGTGTGCAAGAGGGTTCAGTTTGTCATCCACCGGAGACAAGCGTTCCAGTCACTGCTACCAGAAAAGAGTAAACTGGACAGTCATTGCGACAACATATATAAGCATTTCATACCGACAGTCAGATTGCTTGGTGGAAGTTTTCTGGTTTTCAAACCATATTACTTCTAGAAGTTCTCCTTGAAGGTGAGTTTATTTATTTATTTATTTTTTTTCTTATCTCACTTGGTAGACAGCAACACCTAGACCAAGTCTAAGAACTCGTGTGGTGTCATTGAAGAAGGGATAGCGGATGAGGGAAGCTTCAGTTGTGATGGACTTCGTGACGTAGAGAAGGGCCTTAAGGAATGATTTCTAAAGGGAACCATCCACATTTGCTTATAGTATGGGAGAATACTCCCACCAGGTAGTCCGACGAGGCAAGAGGCTGAACATCCCAAATTCCATCGAATCTCTTCGTTTTTGGAAACAGTGTCTACAGCAAAGTCTCCAGCGGATTGAACCATCACCCTAATGCTCACCTGCAACTTACGTTGTCTCTGAGCCACGAGTCAGTCATCCGTAGTATACAAAATACAACACCTACTCCTACATAGGGGCGAAAAATTAAAAGAACTCAGTTTTTTTTTAACTCTTATTAATTCACAATGTAATAACAGGTATTTTGAAGAATACAACACTATGTTTCAATAACACCCATGGTGTAGAAATTTCTTTTATTTCTACATTAATGAATGGCAGGAAAGGCATAAAAATAAATTGTGAATAAATGAAATTAGTCCTTTTAATAAAATAAAATTAGTGGTTATTTCCAATGGAATAAAATTTGAATTTTAAAATAATATTTTAAATTTTCTAATGTTATATTATATATTTTCTCTACGTAATCGAATCAATCAATGTAAGTTTGGTTTGGTGATCTACGGTCATTTTTTGCACTCTTTGGCCTAATTAGACCGATACTTAGTTTAATGTGGATTCCAACCACTCACAAGCATCCATACACCAGCCAGAAATTGAACCTGATGCCTGTGGTACCAAAAGCCAGAGTACTAGCCAATTAGCCATCAGGCCGCTAAGTGAACGAGAAAGAAATCAAACAGTAGGACTGAAGAATGTTATCAATGAAATCATAATGATACGCAATACTTTTCCATAGATAATCCAATAATTGGTTCAGTAATTTAATTGATAATTTTTTCTCTCTAAGTAATCTAATCAATCAATGTAAATTTGGTTTGTTGCTCTACTGTCCTTTTTTTGCACACTTTGGGCTAATTAGACCGGGACCTCAAGTTTAACGTGGATTCCGAACCACTCACAGGCATGACACCGCCAAGATTAGAATCTGAAGCCTGTGGTACCAAAGGCCAGAACCTAGCTAATTGGTCATCAGGGCGCCAATAAATGTAAGACAAATATAATTAGAAAAAACATTTTATTTTCTGCTCTTTGGATACCTTAAAGGTTTATCAATTTTCCTGCATTTGTATTTTCTGAGAAGATTTGTAAAGTTGGGACAGGCGGAATATAAATAAATCCTTATATTTACTGTATTGATTTCTTCTTTTAGTTATGCACATTAGAATCTAGATTAGCCCGACTCGTGGCTTCGTAGTAACGGGCACTATTGGTGAGCATTGGGTCGAGGCTAAATCCACTAGCATTGTTGTAAACACTGTTTCTAGAAATGAAGAGACTCGACGGCGTTTAGGATGTTCAGCATCTTGCCTCGTTATCTGATGGGAGTTTTCCGGGTTTTCTCCCATACGATACTCAAATGGGTTGAGCTCCCCCTAAAAGCCTCTCGTAAGGCACTGTCCTCCTTTAGCGAGTCAGAGCCAGATTTCTACCTACGGGTGCTTCATCACAACAGAGGTTTTCCCTCCTTCTATAAGTAGACTACTCATGGGGTATCCATCCCCCGCTGCCAGACAATAAGGATTAGTCACAACAACAAAATAATCTAAATTATAAATGTTAAAGTGGAAGAAAATACTTATTTCACGAATTCATTATTTTAATTTAGAAAATTTATTATTTATTAATCACTATAAAATACCACTACAAATGGCTAATTATTGTAGATTTTATTATCAATTTTATTGTCAAAATGCAATAACAAAAATTTCCAATTAAAATACTTTAGCTGTTACAACAGAAATATTAACTGTAAGTTCACGAAATATGTCTTCGAAGCTATTTGTCTAAGATGCATACTACAATTGCATGAATTTTCAAGCTAATTTCTTTATGTACAGCTTTGTAAGGACATTGTAACCAATTGCTCAGAAAATCAGTAAATTTGTTCCTTTTATTTAAACCGAGTTAGACGAAAAGAAAGAAATTTTTACTTAACATAAAAAACTATTATTATTAGCAGATCAGCCTACTAATCATTATAAAATACAAATACAGCTGGATAATTACTGTAAATGTTACTATTAATTTTATTGTTAAAATGCAATAATATACTTAAATTTCCAATTAAAATGCTTCAGCTATTACAAGAGAACTATTAACTTTAAGTTCGCGAAATATCTCTTCGAACCTATATGCCTATGATACATACTACTACTATACAATTACATAAATTTCCAGATTCATTTCTTTACATACAGCTTTATAAAGACATTGATTTGGTTTGGCTAGGTTTGTCGCTCTACGGTCATTTTGTGCTCACTTTGGGCTAATTAGACCGGGACCCACAGTTTAATGTGGATTCCGAACCACTTACAAACATCCTTGTCACCGCCAAGATTCGAACTTGAAGCCTGTGGTACCAAAGACTAGAGCGCTATCCAATTGGCCATCAGGCCGCTAAAGACATTGAAGACAGATATTCAAGAAATCATAAATTTGTTCCTTTTATTTGAACCGAGTTAGACGAAAAGAAATAAAATATTATCAAACATAAAAAATTACTAAGAAATATTTTACATGTAAGAAAAAAAAAAAAAAAAAAAAAAAACCTTCACTTCAACTTTGAAAATTTCATAACCCAATACACCCATTAATCTAATTCAAATACAAAAAAAATTTTTATGTTTGATAGGGGAAAAATGACTTATTACATAAAAAAGAGAAGTCCCTCTAAATTTCATAATATATTATTATCATCTATCCAAACCTTATCTAAAACCACCCTGAGGATAAAATTATTTCCAAACCCTCACTGATATATACTTCTTTTGATCAAACCTGCGCTTTTATCAAATTAGAATCTAGTATTAATTTCAGCGATTGCCTAAACACTTACGCATGCGCACTAGCTCGCGGTATCTTGTCAATCTCTCCCGATGAACTTTGGGGAAAAATTAATGGATCATTTCATGTTACTTGAATGAAAAATATCATGTATGGGGGACACTGGCCGACCAATTTTGATAGATGCTTGGCCTTCCCACTGCATAAATGACATATAACGTTACAGATGTAACATGCATTTTTCCCTGAGAATTTCCCTTTTTTTAAAAAGGTACAAGATAAGAATCGTTGTCGAGATGATGTAAGTAATTAATCTAACGCGTGTTTTCCAAATTGTAATGAATGGGGCTTCCAAGTTACTGTCGAAAATATCGATTAATTTTGATTTTTTGAGCATTTTTAAAATTCTGTCCAAATTATAATTTTGCTTTATTATTTTTATGTTAAAAATGTGATATAGGACAATAATTTTGTGTAAAGATTTTTAAATGTTTTTATGCTGTCTATTGTAGTATATTCGGTATTTTATTATCTCTAGCTTATTTAGTGTCCTTTTTTAAAAGTTAAAAAGGATAAAAATCGTTGTCAAGAGGATGTAAGTAATTAATCTAACGCGTGTTTTCCAAATTGTAATGAATTCCAAGTTACTGTCGGAAATATTGTTTAATTTTGATTTGTTGAGCATTTTTAAAATTATGTCCCGATTATAATTTTGTTTTATATTTTTGTGTTAAAATATTTTGTGTAGTGATTTTTAAATGTTTTTATGCTGTCTATCATAGTGTATTCACTATTATATTACCTCCTATTTCTTTAGAAGGTTTTAAATGTTAATTTATTTACTAAGATTTACCAAGTTAATTTATTTACTATTATTTTTGTACTAAAAAATGGGATATTGGACGAAATATTTTGTGTAAAGATTTTTAAATGTTTTTATGGGGCCTGTCATAGTTTATTCGGTATTTTATTAGCTCTAACTTATTTAGTGTCCTTTTTTAAAACCTACAAGATAAAAATCGTTGTTAGATCATGCAAGTAATTAATCTAACGCGTGTATTCCTCATTGTAATGAGTAGGGATTCCAAGTTATTGTATGTAATTTCGGAAATATCGATTAATTTTTATTTGTTTAGAATTTTAAAAATTCTGTCCTGATTCTAATTTTGCTTTATTATTTTTGTGTTAAAAATGTGATATAGGACAATAATTTTGTGTAAAGATTTTTAAATGTTTTTATGCTGCCTATTATGTAGTTTATTCAGTATTATATTAGTTCTAGAGTGTTATAAAGGGTTATTTATTATTGGCTGTATTTTTTTTATTTTAAATTAAAAATATAATCTCTGTAATTTTTTTGTGCTATCTTCAATTAAATATTAATTTAAAACAGTACACGATTGTTATATTTTATTAAATTGTTAATTTGCACAACTTCTGATATTCTTGATTCTTCTTGATTTTGTAAATTCAAAGGAAAAAAATTATTATTTTTGAAAATTTTTTACAAGTTAAAAAATTGTAAAAAGAATAATAATTATTAAAAAAATTGTAAAAAGAATAATAATTATTTAATAAATTGTAAAAAAGGATAATTTAAAAAAATTACTATCCTTTTACAAGTTTTTTAAAAATTCTTCTTTTTACAAAATTTTTTTTTAAATTGTTTTTACAAAACTTTTTTTAAAATTGTTTTTACACAATTTTTTTAAAATTTTTTTACACAATTTTTTTAAAATTCTTTTTTGTTTTTTGGCAAATTTTTTTTACAAATTTTTTTTTAAATTCTTTTTTTTACAAAATTTTTTTAAATTCTCATTCAAAAGTTATATACAAGACTCCAATTAAAAACAAACATGATGAAATATGACAAAAAAAAATAAGAATTCAAGGATAAGCAAAGATGAACAATGTAACTTAATTGCGAACAGCAAATAAAAAAATCACCATAAATACAGCTGAAATATTTTATAAAAACATAAATTGTAATTCATTAAAATTCCCTTTAAATTCTAAAGATAACTCAACCACACGTTCTAAACTTAGAACAAAATACCACCAAATACGTCCTTGACAGATTAAATTAACGAGAGTGTCTGTTACAAATATGCTAATCAGGGTAGTTAGTTAAGCGGGAACATTCTTGTTAAACATAACTTCTTAACCATTTCCCAATTAATCAGCGAACAAAAACTGCTAAGCAAATCATTCTGAGCACAAAAGCAGCTTTAAGAATTTCGTAGCAAATCCTGAATGATAACTCTTTCAACCCCAGAAATTCCATGAACTTCCGTGATACTCCGAGTTGAACACCAAACCATCTTCTGACATTCCATGTTTGGGTAAATTTCGTTGCAAAGGAAAGAAATATTTGTAGGTTTTGGGTGATTCTTTCCTCATCATGGATTATAGGATCCATGAATCAAGTTCCTTGATCTCTAATTAAAATCCCATGAATTAGTAGGATTGTTAATTTTTTTTTAATACAAAAACGTGATAAAATAATGAATTTCTAAGTTATATGCTACAATTTAAAATTCCTTATATATATATATCCATAAGCACATCTTATCGGATCAAAACTTATATATACGACTCCAATTAAAAAGAAATACCACGAAATATGACAAAAAAAAAAAAAAAAATTCAAGGACGAGCAAAGGTGAACAATGCAACTTCATTGCGAACAGCAAATAAAAAAACACTAAAAAAATACAGCCGAAATATTTTATAAAGACATAAATTGTAATTCATTAAAATTCTCTTTAAATTTTAAAGATAACTCAACCACACGTTTTAAACTTAGAACAAAATACCACCAAATATGTCCTTGACAGATTAAACTAAAGAGAGTGTCTGCTAGAAATATGCTAATCGTGGTAGTTAGTTAAGCGGGAACATTCTTGTTAAACATAACTTCTTAACCATTTCCCAATTAGTCAGCGAACAAAAACTGCTAAGCAAACCATTCTGAGCACAAAAGCAGCTTTAAGAATTTCGAAGCAAATCCTGAATGATAACTCTTTCAACCCCAGAAATTCCATGAACTTCCGTGATACTCCGAGTTGAACACCAAACCACCTTCTGACATTCCATGTTTGGGTAAATTTCATTGCTGAAGTAAGAAATTTGGTAGATTTTGGGGTGATTCTTTCCCACATGCCATAGCAAGCCGGTAAGTATCTCGCTTATGGACATTTCAGCAGATTTACGAGGAATGGGTCCTTAATCTTTGCTTGAAATATCTTCCAGGACAATTTATGGCGTATTTTCTCTTCCCTACCGTGGTATCTGTCCTCGCAGATTTAAGAAATCCTGATTTAGTGATCCAGCATGATTTCGGGATACTTTGTGGGTCACCTTAATTTAATTATTAAGAAAACGGTGACCTTGTCTCAAACTTTGAGAAGATATTGGTGCTTTACTGTCAATCACGTTTCATTCATGCTATCCAGATGGTATTTCTTTTGCCGCTTTTTTTGTTTAATAGGTCCTAAAAAATCGAACCCTGCTGACAAAGTAAATTTATCTGAGAAAATATATGATCTTTGTAAAATATATAATATGGGAAATCCAGTAAAATATCATTTTTCAGTCATATTTTATACTTGTTTGATATTTATTAGATATCAGTTATTCTTAGTGTAGTATGCAGTTATTTAAAGAATGAAGGAAAAATTATTCGTTCTTTTGCTTTATTTTAAAGAGTGTAGAAAATAAATATTTTAAAGGGAACAGTTTATGATTTTAAATGTAGAATAATTTTTGTTATATGGATATATATATATAGATCTTATGGATAATACGGATATGGATAATTTTTGTAATTTAGAAAATATGGATAATATATAGTGTATACGACTCACCATAAGTGTTTAGTACTAATATTTTCTATGTGAATCTGGTATTATTTTTTATTTATGTCAGAAATTATTCTAGTTCAACATGAAGCGATAAATTTTCGAAGTTCTCGTTTTTGTGAGGAAATATTATTTCTGAGACAAGATTATTTTTAGTTTCAGAACAATTATAGAAATATATATTTATTTTAGTTTGGGGGTAGCGTGTATTCATTATTTCTCTCTTTCTGTTAAGTATATATTAACTAAAAATATTTTTTTTTTACTATAATTAAGAATTTTTTTTTTCAAATTACTTAAAATTACAAATTATTTAATAAAACTTTTAATAAAATACTAAAATTTTAACTGGTTATTAAAAACTTCACATTTTATTTGACTCAATATTTGTTCTTGTGGAGATGGAACTTTTCATAATGTGGAACACGTATTTCCTACTCTAAACTAACAAAAGAAAGAAATTAATTTAAAAGTCTCGAAAACCACTTTTCTTGTTTTTGTTTCTTTGAAAGAAACAGGATCAACTTCTTTTAAAAATGTACCCCAAATGTCAAATTATGATTTGCAATATTTGTAAACTTATTAATTATTACTAATTCCAGTAGCTTGAAGATTTGATTTGATAATGCAACGAATTGCAGGAAAAAAATTTGTAGCACTCTGAATTATCTACCAAATAAACATTTGTATTACATTTTCCTCAAATTTATTAACATTTTACAGATTGAGATATTTTTGAATGCTACAAAAACAAAAACAAAGTACACTTCATTAAGGAGGTGTAACAGTTAGCTATCATAACATATGGAAATTACTTCAAATTTTATCCAGCTAAAAAAATACTCTATCTTTACAGGGTTTAATATTGCTGAACATTACATTTTTATGCTCTATAAATAAGGAAATTATGAATCTTAATATTACTTAATGATTTTTTAAAAATCTTTTGCAAAATGAAATAATATTTTTCAAATTACTGATCAATGACTTTTAATTTTATTCAGCTAAAAAAATACTCTATAGTTTACAGATATTACTGAATAAATTTTATGGCTGTTAATGCTTTGCAATTTCCATTTTTCTACAGAATGCAAAGTTACACTTATTTTAAGATTCATATTTATATAGCATAAAATGTAATGATTTTTTAAAAACCTTTTACAAAATAAAATAATATTTTTCAAATTACTGATCATGGCTTTTATATTATTTTTTACGAATGAAATGTACTCTTTTTAATGCAAAATAAAAATTAATATTTTAAGAAATAATTTTAGATTGCCTAGTAAAAGTAAATCATAAAATACATCGTAACCCAAACTCTTTTTTAATCGCAAATCTTAATGATTGCTCACATTTTCACGTTCAAAACTTAACTACTACGAGATCTAAAGAATGAAATGTTACTATGTAACAATTAAATGCTACATGCCAAACATCATACAATTGTATGAGCAACATGCTTTAAACGTACACACAGACACAGAAAAAAACAGAAAGAATCCCATTCTCTATGCTTGTTACAACTCTGTTTTATAACGCTCAGAACATTTTTATTCGATTCACCATTCGTTCATGGCACATTTGTATGTAAAACATAGGCGAAAATACATAAAGTTAGACTAGAAGCTATTTCACGAACCTTCATTTCAAAGTCGGAAATTACAGCCGTGTATGGAATTCAAAAAAAAATTAGAATGCGAGCACAAGGTTGGGGTTTAGTTGTATTATAAAAGTAATAGCCGTCATTATTTTCTGCAGACGAGAAAAGAAAAGAAGTGAAAAATAAAAGCCAAACGATTCCATTCTTTTTTAACTATGTTGATTTTGTTCGACTTGCTAATCGTTTGGGCTATTCGAGAAGGTTTTGCAGTTCTAATTTTTCTTGTTTTTTAGTTCCTTGGAATTATACGCTTTGGAACTTAAATTAATATGGATTAGATGGGTATAAGTTGTTTAGATAAAATAGTATAATCAAAAAACGATTATAGAAATCTGAATATAAAAGATTTCGGATAATTTGGAAGAATGAGCTTCTATTAATTTTCGATGGCTTTATCTATGTCCTAAAATATATAATTATTAAACAAATAATTTTGGTATTAATTGTTAAAATTAGAAAATTGTAATTAAAGACTAATGCGTGATTTTAATAGATTTCTTTAAAAAAATGTTCGAAAGTAGTGTTGGATGAAATACATTTGTTTACCATTTTAAAGCCATTTGTAAATTTTTAAGCATTTTTTTTAATTTTTAAATTATTTTAACAATTTTAAAACCATTTGTAAATTTGTAAACTTTTTAAAAATTTTTAAACCATTTTAACAATTTTAAAACTATTTGCAAATTAGTAAACTTCTAAAAAAAATTTAAAGCATTTTAATAATTTTAAAACCATTTGTAAATTTTAAAACTTTAAGAAATTTTTTTAAACCATTTTAAAAATTTTAAAACCATTTGTAAATTTGTAAACTGTTTTTATTTTTTATTTTTAAACTATTTTAACAATTTTAAAACCATTTTTGTATACCATTGTCCGTTTTTAAACTGATAATGGTATACAATTTTAAAACAAAAATGACTGAATAAATATTATGTTAACCACATTTAAAATTTTACTCATCATTTAGTATGAAATTAATAACTTTATTTATAAAATACTATCAGATATATGAAAAATAAAAGCCAAACGATTCTATTCTTTTTTTAACTATGTTGATTTTGTTCGACTTGCTAATCGTTTAAGCTATTCGAGAAGGTTTTCCAGTTCTAATTTTTCTTCTTTTTCTTTCTTTTAGATCTTTAGAATTATATGCTTTGGAACTTAAATTAATATGGATTAGATGGGTATAAGTTGTTTAGGTAAAATAGCATAATCATAAAACGATTATAGAAATCTGAATATAAAGGATCTTGGGTAATTGTAAAGAATGAGCCTCTATTAATTTTCGATGGCTTTATCTATGTCTTAAAGTAACAATTAATACCAAAATTATTTATTTAATAATTAGATAAAGTTAGTAAAATTGTAACTAAAGACTAATGTCTGATTTTAATGGATTTCTTCCAAATGGATGGATGTCCAAAAGAAATGTTGTATGAAATACATTTGTTTACAATTTAAAAATTTTTTAAAACATTTGCAAATTTTTAAACATTTTTTTTAAATTTTCAAACCATTTTAACAATTTTAAAACCCTTTGTAAATTTGAAAACTATTTTAACAATTTTGAAACCATTTGTAAATTTGTAAACCTTTTTTAAAAATCATTTTTTACAATTTTAAAACCATTTGTAAACTTTAAAAAAAAATTCTAAAATCATCAACAGCTTTAAAACTATTTAATTTTTAAACTTTTTTTAAAATTTTAAATTATTTTAAAAATTTTAAAACCATCTGTAAATTTATTAAATTTAAAAAAATTTTTAAACCATTTTAACAATTTTAAAACCATCTGTAAATTTATAAAATTTTAAAAACATTTTAACAATTTTAAAACCATTTGGAATTTCGTAAATTAAAAAAAAATTTTTTTTAATCATTTTAGCAATTTTAAAACCATTTGTAATTTTGTAAATTTTTAAAAAATATTTTTATATCATTTTAACAATTTTAAAACCATCTGTAAATTTATAAAATTTTAAAAACATTTTAACAATTTTAAAACCATTCGTAATTTTGTAAATTAAAAAAAAAAAAAAATTTTTAAATCATTTTAGCAATTTTAAAACCATTTGTAATTTTGTAAATTTTTTAAAAATATTTTTATATCATTTTAACAATTTTAAAACCATCTGTAATTTTGTAAATTTTAAAAAAATATTTTTATATCATTAAAACAATTTTAAAACCTTTAATATTTTAATTGTATACCATTGTCGGTTTATAAACAAAAGGAACAATAATATACAATTTGAAAATAAAAATGACTAAATAAATATTCTGTTAACCTCATTTAAAATTTTACTCGTTATTTTATGTAAAATTACTAATTTATTTTTTAAAAATAAACTGCTATCAGATATCGATAGTTATTAAAATGGAATATCTAATGTGTAAAAACAGACAAACAGACTTTTAAAATTCTTAGAGCAGGCTAATTAAATGTGTTGTTTAAAATATTAAGCTAGGGGCATTGTTTAAGAACCAAGATTAAGTGAGCTTTTTAAAAAGTGTCTAGGAGTGCTTTTCAAAATCCCAGATTAAGTGCATTTTTTAAGAATTCACGTCTAGGAAAGCTGTTTAAAAATCCGAGATTAAGTTCGCTCTTTAAATATTCACGTACAGGAGCGCTGTTTAAAAATCGAAGACTAGAAACGTGGTTTAAAATCTAGTGAGAAACTTTAAAAACAAAATTTAAAATAAAGCAGAATCTAGTTTAATATAACACAGGTATTTCTTTAAAATAAGTAAAATGTTTAATAAGGTAATGTTTATAAGGTGAGAGCTTTTAAGTTATTAATGCCAGAATATTATTTTCTATTAAAATATCTAGAATAAAGTTATACAAGATCAAATGTATCAAAACAAACTTCTGAGCTTTTGATAGACTACGATTGAAAAAGAAGTGGAGAAAAAGTAACTTGTATCTATCGTTTGGATGATGAATGAAGACATGTTATTTTCATTTCACCTTCTTCCCAAGTAAATAGGTAGATCATTTCACTTTATTCTATTATAAATTTGAATGATATAGAGCAATTGAGCTATTCTCGGTAAATTAAGCTTACAGTTTAAAATTATATTTAAAAAAAACACAGAACATGAGACTAAATTTTGAATTAAAGATGTGATCAGTCGATCAACTTTATTTGAATACAATATTTAACATCCAACATTATCGTCTATGGACACAATAAATACTCAACCGTTGTACCTTTATAGAGAATCTTCAACCGATGTACCTTCATAGACAATCTTCAACCGTTGTACCTTCATAGAAAATCTTCAACCGATGTACCTTCATAGTGAATCTTCAGCCGATGTACTTTCATAGAGAATCTTCAATCGATGTACCTTCAACTTCAATCGATGTACCTTCATAGAGAATCTTCAATCGATGTACCTTCATAGAGAATCTTCAATCGATGTACCTTCATAGAGAATCTTCAATCGATGTACCTTCATACAGAATCTTCAACCGAATTACTTTCATACAAAATCTTCAACTGAATTATCTCCTACGAACACAATCAACATACAGCATTGCATTCTATGTGCATAATACTCAATATCCAGTATTTAATGTTTTCTATTAGTCATTACATCGTTGTTTAATATGCAAGAAGCAATAGAATCTATGATATGATAATGCCACTCATGTTAATTTTCAGAATCTTCAAATAAATACTAGAAATAAATACATTTGAAGAACGAAATTTAAAAATCTCCTTTAAAAAATTAATTTTTAATCACTATGTCTGCATGAATAAACCAAATGAAATGATATTTTTAATCCTTACAGCAACCTAAACTGAATTAATTTGCAAGTTCCTCAACCTAGATGGAGAAATTACAGAATATAAAACTAACAATAACATAATTAAATGCAGTGTAATGTCAATAATTAATTTACTCATCCATTAAATTAATAAAAGCAATAACTGTTCAATGCAAAATCAATCTGCTATTATTGTTTTTGAAAAATACAAGCTGAAATTTCAAACCCCAAATTCAAAACGATATAGGCAGAGATGGTAGATGGAGAAATTACAGAATATAAAACTAACAATAACAAAACTAAATCCAGTGTAGCATTAATATTTAATTCACTCATCCATTAAATTAATAAAATCAATAATTGCCCAATGTACAATCAATCTGCTATTATTAATATTAAAAAATACAAGTTGAAGTTTCAAAACGTGAATAGACAGAGACGGATAGTGAACAGATAGTGACAGATAGTGAATAGACGCCATGTAATGAGGCAGTAAAGTATAATGAACGGGTTTGTCCACCCGAATCATTAAAACTCCCACATTCATTTCAAAATTCGAATCATCCGTTCCTAACAAAAATAAAAAAGTTTCCTTTCGGCTACCCGGTTGCTTAAGTACGGATTCCGAACCCCTAACAAACCTGCATGGCCTCCGCTAGAATTCAAACATGAAGCCTGTGATACCAAAGGCCACAGCGTTAGCCTATTGGCCATCAGGGCACAAAAAAAATCCCTAAATAGTGAAAATTGCAGTGACATCCGGGATATGATGATGTCCCTCATGTTAAATTTTGAATGAATAAATTTGAATAACAAAATTTAAAAGTCTCCTGTAAAAAATTAATTTTTAACCGCAATGTCTGTGTGAAGTAACCAAATGAAATGATAGACGGAGAAATTACATCCATATACATGGTAGATGGAGAAAATGGATCCATCTCCATGGAAAATGGAGAATCTTTTAAAAGTGAATTGACCGATCCTTTTGAAATTCAAACAACATGAGCAAGGTCTTTAATTATAATCGACGGTTTGAAAGCGCCAAATCTTTAATTTTTTTGGACGCGAGCTTTGTCGGTTGAGGTTGATGGTCGACCAGAGGGCTCTTCGTCTTCAACGCGATCTCTGCCATTTTTGAACTGTTTATACCACTTCTAAACCTTTCTTACCGATATAGGAATGCTCACCGAATACCTTCTGAAACATTCCATACGTTTTCACAAACAAAATTGAATGCAAGTTCTTTGCTCCATTAATTCAGACATTTCAAAAATCGCCGGAATCAGTTTTAGAGTCTCACAAAGCCAAGCGTAATTCAAACATTAATGAATATTTTGACGTCAAATTTCGCACAGATGTCAAGGACAGGGCCAGCAATCTAAAAAAGAAAAAAAAATGAAATTACATAAACCCCGGGAATTTTAAATTGAAAAATGGTCTTACTTTTTGGACACAGTAGTACATCCATATAGATAGTAGACGGAGAAATTACAGAACAGAAAATTATAAAAAACAAAATGAAATGCAGTGTAGTATCAATATTTAATCTACTCATCCATTAAATTAATAAAAGCAATAATTGTCCAATGTAAAATCAATCTACTATTATTGATTTTGAAAAATATAAACTGAAAAAAAAACCTTCATTCAATATGAGATAGACCGAGAGCTATCTATCTCAATTCGACGTGGACCCAGAGATGACCTCAGAGGAAAATCATGGCACGCCATGTAATGAGGCAGTAAAGTATAATGAACGGGTTTGTCCGCCCGAATCATTAAAACTCCCTCATTCATTACAAAATTCGAATCATCCGTTCCTAACAAAAATAAAAGTTCTTTTTCGGTTACCCGGTTGCTTAAGTACAGAAGCGACGATAAAAACACCAACGTGGAATGCCGAGACGATTAAAGCCTCTATAAAATTCTCGATTCGGGTTGTTTGGAACCATGGAATTGCTATTCGGACACCAATAATTTCGCCAAATTATCCTTTACGGCTCCCTAAAGTTGGCTAGGGAATGAAAAGTGCCATTGAGAATCGATGGGTTTTTGAACGGTAGTAAAAAATGGCGAAATTTTGGTGATTTTTTTTAATCTTTCATGAATTTTATGTGGTTGGCGTCTTTTGATTTTGTCCCCTCTTTTATTGGTAATAGTGAGGTTGAAATGCATCTTATGACCCAAGACATAAAATTTTATTTTATAATATAAATACTATTCATTGATTCGAAAATAGAAATTTTGAGCATTAAAAATTATTTAAGTCGTGAATATTCTTAATATGTCTGATTATTATAGGGGGAATATTCAAGAAATTTTACATCGCAGTAATAACTGGAATGTGATAATGACTTACAGAATCATAATTATATTCTTTATTTACACACGCACCAACACCATACACAAACAATTACAGATATATAATATTTAACACATTTAAAGACAGATAATTATTGGTTCATGGAATCCACTTCTAAACCAAAAACCCGATACTCGGCTACAAGCAGGGGGCGTGAAATACACTGAAGTGACAAAAGTCATGGGATACCTCTTAATATCGTGTCGGCCCTCCTTTCGCCCGGCGAAGTGCAGCAACTCGACGTGGCATGGACTCAACAAGTCGTTGGAAGTCTTCTGCAGGAATATTGAGCCATGCTGTCTCGATAGACGTCCATAATTGTGAAAGCGTTGATGGTGCAGGATTTTGGGCATGAACAGACCTCTCGATGATGTCCCATAAATGCTCGATGGGATTCATGTCGGGAGATCTAGGTGGCCAGATCATTCGTTGGAATTGTCCAGAATGTTCTTCAAACCAATCGCGAACAGTTGTGGCCCGGTGACATGGCGCATTGTCATCCATAAAAATCCCATCGTTGTTTGGGTACATGAAGTCCATGAATGGCTGCAAGTGATCTCCAAGTAGCTGAACATAAGCATTTCCAGTCAATGTTCGGTTCAGTCGCACCAGAGGACCAAGTCCATGCCATGAAAAAACAGCCCACACCATTACGGAGCCGCCACCAGCTTGAACAGTGCCTTGCTGACAGTTTGGGTCCATGGCTTCGTGGGGTCTGCGCCACACTCGAACCCTACCATCAGCTCTTACCAACTGAAATCGTGACTCATCGGACCATTCCACGGTTTTCCATTCATCTAGGGACCAACCGATATGCTCACGTGCCCACGAGAGTCGCTGCAAGCGATGTCGTTCTGTCAGTAAAGGCACTCGAGTCGATCTTCTGCTGGAATAGCCCAAGAAAGCCAAATTTCTCCGCACAGTTCTAACAGACAAGTCCCTTGTACGTCCCACATTGATTTCTGCGGTTATTTGACGCAGTGTTGCTTGTCTGTTAGAATTTACGACTCTTTGCAGACGTCGCCGGTCTCGGTCGTTAAGTGCAGGCGGTCGACCACTGCGCTGTCCATGGTGGGATGTTATGCCTGAAATTTCATACTCTCGGCACACTCTTGACACAGTGGATCTGGGAATGTTGAATTCCCTAACGATTTCCGAAATGGCATGACCCATGCGTCTAGCTCCAACTAACATTCCGCGTTCAAAGTCTGTTAATTCCCTGTCGTGCGGTCATCATCACGTCAAAACCTCTTCACATGAATAACTGAACAGAAATGAAAGCTCTGCGAAAGCACTGCGCATTTATACCTGTTCTACGCGATGCTACTGCCATCTGAAAATTTGCATATTGCTATCCCATGACTTTTGTCACTTCAGTGTATATTTCCTTTCCGGGTGAGAGATTTTTGTCCCAACTTTTATTGGTAATATTGAGGTTGAAATATATCTTATGACCCAAGACACAAAATTTTATTTTATAATACAAATTACAATTCATTTATTCAAAAATAGAAATTTTGAGCATAAAAGTCTTGAATATTCTAGTTTTTATAGGAGGAATATTCTAGAAATACTACATCACAGTGATAATTATAATGTGATAGAAAAATTACATGAAATACAGAATCATAATTATGAAAACCAATTGAAATAGTAAATTTGCTATGGAAAAATGGTTTTTAATTCAAGTAAAAGTCACAACATAGTTTCATACTATGGGTTTTTTCAGTGTATGTGAGGATGCTTTATTTCATGATTTAAAAAAGGATTGTTCGTTAATTTGCTTTGATTTTGGCCAAAAATAATGCACTGATATTTTTATATATATTTAATGTTATCATTGGGTTAACAAAATCCCAATCCCATGATTTTGCAATCATATTTACTAACTGATATAACAAATTATATAACTGTAGTGTGCAGGTTGAGCAATCAAATTGTAACTGTGTGTGATTGAGATCCTTGAGGCCCAGGTTGTAGAACTCATAGCTATATTTATACACTCACAAACACCACATACATACAAGTAGAGATTTCCAATATTTAACATATTTAAAAACAGATAATTATAGATACTTGGAAGGACCCCACTTATAAATCTAAAACCCGATACTCGGCTACACGTAAGATGCGCTTAACATACTCATTCTCCGGGTGTGAGTCTCCAAGCCAACCTGCAGCCTTCAGTCGTCGTCATATGAAGTAGTTATACTATTGTGTCATTTACAAAATTTGACTTTGAAAACATTAACAAATTTGTTTTCATAAAGAAAATCAAGCTTCATTATAATAATAATATATTGTAATCAGGTTATAATTAGATTAAAATCTTAATCAAGAAAGGTTGTTTTATAATTCTATAGCAATATAATATTCATATGACTTCAGTCGTAGTCATATGAAGTCGTTATACTACAGTATCATTTACAAAATTTGACTTTGAAAACCTTAAAAAAATATATTTTGATAAAGAAAATCAAGATTCATTATAATCATAATTTATTGTAAACAGATTACAATTAATTTAATATCTAAATCAAGAAAGTATGTTTTAAAGTTGTATAGTAATACAATCTACATATGACTTCAATTGTAGTCATATAAAGACTTATACTATAGTATCATTTACAAAATTTGACTTTGAAAGCATTAAAAAATGTTTCGATAAAGAAAATCCCGATTCATTATAGTCATAATTATTGTAATTAGATTATAATTAGACTAAAATCTAAATCAAGAAATTTTGTTTTATAATTCTGTAGCAATATAACCTTCATATGACTTCAGTCCTATAATCTATCGTTAGCATGAAAACCCGAGCTAGCATACTCTATAGAAAGTATATATATACACTATAGAAAGTATTTTTCTTTTATAATTCTATAGTCATATAATCTTCATATGACTTCAACCTTAGCCATGAAAACAGCTAGCATACTCTAAGCATCTCGTTTGATATCAAAAAGAAAGAAAAATTTTTTATGAACTATAAAAGAGTTAATCCTTTGACAGCTTGCTTAAAATTGCAAGAATGGAGTCGGTTCAAAGTTATACATCAACATCAAATGCATCAAAACAAACTTCTAATCTTTTTAATGTCTTGCGACTGAAAAAAGAAGGGAAAAAAAAACATTGTGTTATCCTTCAGATGATGAATGAAGACATGTTTTTTTCATTCCAGCACCTTCCCTAAGCAAACGGTTAGATCGTATCATCCTAATTCTATTATAAATTTGAATGAGTTACTACAGCAAAAAACGAAAAGATATTTCTGGCTGGTGTACTATTTATGGACGTAAGTCAGATTGGATTATAGTGGGATCGGTTCTTTACGCGTTGTATAAAATAGATATCAACTTGTTTTTATGTTCTGGTAATGGGTTTAACCTTCTCTGGATACATAGGTTTGGTTTGTTGTTCTACGGTCATCTTGTGCTAACTTTAGGCTAAATAGACCGGGACCTACAGCTTAATGTCTGGATACATAGGAGTACTGTTTATAAATTTTATGAATAAGTTCGACGGAGTTTTGATATTCCAATGGGAAAAAATGATTCAAAAACTTTGATTATTTATTGTTCTTCTAAATTTATTGAACCGTATTTTAATAAAAGTGGAAATGCAAAACTTATATCCTCAATAATTCGATAACTACTGGATCTGCTAATTCGATCTATACTGGATCTGCTAATTATCTATACTGGATCTGATCTCTATACTGGATACTGATCTGCTAATTAATTCGATCTATACTGGATCTGCTAATTAATTCATTAATTCGATCTATACTGGATCTGCTAATTAATTCGATCTATACTGGATCTACTAATTCGATATATACTGGATCTGCTAATTCGATATCTACTGGTTCTACTAATTAATTCGATATCTACTGGTTCTACTAATTAATTCGATATCTACTGGTTCTACTAATTAATTCGATATCTACTCAATCTACTAATTAATTCGATATCTACTCAATCTATTAATTAATTCGATATCTACTCGATCTACTAATTAATTCGGTATCTACTCCTACATTCTAATGTTTGCAATTCTATCAATAATATATGGGAAATTGTTATAAGATATTGAGCATCTATTCAGTGAATCAATATTTTCCTCAGAAAGGGGGAGCGGCTTGATGGCCAATTGGCTGGCTCTCTGGCCATTGGTACCACAGGCTTCTGGTTATAATCCTGGCGGGGGCATGGATGTTTGTATAAGCAAAAACCAAAAGGTATTTCTGGCGGGTGTACTATTTATGGACATAAGCCAGATTGGATTATAGTGGGATCGGTTCTTTACGCGTTGTATAAAATAGATATCAACTTGTTTTTATGTTCTTGTGATAGGTTTAACCTTCTCTGGATATGGAAGAGTACTGACAGCAAATTTTATGAATAAGTTCGACGAAGATTTAATATTCCAATGGGAAAAAATTATTCAAAAACTTTGATCATTTATTGTTCTTCTAAGCTTATTGAGTTGTATTTTAATCAAAGTGATAATGCAAAACGTTCACCATCACATAATTTGATAACTACTCGTTCTACTGGTTGTGCCTGACTCGTTGCTCAGTGGCAACGCACGTCGTTGGTGAGAATTAGGGCGGAGGCTCAATCCACTGGCGGCATTGTTATAGACATTGTTTAAAAAAAAAGGGAAGACTCGATGGCGTTCGGGATGTTCAGCATCTTGCCTCGTTGGTCAGACTATCTGGTGGGGTTTTTCCACCTAAATGTCCTCCCTGAAGGCCCTGTCCTCCTTCTTCAGCGTCTCGGAGCCAAGTCAGTTTTCTACCTACGGGGGGCTCCATGACAACAGAAGTTGTCCCCCTCCCCTTTCCCTCCTCCCAAGACACCACACGGGTTCTTGGACTTGGTCTAGATGTTGCTGTCCACCAAGCAGGGTAAGAAATAAAAAACTTAAGTGAGAACTTTCTAGATTTTTGTTTCCATATAGTACGCAATTACTGAGCAGTTTCCCTTAAAACAACATTATCATGGTGTATAATGGCGCATAATGGTGTTGCCACGATAAAAAAGTCGTCATATCGGCAGTTTTTTGAGCAGATACTGAAAAAGCAGATGAAATCGCATGGAAAAAAAAACGAGTTTAATTTCCTCTTAAAGGTTTTTTCTAGAAAATATCTAGTAAAAATATTTTTGTTATTATTTGATAGATATTTTTCTAAAAAAAATATGTTTTTTAATGAAAATACAAAATCAGCGAGTATTACCAACAGCATTTTATTTCCACGAAACTAAATTTCAAAGAAATAAAGTTAAAATAATTATATATGTCTGAAAATCTCGAAACCTAAATATTTCAAACTTAGTTTCCCTTTCCAGGACAACAATCCTGTATCCTACTCCATGTAATTACCAGCTTGCAGCTTGCGACAATTATCCTATTATGGATAAAAACCATCATTAAACCGAATGAATGGGTGAATCCTTCGTTACCCTATTGCTGTGTGGCCATCATTAATAACTTGACATTCATTAATAAAACGTAAATCATCCAGCTGATACAGAACTATAGTACTCTGCAGCAAAATTACTTGGTGAGGACCCGTTACGACTTACCTACGCCCTGCTAATACCTATATTCTGCGATGGTAAACTGATATGCACCAAGTTAAATAATAGAAATCAAACGAAATAGGATTATCCGCTATGATTTATCCTAATGATAACAAGAACAACAGCTTTTTTAAGTCCAGACAAGCCTTTAAATTCATTATGGCGACGATACCACTCCAATTAAGATAATTGTTGCTTTACACCAATTTTAAGATGAAAGATTGCGATAAGTGGTCGCTGACTTGTGGCTGGAATTCCCATTGGCTAGCTCCAGGGTTCATATTGTTAGTTAATAAATGACTTGGCAATTAATAATGTAATATTTTGGAATTTGATCTCAGCGATCAGGGTTCTTTTTCTTAATAAACTTATCTTATTAAAGTTTATAAGGGTTTTATTAAGCGGGATGGAAAGTGAGATGATTCCAATAAATCGATAGCTGTTTATTAAGAATGATCTTATCACAAAACAATAAATTTATAATAGGTCTTATTTCAATAGAATATATACAGCTTGTAACAAACTGCTAACTAGAACATTTACTGTGACGTTACAGCAGGGGATCATGGGATGGCAGAATCTCTTCTTGCGATCCAATCATCTGTCTCCAATTGACAAAAGACATACCTGATCACCAATCATGGGCTTTCTGTTGTTAATACCACAATAGTTTAAAAAGAATGACTGTACGCAGTTATTAATACCTCAAGAGTTTAAAAAGAATGATTGTATTCAATTATTAATACCGCAGTTAAAAAGGAATGTAGGCAATTATTAATACCGCAACAGTTTAAAAAGAATGCCTTTATGCAATTATTAATACCGCAATTGTTTAAAAAGTATGCAGTTATTAATACCGCAACAGTTTAAAAAGAATGTATGCAGTTATTAATACCGCAACAGTTTAAAAAAAGAATGTATGCAGTTATTAATACCGCAACAGTTTAAAAAGAATGACTATACGCAGTTGTTAATACCGCAACAGTTTAAAAAGAATGACTATACGCAGTTGTTAATACCGCAACAGTTTAAAAAGAATGACTATACGCAGTTGTTAATACCGCAACAGTTTAAAAAGAATGACTATACGCAGTTGTTAATACCGCAACAGTTTAAAAAGAATGTCTGTATGCAATTATTAATACAGCAAGTGTTTAAAAAGAATGTCTGTATGCAATTATTAATACAGCAAGAGTTTAAAAAGAATGTCTGTATGCAATTATTAATACAGCAAGAGTTTAAAAAGAATATCTGTATGCAGTTATTTATACCGCAAAATTTTAAAAGAATGACTGTATTAGTATATATAACGCTCGTGTGAGCCTAATTGTTATATTCAATGTTTAAGTTAATTTTTGTTTTTTTAATCATAAAAAATATTTGAAATTTTCTTGGATTAAAGCCTGTTTTGTGTTATATTGGTGCCCAATGTGGGGTTCGAATTTTTATATATTTTTTATTTAGGCACTGCTTATACTTCACATAAACTCGTATTCTTTCAAAAATGAGAAGATAATTAATAAAATAATAATAATAATAATTACATGGAAAACAGTTTCGTAAAAAGAAATAAATTAGAACGCATAAAAAACGCATGGAATTAACAATTTTATTCTTCTGAATTTTAAGCTCTATTCCTCAATGCTATTAAAAAATAATTATTAAACATATTTTTTTATTAAAATTTTGATTACCTTGGCATGATCTAAGGTCTTTCACCATTATAATGAAATTTATTCATCAGAGGTAATGCTATAATATATATTTATCATGTCACTCTACGGCATTTTTTTTTTTGCATACTTTAGGCTAATTAGACCGGAACCTACAGTTTAACGTGGCTTCCAAACCACTATAGCGCCCTTGCCTATGGTATCACAGGCTTCAGGCTCGAATCCTGGCGGTGGAATGGATGTTTGTGAGTGGTTTGGAATTCACTTTAAACTGTAGGCGCCGGTCTGTTTAGCCCTTGTGAGCAAAAGATGATCGTAGAGCTGCAAATCAAACTAATTCGGACCACTAACAAACCTCGTTTCCTCCGCCAGGATTTGAACCTGAAGCCTGTGGTACCAAAGGCCAGACCATTAGCCAATTGGCCATCAGGCCGATGGGTATGAGCATAATCAATTTCAAGAAAGATCTGTTGGGTACGATAAGAACGTGAACATTTAAATCACTTTGTATAATGGTCAACAGCTGCATGGATTCACAAGCTCAACTATCAAAAGAATAAAATTGAGCCGCATTAAGAAAACCAGCAATAATTTTGCTATTTTTCTTTTATAGAGATCGTTTTATTCAGTCATAATTTCCCAGCCAATTCAGCCAGCTTTTACAATTCAGTATAATTGCTTAATAATGCTAGGACTGATTTGAGATCGAACTACTTTAGTCATGGTCAGTTATATATGGCAATATCAAGGCCAAATGACGAAAGCTTTGTGTCTTTAACAAATATTTAGAATTTGGCATTATCAAAAGCTGGAATCTTATCAATTTATTGTACGCCACAAGATCGTTCTCAAATTATATTTGTAATAAAGTGAGAAGGGGTTAAATTTTTTATTTGTTTACATTTCATTATTTGTGTTTATATAAAAACACAGGAACCCCTCAAATTAGAATACAATAGGGATCATATGACATTAAAACGTAACAAAAATTCCAAATATTGTCAAATTTTTAAGTTATTTAACAGTAGAAATTTTTTTTTTGTTTGAAAAATTACCAAAATAATTAACAAAACTCACCTCTATCCAGACGAGAAACAAATTGAGAACTTAAGGATCAATTTGGGATGATAGTTTATAAAAAAAGTACTGAAGGGTTCTATTTTAAATGCAAAACGTTTCCTAAAAATAGGCTGCATATTTGTGGTGAGCATAATGATGAATGAAGTGGTATATGGGGATGTGAAGCAACAAGGACTATAATCCCCTAATCACTATATATATGAACAGTTAATGTTTTCTTATATTTTAATATGTCACTCTCCACAACGCTCTAAGATCGTGTTAGACCAGGTCCTACGGTTTAAAGTGGATTCCGAACCACTACAAACATCCATGGCACCGCCGGGACTCGAACCCGAAACCTGTGGTACCGAGTGCCACAGTGCTAGCCACTCGGCCATTCAGGCCCATGGTGAGCATAATATCAATATTGTTATCATCAAAACTGATATTATTTCACTTGACTTGACTTTGAAATTTATGCTTGAGTTAGTTGCTTTATCTCAATTTATCCAATAGATATTACAGTTATCATCGTCATTATCAATGGCTCAACAGCTCCATGGAGGGCCAAGGCCGTCTACCTACTGGTAGATTTCGAGACAGGAGATGTTTTCTTTTTACGTGGTAGGGTTATCAGTCCTACGCCCAACGCTCTACGGTCATATTTGACCGGGACCTACGGTTTAAAGTGGATTCCGAACCACTACAAACATCCATGATACCACAGACTTGAACCCGAAACCTGCTTCTCCGTGCACCATATATTACAGTTATAACTTATTTAAATTAAATTTGAATCGTGATTATTATATCTTCAGTTCAATATTAAAATCAAACAGGCCAATTGATCTTTAAGTGAATCGTTAGAAAAAACGCGTAATTGGAAGTATGTATCTGCTTGACTAAATGCATGAAAATAAAACTTTACTGGCTTATTTATAACTGAATTTTATTTTATAGTAGATATAATTTCTCAGTCAATGTGAAATTTTTATTAATATTGTAATCAGGAATTGCTAATTAGTGACGCCTTAATTGAATGGTGGTAGCATACTGGATTAAACCTTATTTTCGTATCTTGTTGTGTTTCGTATATTATGTTCTATTTTCGTAAACTGTTCGTATCCTGGCAGTTGCATCCGAACCACTCACAATAGTTCCCGATCTAATTAGCCCAAAGTGTGTACAAAAGGACCATAGAGTGACAAACCAAATCTTCATTGTTGCAACAGCCCAATGCCATCGACCTACAGACAGATTTCGAGACAGAAAATATTTCCTTTTTACGGGGCAAGGTTGTCAGCCTATTCCCAATTCTCTACAATTATGTTAGACCGGGATCTACTATTTAAAGTGGATTCCGAACCACTACAAACATTCATCGTACCGCCGGAATTCGAACCCTGCGGCATCGAGTGCCAGGTCACTAGTCACACGGCCATCAGATCAAGGAGCTTATATCCTTGTTATAAAAGTTAACAACTTTTCTCTTTGATATAAAAATTAATAAATTCTATTTGCTGAGGAAAACGCAGGATTATATGTTTTTTTTTGTTTTGTTTTTTGTTCTAATGCAGCTGGCAAACACATAGACAGCTTGGTCTTGGATGCCTTAAGGCAAGCGCTGCACAGACGTTACTCACTTTGCATTACCCAGGGGGCGCGTGTAACTTGAAGATAAGCCACGGACGCGGAGTACCAATGCCCCCGCAACGCTCTACGATCCTATTAGGACCGGGACCTACACTTTAAAGTGGATTCCGAACCACTACAGACATCCATGGCACCACCGGGACTCAAACCCGAAACCTGTGGTACCGAGCGCCAGAGCGCTAGCCACTCGGCCATTCAGGCCCTGCAGGATTATATGTGGATTATATATATTATAATATAAATATATATAATATATTTTATATTGCATGTTATGATATTTATATTATATATTTTAATTTTTATGTAATAATATAAAAAATTAAATAAAATTATATTATAAAAATATTCCTGACAAATTTTATTATAGCATTTCAAAATGAAAGCATACAATAATACATTTTCCCAACAAGGATTTTCTATTTTTAAACACTATTTTTTTCTACAAAGCCTCAATCTTATACACAAAAAAAAATCAGTAAAAATCTATTACAGCAAACACAATACACAAAAAAATAATAATAACAATATGATGTTTCATTTGGACGACGACGCAACAACAACAGGCAGCAAACACGAGCACTACGAGATAAACGAAAGCGGTAACTCGTTCCGATGTTTTGAACTTCACTTATCATGTAATGTCATCAGATCAAGTTTTTGAACCTTACCGCCTTACGTGAAACAATGCTCTCGGGATAAAAGAGAAAAAAAAAGGCAATAAGACCACCCAAAAAGATCAGAGTCATTTTCACGAGAGATTCTTCAAATAATAAGCCTGGCCCGCATAACCGCCCCAAACTATTCGCTGGCTTGCGTTAGGAAGATGGCACTTGAATTAAAAAGGGGTTGCTTAGTTGAGATTCCTTAATGGATGGGTAAGATTTAGTTACATTTTTAATGTTTCTGGGAGGTATAATTGATTGGGCATTGATTTTCCATGGTCATAATAAAACAGCTCATTATGCTCATAATAGTCCATCGGTCATACCATGCGCAATAAGATTGTTGGAACCAATTGCAAATAGGTATAGAAATGGCTTTAACTGTCCTGTGTTTAAAAATTCCAGATAACTTTTGGTTAATGCAATGATTTTCAAACTAGTGTCAACTTAGTTGAGACTTTGGGTTGTTTGCAATTCCTCAATGGATGGATAAGGTTTAAAGTTTCTGGGCTGTTTAATTGATTGGACATTGATTTTCCATTCTCATATTAAAACTGCTTATCATGCTGATAATGGTCTGTCGGTCATACACAATAAAATTGCTAGTTGGTCATACACAATAGTTGGAATAAATTGCAAATAGATATAGAAATTAGAAATGGATTCAACTGTCCTCTACTTAAAAATGCATAATATTTTTCATCCGATAATTTCTGGTTATGCAATGGTTCTCATGTTGATGTCAACATAGTTGAGACTTTGGATTGTTTGGTATAGAAATTAGAAATGGCTTCTACTATTCTTTATCTAAAAAATTGCATAAACTTAATTTTTTTTGCATTCCGATAATTTTTAGTTATTTAATGGTTCTCATGATTGACATCGTTTTTTCATGGACATACTAATGCGATTTGCTGATTGTTTGGTCAAATACAATAAAATTCTTGGAACAAATTGCAAATAGAAATTTGAAATGGCTTCAAACATCCTCTATTTAAAAAATTGCATAAATTATCTTAATCTCAAGACCAAATTGTTGAGACTTCAGGTTGCTTGCAATTCTTCAATAGATGGGTAATATTTAGTTATTTATAATATTCCTAGGTGGTATAATTGATTGGGCATTGATTTCCCGTGGTCATATTAAAACAGCTCATTATACTTATAATGGCCATTGGTGATACACAATAAAATTCTTGGAACAAATTGCAAATAGAAATTTGAAATGGCTTCAAACATCCTCTAATTAAAAATTGCATAATATTGTCTGCCAGATAACTTCTGGTTAATGCAATGGTTCTCAAACTGGTGTCAACTTAGTTGAGACTTTGGGCTGTTTGCAATTGTTGCTATAGCTTTTTTTTTCTTGATGAGAATTACTTTTCTTTCTTTTTAGTGATACTTTAGATGTTCTATTATCTTAATTATTAGGCATATTTAATGTCAGTTTTTAAAAAATAATTCATTTTAATTTCAAAAAGATTGGGAAATTAGCTACTTCTATGCAGGAATTTTGTACTGTTCTTTGTGCTTCATCATTTTGAAGCCATACTGCAATTTTAGGAAATATATTGCAATTTTAGGAAATTGCAATTTTAGGAGGTTAATTGCAATTTTAGGAGATATATTGTAATTTTATTATTTTTCTCACATTTGGTGAACGTTGAATCGGCGATCATAAGAACTGAAAATGGATAGTCGTGGCCTTCGTGTTTGATTAAGTTGCGCTGCACTCGTTTTATATCTGCCGTTCCAAAGGTGAATTCCCAGGTAAAAATGCCCAGTATTCAAAAATTATAATGATTTGTGTGAAGTTTAGACCTAGATTACCAAAACTAAAAAATAGTATAAAAATAAACCAAACAGCAAATGTTAGAAATTTGGACAAATTAACTTCAACAAATGCTTTTTTAAAGGATTAAAATTAATGCTGTCCTTCAATTCCTGTATTTAAATAAAATTCAGGAATTCAGAAACGAATAGATTACTGGATTATAAACGAAAACAAAAATGTAGGTGTGCAAAAAGTAGTTGTACACCTCGTAACTAATACCCCAACACTAAAGTCCAGATTAGATCATGGCTGTTTGCCTACCGGCAGATTCCGATATATGAGATATTTTCTTTTTTTACAGGGTAGAATTGTCAACCCTACGCCCAACAATCATATTAGATTGGGACCTACAGTTTAAAGTGGATTTCGAACCACTACAAGCATCCATGGCCCTCCTTGATTCCAACCGAAACCTATGGCACCAGGTGCCAGAACGCTAATCACTCGGTCATCAGGCCAGGTGCATACCACAATCTGTTTGAAAAATGCATCAAAAAGTAGAAAGGGGTTTAGTTTATCTCTTTACGGTAATTTTATGGACACTTTGGACTAATTAGACCAGGATCTGCAGTTTAACGTGGATTCCGTACCACTAACAAACATGCATGCCACTGCCACGATTCGAACCTGAAGCCTGTTATACCAATGGCCATCAAGTAGAAGTAGGAGAGGATTCTATTTATTTTAAAATACCCCTTAAGGAAATATACTTGATTTATTTACTTCAAAAGTTAATGATGTATGGGTATGATGTTACGAAATCATAACATTTAGGAATTTAGTTACAAGTAAATTGATTTGGAAGATAAATTGCATTTTTAAAGTGATTTATACGAGGAGCAATTAAAATTCATAACAAGTTTCAAGTTCTAATGATGTCTAATAGATTCGTAAATGAGAGAAAACTACACACTAGAAAATTTATGAATAACTTGCGAGTTTCAAATTACAAACATGCTTTCAAAATCATATTACTGCTGCCACTTCGTGCTAGGAAAAAAAAACCATATTTATTAAAAGGAATTAATCACTTCTCCCATTCATCCATGCTAAAGAGGTCTTCGAACTTCTAGCAGCAGAAGAGCACAGAATTCTTCTTCTTTTTTTTTTTTTTTTTTTCTTTTTTAAAAAAGAAAAAAAAAGAAAGCATAAAAACATGGCCGAATTCAAATCGCCGCGAAGTTTATCTTATTAACAGATCTGAATACATTCTGCCATCAATTCATGCCCGTATATAAAAATGGTCGCTTTTTATCGAAGAAGTTTCTGATTACGAACGCGTGCGAAGATGTTGCCAAGGGACAAATATAAATAATAATTAAAAACAAGAAAATAAAAAATGGGGGGAAAAGATGGCACATTCCTAGCTCACGCCGGGCACACGACAATCACGTTTTATGTGCTTTCGGCGGTTCTAGTCGGCTGCTGTTGCTGTAATTTAGCGACCGTCGCTCATTTTTTGGAAAGGTTCATCATTTTATTTATTTTTTTATTTATTCCATAAATTTACTTTTTGGCAAGATGTAGCAATCCATTGCTCGATAAAGCCTTTGGTTAATTGGCATCAATATTGACTTGACTTGAAGATAAGAGTTGTGTACTGCGGCGATCACGTGTGGTGCAGGCGATCATTAGATGTTTAATATTCATTGAAGGGAAAGGTAAAGAGTTTACTGGAATTATGTTGTTTTTGTTGTTTGAGGAATGTGGTGGAGATAATCGTTATCTGTACATTACCACACACCATAAATGCCTTTTCGTATAAAAATTAAGAAGAGTTTTTATCTGTTTTATAGGAAATATAGCAACTCTGTATTTTTACAGAATCTTTCAGATTGGATGAGATGCACGTGTTATTAGTTATGATATGGTTATATGTTAAGGAAATTTTTGATTTGCATTTAGTTTTGGCCTTTTGTATTTGAAGCATTTATAAATTTAAGAAGAATAAATTGATCACAATAACGACATAATTTGTTTTCATAAAATTAATAAGAAAATGATATTTTTTTAATCTTAATAATTTTTTTCTTAACTAATTTTTAATCTTAATAATTTTTCTTCATTAATTTTTAATCTCATTAATTAATAATTCTTGATAATTTGTAAACTTAATTAATTTTCTTAATCTTAATAAATTTTAATTCCATTTTTTTCTTTGTTTTCATCAAAAGGTTTCTGAAATTAAAATGATAAGGGTGATTCAAAGTTAATATGAATGCTATACGCATAAAATAAATTCGATTCTAAATAGTGGTATACACACTAGCCTGTAATTTCAAAAGATGTTAAGCACAGTAATACGCAGTCGATGATGTTGTTATGAATATATAATAAGTAAAACCTTAAAAAACTATATACAACTTTCAAAAGGGTTTCAAAAGGTGCTGAATACCATGATTTTTCAACAGTAGCTGATGGAAGCTGAGAGTTAATATTAGTAAATCCCTTCCTCCAATCCAAATCTCCATTAAAAATCTAACTTAAATAGAAATAATTAATTTTATATTTAAAAACTATAATCAAATTTCTTACACTACAGTGTAAGAAGGCACGAAATGTTTATGAAAAAATGAAAATGACGTTCAAAAATTTGGGTACATTAGAAAATTCAATTATAAATTTGAAAACGAACTGATCAGGATGATTGCAATAATAATAAAAAACCTTGTTTAATCTCCACATTAAACAAGATGTGGATCTCCACATAATCATATGTTAAAGTCACTTGTAATGTTATGCGCATGAAATAAACTAAACTCCAAACAATTGTATACGTACCAGCCTGTAATTTCAATAGATGCTATGCACAGTAATATACAGACGAGGATGTTGTTATGGCTGTATACCAAGTAGAAACACTAAATACCTACACTCACACTAACATGAAACTTTTAAAATGCTTTCAGACGATGCTAAGCACGGTAATACGCAGGCGATGATGTTGTTATTACCATATAACAAGTGGAACCCTAAATAACTATATTCACATTAGCATGCAGCTTTCAAAATGGTGT
Source organism: Caerostris darwini (assembly GCA_021605075.1). Classification (NCBI taxonomy): domain Eukaryota; kingdom Metazoa; phylum Arthropoda; class Arachnida; order Araneae; family Araneidae; genus Caerostris; species Caerostris darwini. The sequence continues at coordinate 106,058 of BPLQ01000530.1, read as the reverse complement.
CAAAAGGTGCTGAATACCATGATTTTTCAACAGTAGCTGACGAAAGCTGCGAGTTAATATTAGCCAACCACTTCCTAAAATCCAAATTTTCACCACTTTCTGTCCCAAAAAAAAGACCTCAAACGTCTACTTAACTTGAGAGCAGTCCCTGTGATCTTTCGAGTTGCAAAGCCGACAAAAGCACAGGTTAAGTTGATGATCGTCTGATTACCGAGTTCACCCTCTGTTGGCACGCGCTGACCGCTTGACCCCCGCCTGGCGCAGACACGATTCTGTGGTTTAGTTCAGGTGCCCACCTGGCAGGAATTGTTTTCCAGTGTCGCAGCAGCAATGAAGACTGCTGGTGGCAGCTGTGGTGGGGAAAGTGATGGAATAATGCCCACCCTCTCGACAGCTTAACTGCTTCGGAGGAATCTAAGGAACAATGAGGTGTAAATTTCCGATAGTGTTTGTGAGGCAGAAGGTTTCTTTGAATATATTTTTTTCTTGGCTGTTTTAATCGAGTTTGTTTACGAACCATTCAGACGAAGTTTTCATTATATGAAAAATATAAGGGGTGGTTTAAAAGTCCTGGTTTCTTTTGGAGAAAAAAGTACTAAATATAAATATATATGATTTGTAACATATGCATCTACATTTAGAGAAGTTAATTTGAGAAGATAATTTTTTCTTACTTTCATATATATATATGTGTGTGTATATTCCTTTCTTTTTATGTATATTTGTATACTTTTGTACGTATTTTTTATGTTTCTTTAAATATATTTTTTTCTTGCCAATTTTAATCGAGTTTGTTTACGTACTAGTCAGACGAAGCTTTCGCTTATAGGAAAAGAATAAGTGTGGTTTAAAAGTCCTAATTTCTTTTTTGGGGAAAAAAAACAACTCTAAATATGAATACATATGATTTGTAACGTTTTTGAGAAGTAGTTAATTTTCCTTACTTTTTTTATGTATATTTGAATAATTTTTTTTTTATTTTCTTTAAATAAATTTCTTTCTTTCAATTTTAATAGAGTTTGTTTACGAATTATTCAGACGAAGCTTTCGTTTATATGAAATAAATAATGGATGGATTAAAAGTCCTGATCTCTTCTAGAGGAAAAAAAGCACTAAATGTAAATACATATAATTTGTAACATTGAAGGGAAGAAGTTAATTTTTCTCACTTTATGTATATTCTATTATGTAGATTCTTTTTCTAAGTTCTTTTTTGTTTCTTTAAATATATTTTTTTCTTGCTAATCGTAATCGCGTTTGTTTTCAGACGAAGCTTTCATTTATATGAAATAAATAAGGAGGGGTTTAAAAGTCCTGATCTCTTTTGAGAAAAAAAAGCACTAAATATAAATACATATGATTTGACATTTAAGAGAAGTTAATTTCTTCTTACTTTTTTATGTATTTTTGCATATTTTCTTATGTATATTTGTATACTTATTTAAGTATTTTTTTGTTTCTTTGAATACATATTTTCTTGCCGATTGTAATCAACTAGCAATTTAATCGACTTGCCAATTTTTACGACCTAGTCAGACGGAGCTTTCATTTATAAGAAATAAATAAGGAGGGGTTTAAAAGTCCTGATCTCTTTTGAAAAGAAAAAAAAAAAAAAAAGCACTAAATATAAATACATATGATTTCTACCATTTAAGAGAATAAGTTAATTTCTTCTTACTTTTTCTATGTTCATATTTTTTATAGTTTCAATAATTCGACAAGCTACATGAACCCTGGAATACCCTGCATACCCTGCTCATGGAATTCGGATATTCTACACCTTAGATTGTGTTTACAAAACTGAAGATTTACTATAATTTTCAATAGGAAACCTGATGTCTTACTCACTTAAGGCTTTCTACTAGCTGGCGTTAGCTGTGAGATTTAATATTCGGGGTAAATTCGCATATTCGGGGTACTTCTGTAGAGTGGAGATTTCAAGAACTAAAAGGAGGAAGTAGGGCGAAATTTTTCCAGATACCTTCAAGAAGTGGGGACAGCATTTTTTTCAAATTGTGGCTGCTCAGAAGTGTAGTATAACCTGGGTAAGGTTGATTTTGCTTCCTGCCTACCATATCAGTAGAGAATGATTCACGCTTGTAAACAACAACAACAACATTTAAAAAATGACTAAGTATTATGTGTCATGATTTTTTTTGTAAATTTAAAATTCTTCTCTTTTTTTTATTTTTTTTACTTCTTTATTCACGCAACTATCAAGACCTTTTACCTGCTGGCAGATTTCGAAAAATAAGAATTTTTTCCTTTTTACGGGATAGGGTTGTCAACCCTACAATCAACGTTCTGCAACGTTCCAGCCTACATATTAGACTGGGGATGAATAGCCGAGTGTCTAGCGCTCTGAGGTTTGGGGCCACAGGTTTTGGGTTCGAGTCCCGGCGGTGCCATTGATGTTTGTAGTGGTTAGGAATCCACTGCAAACATCCATAAAGCCGTAGGTACGGTATTTATGGCTTTAAGTCATAGGTCCTGGTCTCATATGACCGTAGAGCTCACAGAGCCCAATCAGACTTCTCACCCATATAATTTTCAAACTGTGAAGGAGCAACTCAGTTCTAGACACAGTGATGTAGTAGTAGTAGTAGTCATATTAGAACAAGACTTACGGTTAAAGTGGATTCCGGACCACTACAAACATCCATGGTATCGCCGGAACTCGAAACCTGTGGCACCGAGCGCCAGAACGCTAGTCATTAGGCCATGAGGCGCCTGTTTTTACTACTATGTATTATTTTTATTCTTAATAATAGAGTTACATTAAAAAAATTGGTGATATTCTCCCACCATTTTTACCTCAAAAGGAATAATTACCTTACAAACATGACAGCAAGAAAAACAAAAAACTGTCTATTGCAGTAACATCTCAGTGATGAAAATCACTACTTTCCGAGCATCTTTATCTTTAATAACAAACAACAAAGTACCAATTTCTATTTTTGAGACCAATACGATTTCTCACTTTAGTTGTCACTTTAGGGTTGTCCTCTGGTACAAAAGGAGGGGTGTTTACAACAGAAGAAAACACCTCGAGACTCTGTAAAATGTGTATTATTAGTGCACATGGCGGTTGCAGTTAGTAGGACCTCAATTAAAGAAGCGCACTCTCTAAATTTCGGGTTTTTGGTGGAATTTTCGACACTTTGCAAGAAACTGCAATTATGCAGATAAGTGTCCACATTTTGGGGAAACAGACATCTTATTTTCTGAAGATTAGGGCTAGTCTTCCGGGGAGTCTTTCCTCCCCCTGTTTAGAAACCTGTCACTTTCGCGAGTTAGGTTACCCGTGTGTACAGACGTGTGCAGTTGAATGACCTTTTGGTGTTATCTTACACATTTGAAGACGAATGCCACATTATATTTGCAATCAAAATTTCTCATCGTTAGGAGATCTTCATAGTAGATTGTAAATGTATCTTTTATATTTAAAAATACGGTATCACATCATTATAACGGACATTGGAATATTTATCTCTCTCTTTTTTTACTGTATCTTCACCAAAATTAAACATATATAACAAAGAGACTGTTTAGCAGGTAAAAGAAGTAAAGAAATTCTATACTTGTAATTTTGTTGATTCAGACCATGTCTCAAATATATCGTAATATTATATATATAGAGAGAGAGAGTTTTTAGAGAAAATTTTAGAGATTTTTTTTTTTTTTTTAAAATTTACCCGAAAAAAAAGTACGAATGACTGAAAAAAAAAAGCCAAACAATAAAAACGGAATATTAAGCAGATAAAAGTAATTCGATATTTATAATTTCAATTATTAAAACCATATCCAAATATATACAATATAGATTTATATAAAGTGTATATATATAATTGTAATCAATTGGATATTAATCAATTAATCAATATAATATAATATAATAATATATATCCCCCCCCCCTAAAAAAAAGAGAAATACTAAATGACTGAGGAAAAGGCCAGCCAATAAAAACGGAATGTTAAGCTGGTAAAAGTAATTCTGTATTTATAATTTTGTTTAGTAAAATTTTAATGTTCAAAGGTCTAAATTTTATAATTCGAATTACTGCAAATAAACGTTTAATTATCATCACTGAAGCACTAAAAATATAAATTAAAAGAATTCACTGACTATTGACTGTTGACTATTATCAGTCATTGGAGGTTTATATTCGTAATAATTCCTCCAAATACTAGATGCAACAAAAAAACTACTTAAAATAACAACAACAAAAAAAAACTGATTTCAATTCTGCTCTAAAAGTGTGTGAGATAAAAATACTGTAGAATAGCGCATTGTTGGCGACTATCATTCATTGGAGGTGCATATTAGTATCATTCCTCCAAACACTAGATGCAGCAAAAACACTATTTACAATAACAACAACACAAAATTAAAAGAACTGATTTCAAAGCTGCTTTAAAAATGTTTGAATTAAAAATACTGTAGAATAGTACACTGTTCACTATTATCATTCATTGGAGGTTTACATTAATATTCATTAAAGCATTAGATGCTACAAAAACATTTAAATAAAATAATTGATTTGGTTCCCTAAAATTGTTTGACATGAAAATAATCTCCAAAATATACCATTGACCATTATCCTGCATTTATTATTTACATATTCCCTGAAGAACATGATGTAATAAAAACCACCAGGCGAAAATACCTCTACTAAAAGTAATCATAATAAAAAAACAATATATCGGCTTCATCTTGAAGCTTTGGGAAAATTATTGGATAGTAAAGAAAGAAGTAAAACATTTTCCAAGTATGACAATTTAATAACTAAGAATCCAATTATTTTTTAAGTTCAATGAAGAAATATAAAGAAGGCCTTCTTGGACCACAATGAAGGAATATAAAGAAGGTCCTCTTGGACCACAATGACTTTTAAGATCTATCCTCAGCAAGACCAACCAAGCCTATACAGAAAATGTAATCCAATGGATTTTCTCGATTGTTGTTGGATCCTTTCCATGAGAAATTTACGAAACAACTCCAGTAGCCTACTATCTAAATCAATCATATGCCCCATTAGGCTCAGCTCCTGGACTGCTTCTGTATTCTTGTGGAAAACGACGCGGCATTATCAACCACAAGATGACACTCCAGTGGTTCAGAAGTCAAGCCACGAGGTCATTAAGTTGGTAACTTATGTCCTTCTTCCGTGATTGCCCTACCTGTGTGTGTGGGGGCGCCCAAAAGGCTTGTGGGAAATTTCTTGAGGAGGGAAGACTAAGGTTTGGACATGGTATGACACTGATGTGGATTCTTTTGTAATTTGCTGTTTGAATTTGGGTCACTTATAGTATGCTTCATTGTTGTATTTTACTTGAGGGATGAAATACGGGTAGAATATAAGTGGAAATGCATGAACCAGAATAACTAAATGAAATTGGGAAAGAAAAAATACACTAGAAAATCTGAATTCAAGAATTAATTTTTCCTAAAAAGAATGCTTAGTTATATTTTAAGTTAAATATTTTCAACAGTTAATAAATAATATGCATTTACACAGTCATATGTCGACTTATAAACTTAACTGATTATAAACATGATTCGTATCTTAAAAACCAATTTTTGATTTACTCTCAAATAAGTTTATTAATTTATTCTTTGATATTGAAGCAGTTGTAGCTCTGTTTAAGAAAATGACAAGGAAGCTTACTTTTTTAACATATTTAGTTTCTAACAATAATCTGCTTTGTTAACCTAAGAGTTTGGTAAATTCATACATAGATCTGCCCATCTGAATATGTTTATTTCTGACAACCTTTTTTCATTTGTATGGTAAAATCTTTTTTTTTTAAATTTATAGGTTTTTTTAACCTACAATTGAAAAAAAAATTGAAGAAAACATTTTTTGCCACATTATCTAAAAATGAAACATAAATTCATGCTAAAATGTGTAGGGAGAGATATATATAACAGATAGATATTTATTATCTTCAATGAACAAGTAAAAAAAAAAAATTTTTTTTTTTTTTTTTTTAAAGTCAATTCCTACTTTTTTTTTCACTATAGTGCAGAAAGTCCTTTATAAATAATTTTCATTCATTTTTTAAGTTTATCTGGCGCCTTCTATTGGTAGATATATGCAACTTAAATCTAAAAAGTCTAAAATTAATTCATTAAATTTAATTACTGAATTAATATTTGAAAAAACTGTATTAACATCCAGTGTCATTCACTACAAGTTCAAAAAAAAATGTATTTGAACTGGAGTGGATGAATAAAAAGTATTTCGTGAACGATTGAAAATTTGAACAAGATATATGTAGGGAGAGTGCGAGATAATAGAAGGAATTGAATAAAAGACCCCATAAACTGCATCGGAGCAAGAGTGAAGCAGCTGTCTATTGAAAAAAGGCTGTTGCTGTGTTTATTTTGCCACATTGTTTACTGAACTTTTCGTTGAAGCTACTTTTGGATCAAGAGAACAAACAATAACAAGTCTATAACAAACAATATGAGCGGTGTCAAACTTCAAGCTTATGTGAGCCATATTCGAAAAAAGGAAGTCTATCTTGGATCACATTTAGAAGAAAAGAAGTTAGCGAATACTGTTGTATATGGTTTCAAAATTAAATACAAAAATTATTGTTGAGGAAGTACAAATTGATCGTCCTTATTCCAAATTAATTCTTTAAGCTAATGAAGCTTTAAGTTTTCAGAGCTAATTTTTAATTCATTTCTGCTTGTAAAGTTCGTCACAATTTTTCACCTGGGCTATATATATATATATATATATATATATATATATATATATAATTTAAATAAGTGAAAATGTATGTACACATTTACGAAGAGGGAAGGTTTGCAATCTAATCTGATGCAGGATGTCCGTTATAGTAATCAATATCAGAAATGAGTAGACGATAGTGGGAAGGAGTTATTCAAATAAAATATTATTATTACATGGTATTAAGCTGAAGAATCCCACAGACCCAAATAAAATAAAATCTTAAATAACAAATATTATCTTCTTCTTCATTGATGCAATGGGCCCATGGTGGGCCAAAGGCGTTCTGCCTATTGGCAGATTTCGAAACAGGAATTGTTTTCTTTTTATGGGGTAAGGTTGTAAGCCCCCCCCAACGCCCGACAGTCATATTAGACTGAGACCTACGCTTTAAAGGGGATTCCGAACCACTACAAACATCCATGGCACTGCTGGGACTCGGATCCGAAGCCTCTGGCACCGAGCTCTAGTCACTCGGCCATCAGGCCCATAAATACTATTATGGAAAGAAAGGCACAAAAAAAAAAGATACATGAGAAACTTTACCTTTTAAAGAAATGTACAATTATACGATGGGTATTATTCATAGCTGTACCACATATGGTCCTCATGTGACAACCTTTGTCTATATTTTATATAAATAGTTTCCAGTTCTACTACACCACATCTAATGGAAAAATTTGATACATATTTTTAAATCGAAAAACAATTTATCTCAAAAGTTCTGTACATGAATAATTCTAAAAAGACTTACAGTGGGTGTAAAAAGTATTCGTACAGTACGACAATTGACTTAAAAGAGATCCGTTCATAAAAATTATAAAAATAAATTCTATTTTAATTAATTATAAATATATAATAGAACATGTTTTCACTAGTTTCATGTGAAATTTACACAAAAATAATTTTATACATGAATAAATATTTACAAAACTGAAACAATCCAACATCTTGTGGTGTAAAAAGTATTCGTACATCAGGCATCAGGCAATACAATCATAATATTTCAGCTAATGCCTTGTAGGATATCCTTTAGCTCGAATAACTGCCTTGAGTCTCTTTGGCATCGATTCCACCAATTTTGCTGTTATTGAGCTAAATATGACGTCCCATTCTTGATTAAGAGCTGATTCCAAATCATTTTTATTAGAAATATGTCTGGATCTAATATTTTTTATCAAGAACGTCCCATAAATTCTCAATGAGGTTGGGGTCCGGCGATTGAGGAGGAAATTTCATGAACTTTGGGGTATTATATAGTATCCAGAGCCTTGTGTTTCGGGCTGTGTGCTTGGGGTCGTTATCATGCATGAAAACGTAATCACCATTTAAGCCCATTTTTGTTGCACTAGGTCCTAAATTATTTTTTAAAATGTCAATTTAAAGTTGATGATTCATAATGCCTTTAATAAAGACTAATTTGCCCACCTCAGAAGCACTCATACAACCCCAAACAAGCAGACTTCCATCCCCATGTTTCACTGTTAGCACTAAATTCTTCGGATGCATTTCTGTATTGCGCTTTCTTTATACCATTCGTCTCCCGTCCGATCCAAATATGTTGTATTTACTTTCGTCTGTAAATATAATCTTTTTCCAGAAATCTGGACTTTCATTAACGTATTGCTTGGCGAAAGACAATCGCAGCTTCCGATTCTTCTCACTAACAAAGAATTTTCGTCTCGCAACACGGCCATGGAAACCTTCATTTCTGCATGCATTTCGAATAGTACTTACGGAGACTGTTGTTCCCATGTTCTTTAGTTCTGATGTTAATGTAGGAGCACTTATTTTGGGATCCTTCTTTAATGAACGTCCCGGAAACCGTCTGTCAGATGATGTCAATAGACATGGTCGCCCAGTACGAGAACTGTTTTGAACCTTTCTTGGCAGCAAACTTTTTTATGATTGACTACACTGTTGAACGGGGTCTACCGACCAGATCAGAAATCTTGTTGCACGATTTACCATTTTTACGGAGCTTTAAAATCAGTTCTCTTTCGGAAACACTTGTCTCTTTACTTTTACGGCCCATTACAGAATTTTTAGTTTCTCACTACATTAAAATTTCCACTGAAGAACCTTTTAAGTAACTTACAAGATGACGTCAATTAACTACATCATAATGGCTAAACCAATCACAAAATAACTAAAAAAAATTTGCATTTCTTTTAGTGTACAAATACTTTTTACACCCCAAGATGTTGGATTGTTTTAGTTTTGTAAATATTTATTCATGTATAAAATTATTTTTGTGTCAATTTCACATGAAACTAGTGAAAATATGTTCTGTTATATATTTATAATTAATTAAATGGAATTTATGTTTATAATTTTTATGAACGGATCTCTTTTAAATCAATTGTCGTACTGTACGAATACTTTTTACACTCACTGTATTTTGGAAGAAAAAAAAAAGAATTCCAATAATAAAAAATAGAAAACACAATACAAAGCAAGTAAATATTAAGTAAGACATCAAATCATAAGAGATGTTTAACAGTAATATTTCATTCTTTCAACTATTTTTTAAATATTTGCAAAAAGAACAATTACATAAGGATTATTAAAACACGCGTGCAATTTTCTAACAGAAGAAGATTTTAAAATTACAAAGCCTTATAAGATCAAAATAAAAACTTTTAGATACAACCATCATTTATTCAGCTTAAATGTTCAATTCCTACAAAAAAAGCGAGATTAAAAACACATTAAGTTTCAATATTCCGAAGTCAAGTTCTCCGCGATTCAATTTCAAGGTCAAATGCTTACTTCACTTCGCTTTTTCGGCTGAATGCGAGAAAAAAACATTTCCCTCTAAATCTTTTGCTCACGCAGCTGTCATCGAGCGGTAATATTTGTGAGAAGAATTGAAGTGAAATCAGGCTTTCGCACGCGATTTCTAATCGTATTTGGAATTAATTTCGGGATTAACTTTCGCGGAGAGTTTACGTCATTGATTCTCGAGTTGTGATAGGTTTATTTATTGCTTTGGAAGACAAGATTAATTGCGGAGTATTTTTCAAGTCGTGAGAGTTAAAAGCCGAGAGTTTTCGAGCTTTCAGTAAAGAATGTTGTTGGCGAGTTGTAATTAACCTGCAAATAATGCTCAAATGAATTATGAACATTATTTGTGTTTGTTCACGAAATATATATTATTATAAATATGATAAAGTGCAATGTATAAAATGTATACTAAGAAATATTTACTAAAAAACAAATCAACATATCTTAAATCATAAAAAAAAATAATCGTATATGTACATAAAGATCGTTTCAAAAATAATTAAACAGATATGATGAGTGAATATTGTTTTAAAATGCAAATTTTAACATTTTTATTGAATATTTTGCATGGCGTGTAGAAAAAATTTCTTAAAATAAGTTTTAACAAATAAATAAATAAATAAGTTTAAAATAAATAAGAATACTGTAGTGTGCAGGTTAGGCAACCAGATTGCTACTGGGTGTGGTTGGGTTGAGATACTTGAGGCACAGGTTGGAGAACTCACAGCTTTATTGGCACACGCACAAACACCACACACATACAATTAGTGACACAATAGTTAACGCATTTAAAGACAGATAACTACAGATTCGTGGAAGAATTCCACTTCTAAGCCGAAAATCTGAAACTGTGCTACGCTCAAGGAGAGTGAAATATACATTCTCTCCGGATGAGAGTCTGTAGGCCAACTAATAAGCAGGAATGTCTTAATATATTTCCTCTTGGGATGAGAGACTGTAGTCCAACTAAACGATTTCCCGGGAGCTCATGTTGGCGCTGTATTTCCTCTCTGGTGAGAGTCTCGAGGACAAACTGAACATTTCTTCTGAACGCCACGGCAGGGGGATGGCTCTGACCAGTGTGCAGGAGTAGTTTTTTTTGTTGTTGTTGATCTACGGTTAGTTTGCGCACATGTGCACACTTCAGGCTAATTAGACCGGGACCTACAGTTTAACCACCAACAAACATCCACGCCACAGCCACGATTCGAAATTGAAGCCTATGGTACCAAAGGCCAGAGTGCTAACCAATTGGAAATCAGGCCGCTAAAGTTTAAGTATTATTATAAGTTTCAAATAAATATCGAAAATATCACATAAGTATATTCGAAAGTTTCAATTCAAAGATATTCTTTATATTTGTGACAAAATACACGTTCTCATGGGTTTTTCTCCCCAATCCATTAAAAAGTTTAACATGAGAACAACGCAAATCCTTAAACAATAAATAACGTTTAAAAATAATCCGATACTAAAAGTCATACAGCATGAATGTTTAAGAAACACCATTATTTATCCACATTAATTTTAGCCGCATATTACCCAGTATATCTCCCACAACATAATCACGCCTCTAAAAAAATACTACAAGTACCTAACAGTTGCTAAATATGTTTGAGCTTTACAAAACAACAAAAGTAGAAGTTTAGCGTTGCCAAAACTGGCTAACTAAAATCCCCTGATTAATGATTAGAATACCCTGAGGCTGGAACATAAAGCCTATTCTCATGCTACCACGACCATCAGAAACCTTAACGAACCCCTGAACCACAATTCTGGTACCAACTTGGTTCTTTTTTTTATTTTATTGTTTTCTTTATTATTTTTTTCTCGTGTCTGGTCTGACGTTTTTATATCTTCCCGCTCCTTTTGATCTTGAAAATTCGCAAAGTATAATTCCTTGAGCAAGCTCTGAAATTAAGCCATCACATTTAAGATTTCTGTGACCTGTATGAGGTACATGAAATAAAGATTTGGCCATTTTGTTATGGCTGTTGTTATTCTGAATTAGAAATAGCGGAACGATTGTTACAATAGGAATATATCCGTTGGGATTTTTACTGCCCATTTTTAAAATAAGAGCGTAAAATTGCAAGTCTAAATACTGAATTGAAAATTTATAAGGTGATTTCTAAACTGGGCAGAAAAGTACTTGGTTCCGGATTAAATTCTTTTAAGATAAATAAGTTTAAATGAAGTCATTTGGGCATTAATATATATGAAAAATATTATAGTGTCGACAGGTACTCTTTTTTTTATATTCAAATATCTAATAAATAATTCAAACTCGATTGCTCGATATATGTAGAAATAGAACATGATTAAGTCATATTGGATGTTTGTGTAATTAATTCAAGGTATTAATCATAAAAATGATTGAAGAACGTTAAAATAAAATTAACGTTAAATATCGTAACTTTAAAAGTTAAATTAAAATAAAAAATATTTTATCATTTTATAAATATATGTATGCACAATTAAGTTGTATGATAAATTGTTGTACGATATTTAATCAATAGAAATTATAGTAAATTTACAATTCTGTTGTAAGTTATGGAAAAAAATAATAAATAAACACGAAATTTTGAAAAACATTTTATTTGTTTCTTTTACTGGAAATTATAATTTTGTTTTCTGCTAATTAATGTTAATAATGTTAATCATAATAACGTTAATTAATAATAACATTAATAATGTTAATTAATGTCATTTTATAATTCTAATGTTAATTATGTTGCTTCTAATGTAATTTTTACTTTAAATAATGTTGTTGTTGTTTCTTATCCCACTTGGCTGGCAAGCCCACGAACCCATACGTACTCATGTTTGAAGGGGAAGGAAGCAGCTTCTGTTGTGATGGAGCACCCGTGGGTAGAAGTCTGACTTTGGCTCCGTGACGCTCTCACAGTCATAGCAGACCGGGACCTACGGCTTAAAGTGGATTCCGAACCACTACAAACGTCCATGGCACCGCCGGGATTCGAACCCGAAACCTATGGCACCGAGCGCTAGACACTCCGCCATTCAGGTCCCAAATTTGTGAATGCCAACGGCACGCGGTGTTCCGCGGTGTCACCCACCCAAGTAATGACCGCGCTCAATGATGCTTGACTTCGGTGATCTAACGAGAACCGGTATATTCAGCATGGTATGGTTGTTGGCACTTTAAATAATAAATGAAATGACAGGTATCAAAATGAAAATAGTAAAAAAAAAAACATTTTTAAATATGTCTGCTAAAAATAAATAAGCAAATGTAATAAAAAGAATTAAAATGCGTTGCGTTAGTAATATTTGTTAATTTAATATTTAATAATTATATAATATTTAATGTATAATATTTAATAATTGTAATCAATTTTTCATTAGAAAGTTTAATTTTTATTTCGTATTTATATTCTACTAGCTGTTATAACCCGACGTTGTCCGTTTACAAAAAATAAAATAGTTTTATTTTTGGTAAATTTGTATGGAAAAAATATCGGTGAAAATTACAAATTATCAGTTGGAAAATTGTAAAGAAAAAATTGTTCCGAATAATAAAAAAAAAAAAAAAAAAAAAAAAAAAAAACAGACGTAGCGATGGAGCTAGTATGGCAAAATATCCCTATTAATTTTTTTAATCCAAAAAATTAAGGTTTGCTTTCTATTAAAAAATAAATAGAGACATTTTTTTGAGATTTTGACTGTACAATAGATAAAAGAATAGTGAATTCAGTGCAAAATATTAGGAAACTAGGTGTTATCACTTTGAAATCATGCTGGAATCTTCACACACAACTACACTATATATATAATGGAGCCGAGGCGAGTGACTAACGCTCTGTAACTCAGCCTTCGACACCCGGCGGTGCCATGGTTGTTTGTAGTGGTTCGGTAGCAACTCTAAACTGTAGGTCCCGATCTAATAAGACTATCGGGCGTAGGCAGACAGTCATACACTGTAAAAAGCGCAACTTCTCATATTTCGGAATCTGCCAGAAGGCTTTGGCCCACCGTGTCGCGACAACTCACGTATCTAAGGAATTCAAACCTGAGTTCTCCTAACCGAATAGAGTAAATTATTAATTAAAATATAAGTTAATTCTTAACGATCTTATAAACTATCTTTGTACCAAAAACTTTCACCGCTTTTAAATTGTCGCGAACTAGAACAACAACGTCTTTATTTAAAGGAATAAAATATCTGTATGTTCGCAAACACGCCCTTTGTGGACAATGTTTTCTGCTGTGTAAAACTCCTCTTTTATCTCTCTCAACAACCCCAGCTTGTCGAAAACATTCTTTTTTTTCTTCTACTTATCATTTTATTTACTTATTTTCTTTTTATATATCAAGGCTGAACGACTAGCCTTGCGACCTCATAAAATCCCCCGACATGACAGCACGTTTCCAACTCAACCCGCCGTCACGTGACACGACGACAGTCCTCTTAAATCATGGTAGCGCGTGCTGGTAGCCGAGAGAACTCTTTGTTTTATTATATTCCTCCAGAGATCCGAAATTTACGAGCGTCCCTCCCTCAATCCAGTAGCCACTTGGACCTGTCACACTAAAAGATATCCGTGTTTTATTTGTTGGGGTGTACCAACTGCATCTGATAAGGGGTGGCAGTCCTGCTTCTGTTGGTGTAGTATTTTCCACTGGATGATTCGACCAGATTACCATTTTTTGGGGGTTTGATAGATTCCTATCTGCATCTGAAAAATATTTCGACGAAGTCGAAAAAGAAAAAAACTTTTCCTGATAAGAGCGAGTTTTAATCTTCAGTTTGTGACGTTCTGGTGCAATAATTCAGTAGCTAATTTGTAACAGAGGAAAGGATATTGACCGTAATATTTTTCTGTTTTCTTTTTTCAAGACACAGAGCTGGATGGAATCTCAGGTATGGTATAATCCGTGGCCATAAATTCCAGTTTTGCCGTTTGTGACAGTCATAACTGTACAATTTGACTCGCTTACAGAGATGATTTGGAGCTCGGGTATCTCTGGTTTTATCCCGAGTCATGAGGAATGCAGTTAGATTTGTAATTTTCCACACGAAAAATCATGCCCACGGATGATGCTACTATAGTATGTTGGGAGGATGTGAACAGAATTTTGAAACTCGTGGATATTATCATGTCGGAATTGTAAAAGTTGGCACGTCAAGAAATTAAAATATTTCTTTTGCTTCCTTGATTGTTGTTGATCTGATGTATCCAACAATTTTTGTTGCCAAAAATTTCAAAGATTCTATCTTTTTAAGTGTAATTTCTTTACACAAAGAATCTATCTTGAAAAACTGAAGAATCTTGAAATCTTGAAGAATCTATCTTGAATAACGTTTCATATAGGTCTTGGCGATTATTATAACCAGTAAAAATGTTTTACAAATATGGGTTAGGAAACAATCTTTATATTTTCATTCTTAATAACGCAGCTTTTTTAAATTTAATTGGAATGTATAATTACTATAAAACGGGTTTTATAAAAAAGGGGTGCATATTACTATAAACGATGTTTCTCTTTTACTGGCAACATTGAAATTTAAAATTTTTTTTTTTAATGAACATAGTTGTACAAAGTTGTTTTTAATACGCTGAACATAGTTCTTTTAAATAACGGGGAAAAGAAATATTTTTTTACCAACAACACTAAACAAAATTACTTACTTTAAAATAAAAATCCTAGTTTTAAACTAATTTTAAACAAAATAAGATCGATTTATAAAGCAACTTATTTTTAACACATCAAATATTAAATTATCACGAGACTTAATTATTGAAAGATTATTCATGCCAACACCAACAACTCTAAGCAGGTCGCAAAGAATGGGATTATCCAATAAGGTAGTCATATCCAGTTTTTATCCTGAAATTAGTAACGCCCACAAGTCTAGGCAGGTAGCAAGGAATGAAATTATCCAATAAGATAGTCATGCCCAATTTTTATCAGGAAATTAGTAACACCAACAGGCCTAGGCAAGTCGCAAGGAATGGAATTAGCCAATAAGAACCCCAAGTCTTCTCACTTATAAATTTGGAAAAAGTTTCACGATGACGGGCCTTAAATCTCGTGGATAACCAACAGTGGCAAATGTAATACAATAGAGAGTTTTTGCATACCGTACGTTAGTTACTGTAGGACGTCAGTTAGCTTTTTCTCCCTAGCGCGCATGCTCAGTTTCCTATGAGCATGCGCGCTAGGGAGAAAAAGCTAAAGGACGTCCTACGGTAACTAACGTACGGTATGCAAAAACTCTCTAATATTTCACATCAACTCATTTTGTCTGGTGAGATTTTTTTTAACTCAGGATAGGCAATTTTTGATTGAAAATTTTGCGAACATTTCCATCAATAAGCAATTGATGGAACTTAAGATTCGTTATGGACAAATAAATCTTCGCATCTTTAATATTTTATGGTACCTATTAAACAATTTCATATTTCTTCAATTTTTAATTTTAAAAATAGAAATTGGTACTGATAAATCATGTTGTATTTAATTTAACGGTAATATAAATACTCTAAATAATTATAAATGTATTATTCTTATAATCTCCAATCATTTCTTATTAAATTGTATGTGCTATGCAAGCTTTAATTATATTATTAATTTATATTTTATTAATTATTTAATTTATTAATTTAATAAATTTTTAAAACTCAATGATAAAGTTAAATCCGTTTGGTTCCTGCTGATGATGCATTGTAATTAGTGCTTTGGATAACGAATAGTGGCAATTGTAATGCAATATTTCACATCAACTCAAATTGTCTGGTGAGAGTTTTCTGAACTCACACGAAGCAATTTTCGTCTGAAAATGGTCACGAAAGTTTTTGTCAAGATTATTGTCGTATTGCAATTGATGGAACTTGAGATTCGTTATGGACCAATAAATCCTCGCATCTTTAATATTTTATATTACATATTGAACAATTTCATATGACTTCAATTTTAAATTTTAAAAATTGAAATTGGCGTTGATAATTCATGTTGTTTATACCTTATCGATATAATTGGATAAAACTGCTTTTTTTATAAACTAATATATTATTTTTCATTAACCATCTATTAATTAATAACGTAACAAATTAATATTCACTAACTTTCGAAGAACATTAAGAAAAACGTTAAATTTTTGAGAAAACCAGGCCAACACAAAAAGAAAAACTTAAGTGGACATTTGCCTCTTCACACCAAAATCCCTCCGCGCTAATAAGGTCTGACATGATAGGGGAGGGTGTCAGCTGCAATGATCTTTTGATTTATATCCCAAACGCCCCTCGTGGCTGCTCATGCGCGACACAAGAATGTGATGCGCACACCCCCGGTCCCTTTTAAAGGTTCTTAATTAGATATCCTCCATTAATTAGTTTTCTCACAAGTTTTGAGTCATCTTCTTAGAACAGATTCAGCCTTTTTGTAATTTGTTAGCGGTTCTAATTTTTTTGTCGGACATTAATAACAAAAAAGTTGTCTGTTTCTCTAAGTACCTTGATGAGTGGAGCAAACGATTTCATTTAAGAGCCCCAGTTCCGAAATTTTGGTCATAAAGCTTTCTCTGCTTCTATTAAAGAAAAGTAGTTAGTTAAGGCTTAATTAGGCTTTGTTAATAATAAGGCTTTAAAGGCATTAATAAGGCTTTGTTTACAAATTTAACAGAAAGCTCATTTATCAACGCTTAAATAGGTGCAACAGTTTTTTTTGTGATAATTTATATAAAAAGATGAAAAATTGAAATTAAAATAAAATTAACGAAATTTTAAAAAAATAAATAAATAAAGTAAAAATCTTTATACGAATTTTGATTAATCAAGTATGAAAATGTTTTGCCACTTGAACATTTTGTAATTTGAATATTTAATGCCAAGCACTGGTTCACTTTCAATAAACACTATTAAGCCTTATATCATGTTTTCAAAATATATAAATAATGAGAACATCGTTTAAATGGCTTTATTATTTCACGCATTTTATAGTGGAGGTCAATTATACTATAGAAAATCATAATTATATTAAAAAATAATCTCAATATTGAGATGGTCCGCCATGCCTTTTATAATAGTCATATTTTTATTATATATAAGCTCTGATTCTCAGAAATGTTTTTTCTAACTACCAGTTATAGTCAACTCATTTAGTTTAATTTTATGCATTATATTTTAGTGACCATTTTAAAAACATTTTTAAAATCAATGTGGAGATAAAATAGAAAAATAGCTATAAAAAATCGCAACTATATTAAAAAAAAACATTTCAATATTGAAATAGCCCGCCCTATATTTTATTATAGTCATATTTTTATATATATATTACTCATATATTATATCATACTTTATTATATTATGTATATTACATTTTACTGACACCAATTTGCAAAATGTCCTTAAAATTAATGTGGAGATGAAATAGAAATATAGCTACAGAAAATCACAATTATATTAAAAAAAAAAAACATAATCAAACATATCCAGAACAATTCCCGTAAAAAAGACTATAAAGTAACTTAAGTTAAGTAAGTTTAACTTGAACTTGATAGGTTAAACAGAACTCTCAGATAAATGTCTAAGCCTAATAAAGATTTAAATCAAAATCTCAACTCTCATACATATAGGTAAACCGAGCAGCAATTTCATGAAATAAATTATCCAAATTGTACGAAAATGTAACTATAATGCTAGCATAGCTGCATCATTTAAGGTCAAAACCATTACAAATTATGAAATAAATAGCAAACCTGTGTCCAGAACAATTCTTTGTAGTCTTCCCGTAAGAAAGACTACAGACGTTAAACTTAAACATAACATTAAAATGCCAAGTTAACTTAAATTTAACGTATAAAAAATTTAAACTTGAACATGATATGTTAAACAAAACTCTTTAAATAAATTTCTAAGCCTAGTCAAGATTTAAATCAAAATATCAACCCTCATATATACAGGTAAACGGAGCAGCAATTTTATAAAATAAATTATCCAAATTGTACGAAAATTTAATCAGAATCAATCACAGCTATATCACTTAAGGTCAAAACCATTACGAATTATGAAACCATAAGAAAACCGTGTCCAGATCAATACTTTGTAGCCTTCTCGTATGAAAAACTACAAAGTATATAAAACTTTCCTTTTTTTTAAAAAAAGAAATATTTCTTTTTTAATCAACTTGCGTAATACGAGAAAGAAAACAACCCAAAAACCCTTTTTAAAAAATGATACGTAAAACAAAACTCTAAATAATATAATCAAAATCTAAATCAAAACCACAACACTCAAATAAGTTAACGGAGCAGTAATTTTATGAAATAAATTATCCAAATTGTACGAAAATGTAACCATAATGAAATCCTAGCTACATCCCTGAAGATCAAAGCCATTACGAGTTATGAAACCATAAGCAAAACCATGTCCAGAACAATTCCCGTAAGAAGACTACAAAGTATAAAACTTTCTTTTTAATAAAAAAAGAACCATTTCTTTTTTTAATCAACTTACGTAATAGGGGAAACGTGAAACTTAATCGAGACCATCCATTCCGATATGGAACAAACCCTTGAGTGTACCAACATTACAACACTATCGAAATAATAATAAAAGCAATAAAAAAAGAACAGAGATATTGTTCTCAAAATCTCCCCCAAAACCAAATTAATGAATGAAATCCTTTCTTTTTTTGGCTCAACAACGTTCATTAACCTCGTGCCAAGAAGACCTCCAAAAAGTTCTTCCACTTTTGAACAATAATTATTCGATTCATCCACAAAGAACCTTTTGATAACCCGAACAGAAAACTTTTGCTGGATGAAACGAAATTAAATATTTGAATAACAGTTAAATGTTCGGAAAGAAGTAGCTCTCTGATGATAATTGACTTTTCATTTAGTAGTAGTCCCCAAGTTTTCATAGTTTTTACATCTTGTTAATTAATTTTTTGTTTAAGACTTTGGTGCAATCGGTTTGTACCACAAGAGATGCTTTTGTGGTTAATGCGTGACCAAGTAAAAAAAATGGAGTGCTATCACGTTTTGCCACAAGCTAGCGCGTGGCTTTTAGGTCCACGGATCCGCCATTAAATGGAAATGCAGTCAATGGCAAGGTCGTTAACGTTTTACAAAAAGGGATTATGTCTGCCTTGGGTTCAGGCAGGAGGAATGGATTTGCCAAAAATAAATTTTTAGAATCCATCATGGGCTGAGCCCATGTTTACAGTTAGTGTCGCACAAGACTGGAATAATAATTAAATATTTTCTGGAAATAGCTATGTTAGTTTGTGGCAGGATCGACCATTAACTTGGCAATCGTTAAGAACGAGTTGGTGGTCATAAATTTTTTCGCGTTTATTATTTACTTTCTTCTTACGACTTCGATGAGCAAGGAGTGCTTAAATACAGGTTTATATGAATTTAAAGTAAATGTTATATAAAATAATTTAATACATCGAATAATCAGTTGAAAGATTACTTATTGATTCTGGAGCATGGTTTGGCAATTATGCTTTGAATTATCTCAAAGAATCTATCGAGCAAAGAATATTTAAATTCATTTTTTTTAATAGTTTGGAATTTACAATGAGTGTTGGATGAAATAATTTAGTATCTTTAAGATGAGTATGTGTTTGTTTTATGTTTATTAAGATATATGTTACGAATGCCACTAACAAAGGAGTGTTAAATTTCAGATTTATTTTAATTGCTTTGAACTTAAGAGCTCGATAAAGTGATTTAGATATTTTTATGATTGGTATGTAGATTATTTATTGTTTTTACATGCATGATGGGGTCAGTGAATTCAATAAGTTTATTAAAGATTATAGATTGCATTTATTACATTTCGCTTTGCTATCTTGATTATTTATATTGTCACTTAATTTTGGAGGGACAGATACACTTTCAAAATATAATTAATAACACCGAAGAAAATCAAAAATGCAAGAACATAACACTTTTTTGAAAATTGGAAATAAAATACGAAAGATGCATTTATCGCAGCAATATGTACAATATATAAATCACATTGTCATTATCATCGTCATTGTATTATCATATCACATCATCATCATCATCATCATCACATTACCATTGTAAATATAGAATCAATATTTATTACAATATAGCAATCACATTATCATTATCACTGTAATTATCATTGTCATTGTATTATCCTATATCATCACATTATCATTATCACTGTAATTATCACTGTAATTATCATTGTCATTGTATTATCCTATATCATCACATTATCATTATCATTGTAATTATTACTATCATCATTGTATTATCATATCGCATCATCACATTATCATTGTAAATATCGAATCGATATTTACAATTTATCAATCATATTATCATTATCATTGTAATTGTTATCATTGTATTATCAGATCGTATCATCAACATCATCACATTATCATAGTAAATAACGAATCGATATTTACAATATATCAATCACCTTATCATTATCATTGTAATTATAATTGTCATTGTATTATCATATCATTATCATCATCATCCCATTATCATAGTAAATATCGAAAAAATATATACAAATATATACAATATAAGTTATTATTTCAATGTAACAATAATATTCAAGTTTTTGTATCAATTGCTTTAAATATAATGTTATAAAAATATACAACACTTTTTTTACTGTATTTTATTAATTTTTAAAACTTACAAAGCATTTTTTTTTCTTTTGGCTTGGCATTTTAGAGCAATTTTTCTGGAAATCCCAAAATAAACCATGCAAAATTTTAAAAAATAAAATAAAAACCTTTTGAAAAAATATCTTTTTTCTTATTAAACTAATTACAGAAGATCAAAAAACTTTTTTTTTCACAAATTTAATAAAAATTCCAATCTAAAGTTCAACGAAACACACTTCGTAGTGGTTAAACAAAATTAATTTCACCATTGATTTACTCTACTCTTAATTATTTTACCTCATTTGAGTTAATAAATATTTAATATTCTCTTAATAGATGATTAACTAGCCTATAAAATTATCCACGACCAGTAATTATTATTATTATTTATTAGTTGTATATTATTATTCAGTAAAATTATAGTTGTAAATTCATAGTAATAAAATTAGTAGGATGTTATTAGTCAGTTGTAGTACATTATAAGGCAGTAAAATTGGCATAATTCAATAAAAAAAAAAAGAACATGCGATCCACATAAAAGAAATGAAGTGAAATGCATAAATATCGTCTGCGTGTTGGAATATTCTTGCCATTACCAGCTGTCGAATTTGATTTACCCTTTCTTTCATATTTAACCACTCCCATCTTTTAGAAGAATTCTGACGGTGGTTGTGGAAAACTATTTATAATTTTATTTTTAAGGATACAGAATAAAAAAATACAGACTCTTTAATTTAATACAGGTATTAATTATCCCACAAAATAATAAATTGTGGATCATTATCGCGCCAAATATCTAACACTTGGCGATATCGAAGCGAGATAAGCATCTTTGGCGGTACATTGTATATCTCGCAAATGAAAGAGATAAAATTAACTAGAGGAAAAAAATGATGAGAGAGAAAATCCTTAAACTGAAAGAGTTTTTTTTTTTCAGGATTTGATTAATCTGTGCTTTTTGATCACATATTAATCGACATGTAAGACCGACAGGGGAAAAAAAATAAATAAAAGTGTCAGTTAATTAACGCGATCGGATATATATGACAGAAAAGACGAAAGAACAAGACCATAAAAAGAAGAATAAAGAAAAAAAGTTCTTTTTTTTCTTTTGGACCCGTGTTTAGTGGGGCGTAAATTATTTGTCATCGACGCTGGGCAACTAATGAAGCAGATTCGCTAATCAACAGGTGTTAAAGACATAAATTCCTAATCAACTAGGTACATGCTTTTAGTATGCTATAAAATATCATTCTCTGTGTGAAGTGACCGCCTTTAAGTGTTTCTTGAATGTTAAAAACCTCCATTCTATTAAAGAAATATAAATGTATAAAATAAAACGGCATGATAATAAATTTTGCATTTCTCTAATTACGATTAAAAAGGATGAATAACGATATTATCTAATAATAGAGAGTTTTTGCATAACGATTTTTTATCGTCCGATATTTTTTTCTCCCTAGCGCGCATGCTCATAGGAAACATTATTACAGATACGCATGCGCAATTTCCTATGAGCATGCGCGCTAGGGAGAAATAAATATCGGACGATAAAAAATCGTTATGCAAAAACTCTCTATTGTTTTAATGTTCCGTAATATACATAATTTAGCATCAACGTCTGCTTTCCTCATTTTTATAATAAATATATTTTAAATTCACTAGGACGTAATGATAAATAACAAAATTTTAAAAATTTCAACAGTAAAAATATCTTGCATATATATCGGAAATCTGTCTTAACCCATTTTGTTATTTCATTATTTAATTTTGCAAGTGATTCCAATTCAGTACAATTACAGACATGATTCTTCTTCTTCAGCGGCCTGATGGCCAATCGGCTAGCGCTCTGACCTTTGGTACCACAGGCTTCAGGTTCTATGGATGTTTAGTGTTAGTGGTTCGTAATCCAATTTAAACTGTAGGTCCTGGTCTGCTTAGCCTTCGGGTGCACAAAATGATTGTAGGTTTGGTTTAGGTTTATCGCTCTACGGTCATTTTTTTGCACACTTTACGCTAATTAGATCGGCACCTTCAGTTTAAAATGGATTTCGAACCATTATCCCATCCATGCCACTGTCAGAATTCGAACTTGAAACCTTTGGAACCAAAGGCCAGAGCGCTAGCCAATTGGTCATCAGGAAGCAAAAATGACCGTATAGCGACAAGCCAAACCTATACTATGACAATTTCAATGATTATTGTATGAAAGAACGATATATATTACATGTTCCACCTCGCTTTTTAAATTAGTACAGCAAAAGTGAAGTACACTGAGGTGTTGTACATTTAATGTACTGCATAGAAGTACCAGAAAAACGTCATTAACACACGTAAAGTCATTACGTAACAAAACAAACACAATAAAAATGTTAATTGATCTTCAATAATAATGTTACAAATATGATTTTCAATGATGAGTAAACAGATAAAAGACAATTTGATTCCTACGTTAGAAACCCTTATGGTATTAGAACCAGAATGGTTGATATTCTGAACTAGGAGAGTTTAATTCAAAAACCATATATATAAAACAGAAAACACCCATGCCTATACAACAAAAGAGATGAATACGAAAATGCGTGCCAAATCAAAACTCGTTCAAAATTAAAGCGCGTGCCAAATCAAAGCTCATTTTTTGAAGGAGTTTTTTAAAACTCGTTTCATATTGCAGCTGCAACTACCGAGTAAAATGTAGCAAACCTTTTGTAGTTCTCTTTGGATTGTTGAAACTACTATATATCAGCTGTTCTAGTGGAAATCGACTTTACGTTAAAACATCAACAGTGTTAATCATAATCGAATTTTCACTATTTTTTTTCTCTAAACGATTTGTTATAGATCTTTTTAGAATGGTTTACTAAAAATCTTCCTACGTAACATATATTTTTTTAGTAGTTTCTTATGAATTTCAAGTAAATCTATTATAAACTTAATGCTCTTATTTTAATATATTTTATCACACGATGTGAGTAAAATTAAAAAGAAAATATATGGAATCAATTTTTCATATAAGCAAAAATGTGTAACTGCACATTGCTAATGTACTATAAGCAGAAGTAAATTTAGTATAAAAATTCTAGAATAATAATTCGATTAGAAATAGATAAAAAAATCATTTAAAATTCTCGAAAATCATTTAAAACTCACGAAAATCATTTAAAACTCACGAAAATCATTTAAAATGCACGAAAATCATTTGATCATGCTTTTAATGAATTCTATTGGTTGAATACTGAATAAGTTTGAATAAAAATTAATTAACGTTAAATGAGGAAAGAATCATTATTAAAAAATAGTTATTTTACACTAATTCTAAAATTGATTCCTTATTAAATTATACAAAGTGATATTAATAAAATTTCGATTTAGTTGATTTTTTAAAATCATAATTGTTCTAATTTTAAAATAATAAACCTATCGAATAAGCATTTACAACAAAATGACTAAACATTAAAAAAAAGAATGTTAATAAAAATTTTTGGATTTATTTTTATCGTGTTTTTTTCATCCAAAAAAAAAATATTTTTTTCGAATCGTTGTAAATAAAACAAACAGTATTTTTACGAATAATTATTGTAAAATCATTCATTTAAAATGAAAACATGTCTAAATGCAAACAGAATGCAGCCATACAAGCGCTGCACAGACGTTACTTTTGATATCAATTTTCTTTTAAATTATTCATTCAAAATAAGATTTTGTCACTCAATGTTAAAATAAGTAGAAATCAAAATTATATACAACTAATAAAAAAATGTTTTAATATAAATTCTATATGTTTTCTTCAAATTATACAATTCCTAATCATTAACGTTAAAAATTATCACTCATTTTTTTGTATTCAAAACCAGACTTTGGCATTCAATGTTAAGATAAGTAGAAATCAAAACTATATACAACTGGTAAAAAAAAAGCTTTAATATAAACTGCATATTTTTTCTTCAAGTTATATAATTCTAAATCATCAACGTTAAAAATTTAACTAACATTAGAATGTAGATGGAATCGTCTGTTATATCGCGGTTTTTTTTCTGTCTGTCAACATGGACGATAAGATGAGAGGTTATTGCATTATTAAAATAAAGTTGTAAATCTTTTTAAACTATTCTGAAGAATAAAAGAAGAATCCGTTTATATTAATGATACAATTGTGATTAATATTTGTTCAAATTAAGTTATTATCGTTTGTTAGCACAGCATTTTGTTTGTACTATCGAATGAGTCATCATCTTTTATCTGTTTCATTGTACAAACACAGGCCAGACGATTTTGATGATGCTTCTATTTGGAATAAGAACAGAAGAATACTAATTAACATTCTCTTTTCATCTGAATGTTTTCTGAGTGTTATCTTTTACATAAATGAATTATTTTATTTTATACCGAGATTCATGTTTTGATGCTTTTGATTTATTCAAGTTGATACTACATTCTTTTTTTTTTTTAAAGAATATAGTATGCGCTTATCGTAGAGAAAATGCGCTTTTGATAATATTATGCCAAAAAACAGCTTATTTTTATTTAAAAAAAAGAAAAAGGAATAGGAAATGGTAACATTTTCTATTTAAAGAAAACATTAGCTTTCCGTAGTCGGTTTTTATTTATGATATTTTGAAAAACTGGCATTCCACTTTTTTTTAAATCAGACGACATTCCTTTTAATGTTTGGCGTCTCTTTTAACCAGTTTCGCTTTAGTTTCTTTAACAGGAAAAGATTCGCGGGTTTTTTTTTTTTTTAATTTATGGTGAACTTGACATTTATTTCATCGTTCAGGTATCATTTTAATTATTTAGAGTTAATTATTTAGATTATTTTTGGAATATGTACGTTTCGTAATTAAAAAAAAAAAAAAAAAATTAATTTTATGATTTGGGAACTGCTGTCTGATTACAAAGTGGAATGCTAATCTGATTTCTACTGGTGCCGACATGATTTTGAAATATGGTTAAATTTAGTCTTGACTTGACTTGACTGGGTGCTTTGAGATATATTAATACTCGCTGATGCTGCTTTATCTCAATTTATCCCAATGCTTTTTTTTTTTAAATACCACAGACAAAACAATTTGGCAGAAGTGAAAATGAAACCTTTATAAATTAATTACTCTAAAACTCGAAATTGTAGAAATCATTGCCTATGATGGCTTAAAAATTCCTTTTAAAATTAGGTTTAATCGAAAATATAACACTGATTCATACATTATTTCATATTGATAATTTAGGGATGGGAGTTTTTAAAGGATTACTTTTTTTAATGAATCCTGCGAAAATATTTTTTCTCCCATACAATACGCAAATGCGGGGTAATTCCTCCTATAATCCCCCCCCCAGAAGGCACTGTCTTCCACTTGTCACATTTCCTTTTTCTTCAGTAACACGGAGCCAAGTCAGACTTCTACCTACGGTGCTCCATCACAGCAGAGGCTGCCACCCTCCGCCTTCTCTCCATCCATGTGTAAACTTCTCATGGATGTCCGTCCCGCACTGCAGGACACTCAGAATTAGACCAGATAGACACTTTTAAGTATTTAAATAATTCTTTATTACTTATGATTTTTTTTTAATTCGAAGAAAATTTAAAAACATCTAACGTAGTAGAAAATAATTTTAAAATAATAAATAAATAAGCTAATATTTTTTTTTATTAATATTTATGGCATAAAAGCATAAGCTTTTGTGCAATGTAACTGCAGCAGCGCATTATAAGTTGCCCATAATATAACATACAAACCTCTTTCTCTTTCTTCTTTGTTGAAGAACGGTAGCCCTCAAGTATCATTAATGTATCTACCGTATAACCTACCAACCGGCGATGAGGGGAGAACAGGGCCTGCCAGGAGGACTTTTAGGAGTAACTGCCTCGCCATTGCGTTTTGTGTAAGAGGAACTAATAAAACTCCCACAAAAAAAAAAAAAAAAACCTACGCAACGTCGTAAAATAATAAATTAAATAACTCATTTAAAAACACGTAGAGTCGTAAAATAATTAAATAAATAAAAACATTAATGATTTTTTTTATTAAGGCATGAAATTATAAGCTTTAGTAAAATGTAACTGCAACTGTCCATTATAAATTGCCCATAATGCAACATGCAAACCTTCTTTGTCGAAGATCGGTAGGCCTTATGTACCATTTATGTAACCGATGAAAAGGGGAGGATGATGTTTCCGGGAGGATTTTTAGGGGAAATTGACCCATAATAAATTCAGAAAGAAAGAATTATTTCAAGATGTACGCAATTTTAATTTGCCAAAAATAAGTTTATTAGTAGTATTTCCGACTTTGCGTGTTGCATTAGAGGAACCAGGAAAACTTCCACCAGCAGTCTGACTATGGATGCGAGATGCTTTTTCACGTATTGAACATTTAAACACTGTAACTCCATTTATTTAGTAAGTATCATTTTTAATTATCTCCTAAAGCATTATGATTCTGCAAGTATATTTATTTATGAAATTTGAGATTCAGCGCAACACCGCTATCGTAAAACGTATCGCGTTAATCAAATATAGTTGACAACAAGAAAAACAATTTTTATCTTTCATGCTTTTAAATTCAAGTCCCTGACCTACCTCGAGGCTATAATAATAATATTTCTTTTTTGTTTCGGTGTATTTAAATCAAACAATCACATTTCATATGCGTACAAAAGAAAATTTTCATTTATTTATTTATTTTTTTAGTCACAATAAAAGTGCTGCAAAGCTCACGACCAGAATGCAGATAAGGCTTCTGTTTCTTCAGCTGTTAATAAATAACAATAATATTGACAACTTACAATAATAAATAACAATAATATTGGCACCTTACAATTATAAATAACAATAATATTAACAACTTACAATAATAAATAACAGTAATATTAAGTAATACGAATAACTTACAATAATAAATAACAATAATATGAACAACTTATAATAATATTAACCGCTTACAATAATAAATAAATAAATGAAAACAATTTTTTTATTTTTGCATGAAAATATAAGCTTTAGTGCGGTAGCGTCGTAAATTAATAAATAAATAAATAAATAAAAACACTAATACTTTTTTTTATAATGGCGTGAAAATATAAGCTTTAGTGCAATGTAATTGATGCGTCCATAATGTAACATACAAATCTCCCTCTTTGTTGAAGATCGGCGGGCCTCATGCACCAATGTATCTACCTCACAGTCCACCAATCGGGGATGAGGGGAGGATAGTGCCTTCCGGGAGGACTCTTAGGGGTAACTGCTTCAACTTTTAGTTATGTATTAGAGGAAAACTCCAACACATACTTGCTTTTACACATATTCAGCGTTTAAACATTGTAACTCCTTTGATTTAGTAAGTATCATTATTAATTAAATAATCTGATTCTGCAAGTATACTTTTTTATTTATGAAACTTGAGATTCAGTGCAACATCGCTATCGTAAAACGTATCGCGTTAATCAAATATAGTTGACAACAAGAAAAACAATTTATTTCTTCCATGCTTTTGAATTCAAGTCCCTGACCTACCTCGAGGCTGTGATAATAATTTTTTCCTTTTTGTTTCGGTGTATTTAAATCAAACAATCACATTTCATATGCGTACAAAAGAAAAACTTTATTTATTTTTTTACGTCACAATAAAAGTGCTGCAAAGCTCACGACCAGAATGCAGATAAGGCTTCTGTTTCTTCAGCTGTTTGCATCTCATTATAAAACATTGAAACTTTGTATCGGAAAGAAGATATACCATACCTTCAAGCATGCTCGCATATTTGACCCCTCTTATAAGATTGATAACTGTTCTTAATGTCTATGCTTAAATTAAGTACACTCGATCAAATACTAGATTATGCAGGAAGTCTAGGTCTAGATATAAAGAAAGACAACCACTGAAACTGGTTTTTAATATCCATATACCATTTATGCTTTGTTTTTTATCTGCTTAAACAAGCAGATGGAAACGTAATATCTTCCGAGTATTAAAAGAAAGAATATTGCCTTTGCGCCACAAGTAATTTAATCATAATAAAACGTCATTAATAATGGTATTTAATGATTGGAGATAATTATGGAATCATTTTTTAAAGTATGCACCATGTTTAGATCACGTTTTGTTTGCTTTTAGTTATACTTTGTTATATTTGGTATGGTGAGCATAATAAGTAGATTGGTGAGTAATTTTGGTAATTTTGTCTAATTTATGTTGGATCAATATTAACTTAATTTTTAATTGAATTAAATAATTATTAAATCTTTAGATCAGTTTGTTACATAAGAATAACGGATTGCATTTAGTGTAATAAATTCAATTATTTTTTAAAAAGGAATTATTTCAAGATGCAGGCCATTTTAATTTGTCAAAAGTAAGTTGATTAGTAATATTTCTGACTTTTACTTAATAATTTAATTAAAAATTTTAATATCCTGAAATAAGTTGGCTGTGTCTATTATTATTCTCATGATTCTATTATAATTCAAGTAAATTTGATTTTGAGTAATGAAGATTCTCACTGTTTGCATTCATATGTGATTGTTCAATTTAACAAATAATAATTAATTTTTATAAGCAAATAAATATAGAAACGAAACAAAAATTTAATTTATTAGTAAAAGTTTTGTTTAAAAATTTAGAATTTAACTTAGAATTATAGTAGAATTATTAGTATCTCATAATAATAGAATTATTGTTTTTTTTATTATTATATCTCATTATTATCTCGTTATATCAACTTAGAATTATTGTTAGAATTATAATATTATTTATAATATTATTAGTTGTTATTAATTTTATTCAAGTTAGAATTATTCTCCTTATTCATTTTAACTTTCTAGAATCATAAATGTTTAGATTAAGATTCTAGAATGTTAAAGTAAAAATTAATTAATGTACATTCATGATTTTATATAATCATTTATGATAAATATATGATCATCACATATATGATTTTAATTGATACATTTTAGATAAATTATATATAATGAAAGTAAGTTAATTAATTAATGTACATTTAAGATTTTACATAAACATTTATGATAAATATAAAATAATGATAAATATATGATCATCGCATATATGATTTTATATGATACATTTATGATAAATTATATACATTAAAAGTAAGTTAATTAATTAATGTACATTTGTGATTATATAATTTATGTACATTTATGATTGTATAATTAATTACATTAATTAATGCACTATATAGACTTAAGAAATAATTTTATTCACTAATGCATTTAAAATGAAGAACAGAGTCTTCTAGTCTGACTTTATAATAATTACTAGGAGAAAAATTCAAAGTATAAGCAAACACAAAAACCAATACAACCAAGCGAACAACGTCAAACAAAACAAGTTAGTATGACAAATGTCTGGAACTACATCACAACGACAACTGGGCAAGTCATGCGATAATTGCTCTGACAACAAATTATCTTCCCCATGGGCTTGGCAACTGGCGATTCTGTTACTACAGCTTCTGTAGTAACAAGATTACCAATCCTACCCACCGAATGCTTCTTACCTCGCAAACGTTGGGTTACAACCTCTGTGGTTGTTGTCACGCTTTCTTAATTCAATAACGAAAATGTCATCGAGACCTTGTCGCTGGACCCATCCTTGGTGGAATTAGAACCACCAAAAGGAGTGCCCACGTGGGACAAACAAACGCGACCATCCTGTGTCCACGATTAATCATGCATGATTTACGTTGGCAAGACTCAACCCAGAACCGACAGAACTTACCTTCCTAATTGATTTGGGTTCTAAATCCGGTAATTAGGTGCATCAGAAAAGCTGGCGAACCCATAATAGGGAGCGGCCTGATCAAATATTCGGTATGTCTCCAGAACTTTTTTCTCGGGTGCTTGCTGCACACTGTCGAGGAGGAAATGATTACAATGGGATTGGTAATAAGGCATTGTCTTATGGTGTAGCGTCTGTGAGGTCTGGCACTCTTTAGGGTTTGAGGTGCCCATTCTTGTCGAAAGGCCTCTCTGGGGTTCATTTTAAGGGTTTGTACCATGCGGGTTCGATGCATAGATTTATTAGAGTGGACAATTACAGGGAATCGATAATATTTTGACCTTAGGGTGAGGTTTGATTCGGTATCAGAAATCTTTTGATGAGGACAAAAAAAATTCTAACAGCATGCAAATGAGTTAGTTATAAATGAGGAAATATGTTTTATTCTTACTGATTTAGTCCATACAAATCATTGATTAATATTTATCACATTCTCAGAAGTTCATTGCTCTTGCTTGTACAAAAGTGGTAAATTTGTTGGAATTTATACAATAGTTGCAATAAAAATATATCCACAGGGATAATACAACCTTTAGTTTATTCAGGCAACATTTGAAAAAAGAGTGGAAAAAAACTACAGGCGAATTTGAAGTAGCGAATTTGCAGGCGAATTTGAAGTAAAATTGTATTGAGGTGCGCATATAAAATATTATTTGTTTAATTAATTATTATTAAAATTTAATAATAGTTGTTATGAATTTAAGAATAATTGTTAGTGTTTATTCGCATATAAAATATTATTAATTTAACAATAGTTGTTATGAGTTGTTAAAAAAAAGACTACATTTTTACTGATGCATAATGATGAATAAGAAAAGTGATGTAACATAATAATCATGGATTTATTTTCAAGAATTAAAAAAACAATGACCAGGTTTAGACGCTAAAATTAGAATAATTAATTTAATTAATTAATAGAACAATTAAATAATTAATTACTAAAATTAGAATTATTATATCTTAGAAAATAAAAACAGAAAATGCAGTTAGGTACTATATATGAATGAAATAAAAACTTTATTAATTTCGCATTATGTAAATAGAGTTACAAAATAAACAAATAATTGTAATGAATGCATAAACATTTCAATGTTTTCAGGAAATTTACGATTTTATGTTGCACTTCACCCATAACAATCTTGTGCCTAACATTATCTGAAGGTTGGTTAATTTTGGTGTATATTTTGAACAATATTTAGTGTTATTGATATACATTACTATATTAAAAACCTTTTATATTTTTATTAAAACAAATAAAATTATGAAAATTAAAATTGCATAAGCAATGATGTTTAATTAATGTGATCTAGAGATTTTAGTAATTTGGAGTATTTAAGTATTTTACATTAAGCATGTTTTAGAGGCTATAACGATGCACTTTTAATATTATTTAAAAAAAACTGTAACAATTTATACAGCTGTATTTCTATTATTCATTAATGATACAATACACAAATAAAAGCTATGTAAAAAAACTATCAAATATTATGATAAATTTTTAATAATTACCATGAGAATCATGGTTCGCCTATGAAGTAAATTCATTAAATGGGAACAGAATTTGCCAGAAAACAATGTTCTCTGGTGCAAACGGCAATTTAGGGTAGAAACTTTAGAGGCGGCATCTGAGTGTTGCCATTCATTTCTGCATCAAATCCTATGAAAAGATTTTATATTTTAAATACTTAAAGTGAAAATATATTGCGTTGACATACGAATTTTCGATGGGTAATCCGATGATTCAAACTGAGATCCTTTACCAACTGTATACCCCCCATATATACTATACACTCCCCCTATATATATTATATACTCCTAACTCTATACTCTCGTCATATATGCACTATACTCCCCCCTCATATATACTATGTACTACTAATTATTTGCTCCCGCCTTATATACTATGTACTCCTAATTATTTGCTCCCGCCATATATACTATATACTCCTAATTATTTACTCCCGCCATATATGCACTCTTAATTATTTAATCCCGCCTGACTACTGTGCCCAAAAAGTAAGACCAATTTTTTTTTTTTTTTTTTTTTTTCATAAACTCTTTGTTTATTCCTCCAAATTTATTTCATCGCCTTCAAAGTAATCCCTTCTGGACACAATGCACTTATGCCAACTTTTTTTCCCAATCCTCAATGCATGCTAAAAAGTCATCGGCCGGGATGGCCTTCAAAGCGCTCGCCGATTCACGTTGAATCTCTTCAATCGACTCAAAACGGTGTCCCCGGAGTGGTCTTTTGAGTTTAGGAAATAGCCAGAAGTCGCACGGTGAAATGAGCTTCGTCGGTTGATGGTCGACCAGAAGGCTCTTCGTCTTCAACACGTTCTCTGCCTTCTTTGAACTGTTTATACCACCTCTAAACATTTCTTTCCTATATAAGAATGCTCACCGAATGTCTTCTGCAACATTCTATACGTTTCCGCAAACAAAATTGAATGCAAGTTTTTCGCTCAATTGATTCAGACATTTCAAAACTCGCCGGAATCAGTTTTGGCGTCTCACAAAGCCAAGCGTAACTCAAACACTAATGAATATTTATATAATTTCACACAGATGTCAAGGACAGTGCCAGCAACTTAAAAGAGAAAAAAAATTGAAATTTCTTAAGCCCCGGGAATTTTAAATTGAAAATTGGTGTAACTTTTTGGACACAGACTATATACTCCTAACTATTTACTCCTACCATATTTTTAAACTGCGAATAAAAAAATTCTTAAGATAAATGAGATTTAATGCAATTTGACAGCAAATATACATATTAAATGGACAGTTCATAATCTCTCTT
The DNA here is from genome assembly GCA_021605075.1 of Caerostris darwini. NCBI lineage: Eukaryota > Metazoa > Arthropoda > Arachnida > Araneae > Araneidae > Caerostris > Caerostris darwini. Next base: position 72,306 of record BPLQ01000530.1, on the reverse strand, counting down.
GATCATTGACGTTAGAGTGGTATAACGTTAATTACATGAGATTTTTTAATAGTTGCAATTCTCAACCGATTTGGGCATCAATAATAACAGGTCTCAAGTTTATATTTATTTATTTTTTTTACTGTCCTAATGCATGGTATTATTTACCAACTTGACAACAAGCACGACCTTGTCCTCTCCAATTCCGAGAAGCGAGAAAAAACAAATTACTGAAAACGATGGATCCAAAAAATGAATTATTAATCCATCCTTATCGTGATTTTTTTTGTCCTTGATGGCTCAAACACGAGTGACAAATAGCTCTTGTGCGACAAAAACACGGAAAAAGCAATAAGGTACTAACTACATCCCTTGCAGAAACCCTTTATTATAGAAATGTCCATGCTTGATGAGTATTTATAGCTCAATTAAAGAGACCATTCATTTAGAGGCCAATGCAACGTTGCAAGAAGACTCTCCATAGCGCCTGGGGTGGTCACAAGAGGCCAGCACGCGCCAGCACTGATAATCGTCTGACTCCACCCAAAGGGGCTACGGTTGCAGTGACACTCGGGAATTCGGTTCAACAACACCGCGGTGAATAAAAATGTAATTACTGATGCCAGATCCTTCGCACGTGCCATACGTATCCAAGTCGTCTGCCCGGATGGGGATTCATTTGAATGCAAGTGGTGGCATCGCTTGGAACGCGCCATCTTGTTCTTTTTTTATTCTTTTTTTTTTCGGTTTTCGATGTACGTCTAAGGGGACGGTCGCGTGTGAGTGACCTATCACGTGACCGTCCGGGGTGATTATGTTTTCGACACGGACATGTACGGACCGTGTTTAAGTTATTTTAATAAAGAAGAGATGAGGAACATGCACATACAAAAAGGGATTAAAAATAAATTAAAAATTTTATTTCAATTTATCTGCACCATTTTTTTTTTATCCTACGTGAAGTAGATATAGGAAAAGGAAAAAATTTTAACAGAGGGCGTTAACCCATATAAGAAAAATTGCGAAATTTTTTTTTATGCAAATATTTTTTCGCTCTTCTTTTTGTGAGCAGTCAATATAATGTATGGGATTGATAAGAAAGAAATGTTTCTTTTTTTAATTTTTGTTTTTAAAAAAAATTTTCATTTCCTAAGTCTGTAATTTTTACGCAATCATAAAATAAAATTTCTGTTAAACATGGATTATATTGGCCAATTATTATTATTATTATTATTATAATTATTATTATTATGGCCAATCCAAATTACTTTTTAAAATTTATATTGCAAAATAATAATAATAATAATAATAATAATAATAAATAAATAAATAAATACATAAAAACTATATTATTATTATTATCTGTTTATATAAAGGAAAATAAATAAATAACTAAAAATAATAAATAAATAAAAATAATAAATAAACAAAAAATAATAATAAATAAATAAAAATGATAACTAAACAAAAAATAACAATAAATAAATAAATAAAATAAAAAAAAAACTCCTTTTTGTTTGTCATATTTATTTATTTCATAGTGGAAAAACTAAATAAAAACTCTGAAATATTTATATTTAAATAGTCGATTGGATTTTTAATATAAAAAGTTTCATAGAATATCTAACAATCAATTAATTTATTATGCATTAATTGATCCTATGAATAAATTTTCAACTTTAGTAATAAATAATAATTTTTGTAATTTCAAACAATATTTTTATTCAGCCCGGAATAAATAAATATCTTAATTCTCATATTTTTTTATTTCTTCTTCAATGGCGCAACAACCCCATGATGGGCCAAGTCCGTCTGCTAACTAGCAGATGTTGAGACAGGAGTTTTCTTTTTACGGCGTAGGGTTATCAGCCTTATGTCCAATATTTTGCAGTCATATTAGACCGGGACCTATGGTTTAAAATAGATTCCCAACCACTACAAACATCCACGGCACCGCCGGGACTTGAATCCGAAACCTGTATCAGTCTGCCATCAGACCCCATTTTTTAATTTCAGAACTCGAAATTTATTACTACTATATAATATATATATATAATTGTTTTCATTTATACACACACACACACATATATATATATATAATGTTTGTGTATGTATATGAATGAAAACATTTATTTCATCTCAAATGTAGTGATTTTAAGATCTAATACAATTCTTATATATAATACAAAACAATGTTGTATACATAATAATAAGCATATAGCGTTATTGAAATAATTGATTTTCTATTGAACAACGGGAGAAATAATTTCAAATAGTTTATTATTTTAGATAGTTATAAATAGTTTAAAAAAATGAAGTAATAGTTAAATAGTGAACTATTAAATAGTTAAACAATGTGAGATTGTTATAGATATTAAGCTAAAACTAACTAAGGTTTTACAGAAAATTCCTTAATGTAGGAAAAAAAAAATCATAATAGAACAATAACTAACAATATCTCTTTCAAAGCGGATACTAAAATGTAACTCTGCGTCTTGAATGTTTTTGTCAAACCACATTAAAGACGAAATAAAAAGAATCAGTCAAATAATCGCCAAACATTTTGAGGAGAAAAAAAAAAATGTAAAATAATTATCACATAAATACGAAACGAGAAAGATTGCTTACAATAAAAACCTCATGTATTCATAAAAAAAAAGTTTTTTATTACTTCCAGCTATTTGATACATTCATATAACATGTTTTTATTACCTTCAATACTTTGATCATATTACGAGCTGTCAATTCGAATAAAAGGATGAAAACATGCAATTCCATCTAAATAAAGTCATCGATAAAATATAATCACATTATATATCATTCACGAAACCGGCATACATAGCAACCAGGATATCAGAATTAAATACATATACATAAAAGCAAAAATGGAATCACTAATTTTCGCACGAAATCTTAAGCGAATCCGAATTCTCAAAACCAATAATTATTCCATTATTCGATTCACGTTTGATAGAACCGAAAAAAGAAAAAAGAAAAAATTAGGCCTACTTTATAACAAAATGGACACTAAAAAATGCAACACAGAGATTCCAATTAACAGCATTTAGGTCAATATCCTCATAATAAAAATAACTAGTAAGAAGAAAAAAGAATAAAGAAAGAAAAAAAAAAAATCGTTCGCCAAACGATCATCCTTCTCCCATCCCCTTTCCCCCTTCTCGTCATTTCTTGTCTTCTGTTTTGTTCTTTTTCTTCTTAATTCTGGCACGTGACTGGAAAATAAGTGTCTCTTTGTAATTGGTTGGTTACACGTTCGCGTGCAAACGATTCTATAAGCGTGTGTCTTCGAACTTTTTTCTTTATTCCACGTTCGTTTTTGAAGGTTTTGATGATGTATCGTTTTTAACAGATTTTTTTTAAAAGCATATGTTATTTCAAGAGGGCTGTGTCCCTAGATTATTTTTTATTTATTTATTTTTGTTAGAAAAAATAATTAGCATACGATTAAAAAAAAATTGGCAACATTATTTCATAATGAAATCAAAGATTGATCGGAATGCTAAATAAATAATCTTTTGGTTTTTATTTATTTATTTATTTAGAAAAAAATAATTAGCATAAGATAAAAAAAAAATTGGCAACATTATTTCATATCGAGATCAAAGATTGATTGGAATGCTAAATAAATAAACACTTAACTACTGGGTTGGAAGAATTTAAAAATGCATCTGTGGCAATAAATAAGAGTACTTAAGTTTCATTACGTTCGTAAAAATATATACTTAAAAATTTTTGTTCTTAAATATGAATAATTTTTATGCTTGGATATATAATTTAACGTAAAGTAATGAATATTCTAATTATATTTTAGAATTCGTTAAAGGAAACTGTCAAAATTGTGTGCATACGTATTTGACATGTCAACGATAAAGGATAGGACATATGTCAAATATGTAATCGTTCAATATTCTAAAATTAAGTCATTGATGTATCGAAGTGCTGCTGTCCTATAATAGAGTTGTCAATTATTGGGCGTATTTATCTGAATTATCCAAACATGAAATATAAGGGGAAAAAAAGTTAGTATGATTATTTTTGGCTTTGAAATAGTTTTTTTTTATTCGGGTGTTTATTTTAACTTCAATTTGCGAACATGGATTTTATGCTACAATTCATTTTTGAAGGAAAAATGACTGTAATTAACGATTGTCTCTATTAGTTTGAATTTTATTGTAAAGTTATTTTTATTTTATCGTAAATTTCAATGGAAGTTATATATGTATTTAAAATATAATAATAAACATTATTTTTATTACATAATTTTAATTTGTTAAAAAAATTCTGAGCAATGAAATCTGAATGTCTTAAAAACTGTGATAAACATTAAAATAGAAACAAATAGACAAAATAAAATAAGGGATGTAGACCATTTTCCTAATATGCAGATTATTTACTTTCTTTATTTTAATTTTTAACTTCAAATAACTATTTTAAAGACAAAATGTTTTTGTTAGGTGACATAGTATTTGATTTAGTTGTATAGCGTTAAAAATAAATAATGACAGTTAACAATTAGTTTTTGTTGACAACATTAATAAAAACTTTATTGTAGCTGAACTTTAACACTTAATTTTCTTTAAACAGAAGTGATTATGTTCATTTAATTCGCAACATTTAACTAAATAAATATTTTAATAGATAGAAATAATTAACATTGATAGATTTAATTTACTGGATAGGTAGAATTAATTAGCTAAGCATTTCTTTAACATTAACTGAATAGATAGAACTAATTAAAAGAACATTTCTTTAAATATGACCTGAAACAAAATATGACAATTGATTTATTGGTTTAATTAAATTAATTAACATATAGTTCTATAGCATTAAAAATAAAAAATTACAATTAACAATTAGTTTTTGTTGACAACGTTAATAAAAATATAACTCTACTTTAACACTTAATTTTCTTTAAGCAGAAGTGATTATGCTAATTTAATTCGAAATTTTTACCCAATTTATATTTTATTAGATAGAACTACTTAATTAAATAGATAGAATTAATTTACTGAACATTTCTTTAACATTAACTGAATAGATAGAACTAATTAACTGAATAGATTGAATTAATTTACTGAATAAATTGAATTAATTTACTGAATAGATAGAACTAATTAACTGAATAGATAGAATTATTTTTCCAATAAATAGAATTAATTAACTGAACATTTCTTTTACATTAACTGAATAGAATTAATTAACTGAACGTTTCTTTAACATTAACTGAATAGATAGAACTAATTAACTGAATAGATATAACTAATTAACTGAATAGGTATAACTAATTAACTGAATAGATACAACTATTTAACTGAATAGTTACAACTAATTAACTGAATAGATAGAATTATTTACCCAATAAATAAAATTAATTAACTGAACATTTCTTTTACATTAACTGGATAGAATTAATTAAATGAACATTTCTTTAACATTAACTGAATTGATAGAACTAATTAACTGAATAGATAGAATTATTTATTGAATAGCTAGAAGTAATTAACTGGACATTTCTTTAACATTAACTAATAATAGAACAATTAACTGATAGATAGAACAATTTAAAAGAACATTTCTTTAAATATGACCTGAAACAAAACATGACAATTGATTTAGTGATTTAATTAAATTGAAATTATTGATTAACTTGCTTAAATCATTAAAAAAATGCAACTATCGATTTTTTTAAAAAGTAACCGATGGCTTTCTTTTAAACATTGTAAACTTTACGAAATAAAGCTCGTTAACCTCTGTAAACAGCAGTTACGATTGGTATATTTGAACAGTAATGGAAAACCTTTCAATCGATTATGCAATGATTGTTAATTAAATTAATTAACATATAGTTGTAGAGCATTAAAAATAAATAGTGACAGTTAACAATTAGTTTCTGTTGTCTACTTTAATAAAAACTTTTATTATTGTCAACTTTAACATTTAATTTTCTTCAAACAGAAGTGATTATGTTCATTTAATTTGTAACTTTTAGCCAAATCAATACTTTAACAGATAGAACTGATTAATTAAATAAATAAAATTAATTTACTGAACATTTCTTTTAACCTTAACTGAATAGATAGAACTAATTAATTGAATAGATAGAATTATTTACCCAATAAATAGAATTAATTAATTGAACATTTCTTTTAAATTAACTGGATAGAATTAATTAACTGAACATTTCTTTTACTTTAACCGGATAGAATTAAATAATTGAACATTTCTTTAACATTAATTGAATAGATGGACCTAATTAATTGAATAGATAGAATTAATTAATTAAACAGATAGAATTAATTTACTGAATGGATAGAATGAACTAACTGAACATTTCTTAACATTAACTGAATAGGTAGAACTAAGTAAAAGAACATTTCTTTAAATATGCCCTGAAACAAAACATGACATTTGATTTAGTGGTTTAATTAAATTAACTAACATTAAAATTAATTATAAACTTGCTTAAATCATTAGAAAAAGGCAAGTATCGACTTTTTAGAAAAGTAACCGATGGCTTTCTTTTAAACATTGTAAACTTTACGAAAAGAGCTCGTTAACCTTTGTAAACAGCAGTTGCGGTTGGTATATTTGAACAGTAATGGAAAACCTTACCATCGATCATGGAATGATTGGTCAAAAAAAGGTTCCATTGACCAGTTAATGATCGATGAAAGTGTGAAGTGAAGTACGAAAATAATACGAAATCCTGTACAGAAATAATTTGCAACATACGTCAAAGTCAGAAATCTCGCTTACCCTTCATTACTTCTACTGTAGTACATTGTAACGATCGTGAGGCTGTTTTTACAAGTGGTATGATTTCTGTCGTATGAACTGTAAAGATGAATGCTTTCACCTTCTTAACCTATAGAAAAAAAATTTCAGTCTTCAATCTAAGGCGGAACTTTAGAAGTATTAGTTGATGGTGGTGCCAATAAGAAGCATAATCACTGAAATATAAGCGAAAATATATTTGTTCGATATATTTATCCACTTTATTCAGTATTTTTAGTCAGGAATAACTCAATATTGAAAAGTTTTAGCAAATAACATTTTTGTTTAACAACTTCTGTTGAGGAAAATAGAACAATAAGTTTGCAAAATCAAAATACAGATAAAACTATGCTAGAACACACACAATTTTGTAGATATATAGATACCTGAAAATATATATTTCTTTGGTTTAAATAATTCATCAGAATTTAAAAAAGCAAACAAAAAGATAATTATAAAATTCTATCACCACAAAAAAGGATCACAGATTCAGGATTATCAGCAAATATGTTTAAAATGCATTGTAAAAACTTAAAAACTGCAACGTTCTATATAATGAAATTTGATTTTAGTTAAGAGTACTCCACTCAGAGTACAGATTATGGCCGGATATGGGTATATTCGCTGTTGAACACATAATGGCATTAGTTAAATTCTGCGTAATCGACAACTGTGAAACTTTCACAAAAGTAGAATTTATAGTGAACATAAGGCGAATATGATTATTGAAATGTTAGAATTGGGATGAGACATTGACACAAACGTATCATTTATTTTCTACAACGCAAAGCAGTCTACTAACTAACAAAACTATCACTACAACGCGAAGCCTAAACTACAACTAACTTGGAATTTTTAAAACGATTGGACACTAAGGTTGCCACATATCTCGAGTAAAATTTATTTAAACATTTTTCTTTTTCTGTCCGCACGCGGTCCTCTGTATAGCTCTCCTACGAATTTATGGGGGATCTAGTTTATTAAAACATTTCCTTTTTTTTTTCCACGTACAGTCCGCAATATAGTTCTCATACGTGGCGGATTCTTCCTCTCATTTCTATCTATGTTTAAAATTTGGTTACAAATGAACATTTTCTCTAGAAAATTTACATCACCCAATGCTATGCTTAATGTTGAGTTCAAACTTGAGAGTGAAAATTTAGAGCGCTGACTATCAAACCGGTTTGCTGTGATCTTGAATGGAAATCAAAAAGCACGTGGATTCCCTTATCAGTTTTCGGGAATCAGAATTGCCACTTGGCCTGGTGACGGTTTTTGACCAAGCATTAAAAAAAATAAATAAATAAATAAAAAATAGGACCTTACAAGATATGACTATGTTGACTTGTCGAAATTCCTGTTTCCTAAAAACAAATACTGTAATAACTTAAACAAATTAAAATAATGGAAATTTAATACATTTGATAAACAGGACATTTATTTGATTTCAGTGGCACCACATTAGATCAGATCAGAATTCTGCTGATCTTATTTCGCGAGGAGTGGATCCTCACAGACTTGTAGACAGTGAGATGTGGGCAACTAACTGGCCAGAGTTCCTGGTTGTAGAACAATATCCTGATCTACTTTTCTGAACTGAGAGATTCATCCAGTGTTGATGAGGACAAATTGTTTGTGCTACAAGTGTTCGTGAACTTTGCGAATCAATTGCTGAGTTTAAGTAACAATTATGTAAACGTTTTACGCATCTTAAATTACATATTTAGATTTATTAGAAATACCAAGTGTTCATCATTTAAATTAGAGGGTCCAATTGAAGTATCAGAAATGAATAATGCTGAGATATTTTGGTAAAACCTATTCAAGAGGAAAGGTTTCCTACGAGATTAAATTTCTATTAAAAGATGCGAAGGTTATGTCAAACAGTAAATTAAAATCCTTAAATCATTTTTTTAGATTCAGATGGAATCTTAAGAGTAGGTGGACGTTTGAATAGTACATAATATAGTTTTAAAACTTAACCAAGCTAATAATAAAATAATTTTACATTGCGATAGATTCATTAAAACCTCTTATGAGCTGCAGCGGAGTATTAATTAGCGCTCAGGTTTGTTACCTAAGGGTGTTTCAAGATAAGCGATGGTGAACAGAAAGCTATGCAGATAAATCCGTGAATTGAAATGCTCTACCATTCCATAGAGGAAAGTATGAAATTCTAAGATGCCCTCCTTGGAGGTATTCCTTCAAAAATATGATGACTCAATTTCACATATATCATACCAAAAATTGTAAAAGGGCATCTTAGCTCTAGGCACAATGATGCTTGATACATCTGATAAACAGGGCATTTATATTGATGTTATTATTGAAACCTAATCAAGTTAATAATAAAATAATTTTACATTATGATAGGTGAACCGAAAGCTATGCAGAAGATAGGCATGATAAATTCGTAAATTGAAATATCCTGCAGTTCGGGTAAGTGTGAATTTCTAAGATGCCTTCCTTGGAGGTATTCATTCAAAAAATATGATAACTCAACTTCACGCATATCATTCCAAAATCTATAAAGGGACATCTCAGTTCTAGGTACAATGATGTTTTAGCTATAATAAAACCTCTTACAAACTATATATAATAGTGAATTTTCCGTCAAGAAATACTTTTTTTAATATAATGGTAAATTATTTTCTAGTTAACCAGTGAAATCGATTAATTTCCTCAACTACGTGTAGCATATATTAAAAATACCGATTAGCTACTAAAATATAGCAATTTTGTATTGTATTTTTCTTTAAAAAGACATAGTGATAATTTAAACCGTTATCTGCTATTCAACATGTGATGAATGAATGTTGATGAATTTATGATGTTGAATTTATATTTTTCTAGAAATTTTAAGAAACATCTTTTATAAACGAATAAATTATTCCCCACTTCTCATTTGGTGTAGCAAACATAATTTATTCGCTTATAAAAGTTGTTGGCCTGTTTAGCAAATGGACGGCTCACATAGTGAAATGAAAACTAAGACAAACATTTTATTTGTATTTCTTCATCTAATCAATCTGTACTTTAAAGAAAAGGAAAAAAAATAATGAGTAGAACTTCAAAACAAGTATAAAATAAATATACTTAACATTTTAGAAATAGTAATTACTTTTAACAAAGACTGTTAAATTTTTTTTTTTAATTCGAATCACTGTCGGATTAACGGTTACGGATCATTTCTTCAAAATGATGTTGAATCAAGAAGCCCTAATCCGAACTATTTTTGAATGGGGAAAACCCCTTCTCCCTCCCCGTAATTGGTCCCGCGCGAGGGTATTTCGCCCGGGGGCTCAAAAGCTCACCTACCCCATAATAAGGGGTCAATTTGGTGAATGATGCTCTTGTGTTTGACAGACCAAGGTCCCCGTTTATTTTTCGGAGTATCTGTATCGTCTTGAGGTTTTTCAAAGGGGCCGAATGGAGATGTCTGATTGGAAATTGATGTTTGGATGCCCTTCACAAAATACTTGGCTCTAGAAGGTTCTGAGAAAAGAAATCTCCAAGATAAATTTTTTTCTTTTTATTCCAATAGGAAAAGAACCTTACATTTAATTTTATTTAAATATAAAAGTACCAAATCAAACTTGCATATATTTATCATTTTTTCAAAATAATTAAATAAATAAAATATAAATATATAAATAAATAAAATATAAATAAATATAAAATGTTTTAAACAGCCATCAGAATCAAGGACATCAGCAACATAGCACATAAACTACGGGGTTTGTTTGTTTTTTTAACAACTACCTTTTACCGAATGTTCCCTAATTACTTCTTGTTTTTAATAATTATTTCTTTCATTTGTCCATTATCAATCGAAATACTGAGAGAAGTTTAAAGACTCATTTTTACATTTTTATCAATTTTTATTTTTATTATTTACAGAAATCTTGCTCTTTTTTTTTTTTTTTTTATTTAATTTGAAATTTTCTACAATTTCCTTTTCCTATATTCATAATTATTACGTGTTTAAAGTGGTATTAGTATATCTAAATACTAATACCACTTTGTCCATTGCCTGTCTTACAATATCAACGAAATAACTTTTTAGAATTTCTGTAAATATATCACAATTAAGACAAGTTTCACTTTTAAAGAATTGATGATTGATCGTATTGACCAATTATGAATTATATGATTGAAAATTCAGAAAGTCCTTCAACTAAGTTGAGGTGGAATGTGTAGACCCTGCGCATACAGGCGTTGGGAATTTGGGGACATTTTACTTTTTTGTAGCACCACTGATGCACTTTATAAAAAAAAAGAAGATATTTATTATTAGCTTTATTTTTCCTTCTAGGAAGTGGTACTGTATTTACGTCAATTCTTCCCTGAAATTAGTGGGGGTTTATAATGTATTATAAAATATTCAAATAGTGAAAGAAATTATACTTGTGTATATTCAAAAAAGTAATTGAAATAGATATATATGTTATAAAAAACAAGTATATAAAATATATAAAAAATAAATATACAAAAAAGTAAGTTTAACTAACTTTGCTTCTCTTTGAAGATAGTTAAACTTGTTTTTGATGTTGAATTAGTAGTACAAATAAGAATTTACGAATTAATAACACTAATTAGGAACGATTTAGGAATTTACACTTCTACCGGCAATTGAATCCATAAAGCTTGTTGAACACTTTTACAAAATGATCATCACATCTGCATTAGCTCCTGGTGCCAAAGCGTTTTAGGATGCGCATTCCCAGGGCTTGTACGTGCAGGATTTGCAACCTCTTTTTAAACTAGACGGAGGACTTTCTAATCTACAGATCTTATCACTTTCCTCTTCGCGTAAACTTTTAGTTCTATTTCTGACCTTTTAACTCTACTTCCTTAATTTCACAAGCCTATTTACAATAACAGCCATACTGGTCGTAACCTTTTGATATATTCTATATGTATATATATATATATATATAAAAAGATATATGTATGTGGGTAAGTTTGAGCATAAGTAAAAACTATGCTATCTAAAAGTTAGGATTTTTTTTCCCCTCTAAATTTCATTCAAAATTCATTTCATTCCTTTTTTTTCCTCTAAATTTCATTTCAAAAATGACAATATTTTTTATTGATTATGCTTTAATTAAATACAATTTTTTTTTAAATTTCCCTCAGATTTTCATGCAACAAGATGACAACCGTCTTTAAAAAATGCCTTTTCCCTCTAAATTTCATTCAAAATTCATTTCATTCATTTTTTTTCCTCTAAATTTCATTTCAAAAATGACAATTTTTTTTATTGATTATGCTTTAATTAAATACAATTTTTTTTTTTAATTTCCCTCAGATTTTCATGCAACAAGATGACAACCGTCTTTAAAAAATGCCTTTTCCCTCTAAATTTCATTCAAAATTCATTTCATTCATTTTTTTTTTTTTCCTCTAAATTTCATTTCAAAATGACAATTTTTTTTTTTATTGATTATGCTTTAATTAAATACAATTTTTTTTTTTTAATTTCCCTCAGATTTTCATGCAACAAGATGACAACCGTCTTTAAAAAATGCCTTTTCCCTCTAAATTTCATTCAAAATTCATTTCATTCATTTTTTTTCCTCTAAATTTCATTTCAAAATGACAATTTTTTTTTTTATTGATTATGCTTTAATTAAATACAATTTTTTTAAAAATTTCCCTCAGATTTTCATGCAACAAGATGACAACCGTCTTTAAAAAATGCCTTTTCCCTCTAAATTTCATTCAAAATTCATTTCATTCATTTTTTTTTTCCTCTAAATTTCATTTCAAAAATGACAATTTTTTTTTTTTATTGATTATGCTTTAATTAAATACAATTTTTTTTTTTTTAATTTCCCTCAGATTTTCATGCAACAAGATGACAACCGTCTTTAAAAAATGCCTTTTCCCTCTAAATTTCATTCAAAATTCATTTCATTCATTTTTTTTTTCCTCTAAATTTCATTTCAAAAATGACAATTTTTTTTATTGATTATGCTTTAATTAAATACAATTTTTTTTTAATTTCCCTCAGATTTTCATGCAACAAGATGACAACCGTCTTTAAAAATGCCTTTTCCCTCTAAATTTCATTCAAAATTCATTTCATTCATTTTTTTTTTTTCTAAATTTCATTTCAAAATGACAATTTTTTTTATTGATTATGCTTTAATTAAATACAATTTTTTTTTTTAAATTTCCCTCAGATTTTCATGCAACAAGATGACAACCGTCTTTAAAAAATGCCTTTTCCCTCTAAATTTCATTCAAAATTCATTTCATTCATTTTTTTTTCCTCTAAATTTCATTTCAAAAATGACAATTTTTTTTATTGATTATGCTTTAATTAAATACAATTCTTTTTTTTAATTTCCCTCAGATTTTCGTGCAACAAGATGACAACCGTCTTTAAAAAATGCCTTTTCCCTCTAAATTTCATTCAAAATTCATTTCATTCATTTTTTTTTCCTCTAAATTTCATTTCAAAATGACAATTTTTTTTTATTGATTATGCTTTAATTAAATACAATTTTTTTTTTAATTTCCCTCAGATTTTCATGCAACAAGATGACAACCGTCTTTAAAAAATGCCTTTTCCCTCTAAATTTCATTCAAAATTCATTTCATTCATTTTTTTTTTTTCCTCTAAATTTCATTTCAAAATGACAATTTTTTTTATTGATTATGCTTTAATTAAATACAATTTTTTTTTTTTTAATTTCCCTCAGATTTTCATGCAACAAGATGACAACCGTCTTTAAAAAATGCCTTTTCCCTCTAAATTTCATTCAAAATTCATTTCATTCATTTTTTTTTTCCTCTAAATTTCATTTCAAAATGACAATTTTTTTTTTATTGATTATGCTTTAATTAAATACAATTTTTTTTTTAAAATTTCCCTCAGATTTTCATGCAACAAGATGACAACCGTCTTTAAAAATGCCTTTTCCCTCTAAATTTCATTCAAAATTCATTTCATTCATTTTTTTTTTTCCTCTAAATTTCATTTTCAAAATGACAATTTTTTTTTTATTGATTATGCTTTAATTAAATACAATTTTTTTTTAATTTCCCTCAGATTTTCATGCAACAAGATGACAACCGTCTTTAAAAAATGCCTTTTCCCTCTAAATTTCATTCAAAATTCATTTCATTCATTTTTTTTCCTCTAAATTTCATTTCAAAATGACAATTTTTTTTATTGATTATGCTTTAATTAAATACAATTTTTTTTTTTAATTTCCCTCAGATTTTCATGCAACAAGATGACAACCGTCTTTAAAAAATGCCTTTTCCCTCTAAATTTCATTCAAAATTCATTTCATTCATTTTTTTCCTCTAAATTTCATTTCAAAAATGACAATTTTTTTTTTCATTCATTGATTATGCTTTAATTAAATACAATTTTTTTTTTTATTTTAATTAAATACAATTCTTTTTTTAATTTCCCTCAGATTTTCATGCAACAAGATGACAACCGTCTTTAAAAATGCCTTTTCCCTCTAAATTTCATTCAAAATTCATTTCATTCATTTTTTTTCCTCTAAATTTCATTTCAAAAATGACAATTTTTTTTATTGATTATGCTTTAATTAAATACAATTTTTTTAAAAATTTCCCTCAGATTTTCATGCAACAAGATGACAACCGTCTTTAAAAATGCCTTTTCCCTCTAAATTGCATTCAAAATTCATTTCATTCATTTTTTTTCCTCTAAATTTCATTTCAAAATGACAATTTTTTTTATTGATTATGCTTTAATTAAATACAATTTTTTTTTTTAATTTCCCTCAGATTTTCATGCAACAAGATGACAACCGTCTTTAAAAAATGCCTGATGACATTAAGTAATTTATTGTAAAAAAAAAAAAAAAAAAAAAAAAAATACAGTATTAGTTTTTTAGTAGAAAATTTATAGTATTAGTCTTCAATTTATTTTCTATGCAAACTTTATTATATTCTTAAAAATAAATGCTAACAGATTAAAAATAAAAGAAAAAGAATTATCAGGAGTTCTTAAATAAGAATGATTGTTTTATTTAGCCATTTTTTTTTTTTTTTTGTTATTTAATGCCACTTTAACGTTTAATTCTATACCAATATTTTTCATTAATAAAATGTACCGAAACTAAAAATATATCATTTTCTGTAACCAAGCAACAATGAGTCATAACAGTTGCCACTAAATAAAAATCCATAATATTTAGTAAAAGAAACTTACAAACGTTTTAAAATCTATAAAATAAAAAATGTATTCAAGTTGTCATGAAAAATATACTCAAATGTTCATGATTTCCTGATATAGATGAGGCTTCAATTTATGAATCAATCATTTGTACATGAACGCATCTTGAATGTGCGAATCAATCTTCTGCACTTGAATGTACGAATCAATCTTCTGCACGTGAACGAATCACCAATGTCTGAATCAGTAAGCAATAAACGAAACTTTGCCACCATTAACTTTGTCCGTATTTCGCGTTTTGTATAAATTAAAGGCATACATAAAAAAAAAATCACTTTGTGATCGATCGCGATCATTTTTGCTGGATGCCATTGCCTTGTCCTTTCGTAAATAGCTAAATTAATACCATAGGATGCCATTGCCTTATTCTTTAGGCTTTTTTTAAAAAATAAAATGCATTCTTTTTTGTAACAAAGCAACACTTGGCCATAGCTGTTGTCACTAAATAAAAATTCATAATATTTAGTAAAAGAAACTCGCAACAAACGTTTTAAAATGAATAAAATATAAATATTCAAGTTTCCATGAAAGTTTTATATAGAGGAAGTTTCAGTTGGTGAATCAATCATTTGTACGTGAACGAATCTTCAATATACGAATCAATCTTCAGCACGTGAACGAATCCTCAATGTCTGAATCAGTAAGCAATAAGCGAAACTTTACCTCCATTAACTTCTTTTCGTTCAATGTATTTCGCGTTTTGTATGAATTAAAGGCATACAAAAAAAAATCACTTTGTGATCAATCGCCATCATTGTGATGGTTGCCATTGCCTTATCCCTTTTATACACTTATAAATGCATTACTTACAGAGAAGAAGCAACACAAATGGATCACAGATTCCAAAGCCAACAACATATATTTATTATCATTTATGATTCGTACACAGGAATCATCATATTCATGATCCATCCATCATCTCTTATCAAAAAACCCCACGAAATCAGTGACTTCCAATTCCTGTTATGTATCACTGTCATCTCTCATAACTTGTCATTGACCTTCACCAGCAGACGATAAAATCTTCGAATACGAGCATGTGTCGTTCGACTATAAATGAAAGTCAAACGACACTTATTTTTTATCTCGCAATTAATAACACTTCCTACGACTCCACTGAAAAACTTATCCTTGTTAATTTTGTTCTGGATCTTTATAATTTCAGTCATTAGTTTTTCTGTTTTAAAATTCGTCCTGCACTTAGAAGTGTCATATTTATAAAATATTATTATGCACGCTTTATTAATTATCAGTTTTCTAGAGTAAGGAAGGAGAATTAACGCTATTAATGTCTTTTGGTATAATTTATTTGCTTTTGGGTCGCAGACTACTAAGATGTCTGGAGATAAAACGGTGACAAGGTGAAATAATGTTATGATTTAGTTTTAAAGTTAAAATTTTTTATATATATTTTTTTTCCTAAACGAGATACAAGCATCAAATATGTATAAAAAATAATTTTCCAGTCGTGAATTAACCTTATATTATGGTTAAAATTTACAAATTTAATATTAATGTGCTTATATAAAAATTAATAAATTCCAAACACAAAAAAATTGTAATTGTTTTTTTTAGAAATCTTCTCTAAATAATAATAAAAAATATAAAGACTTCTTTTCAAGTAAAACGAAACTATATTCGTAGGGTACTTATTTTCAATAAAAGTATTTTGAAATAAACAGAGAAATTATTTTAAAATTCATTGCATACGTTTAAAATTTTTACCGTAACAGGAAACAAAATTTGTAACAATATTTAATTTTTCCATACTTATTTGTAATATAAATATTAACATATGTTTCTTTTTCTTTTTTAAAAATTCACGTTTGATTGATTTTTTTATCAAAATAAACCATTGAAATGAAATGTTTAAAAACTCTCACAACACGAATCCTGTTATTTTACATTACATATTATTTCATAATTGAAAATTTGTGAAAGTCTTTCCTCTCTTATTCATAAATGGACTATTCATGATTTTTCATAAGTAGAATATGAGGTCTTGATGTATAAAATACACACATTATATATATATACACTGAAGTGACAAAAGTCATGGGATAGCAATATGCAAATTTTCAGATGGCAGTAGCATCGCGTAGAACTGGTATAAATGC
The DNA here is from genome assembly GCA_021605075.1 of Caerostris darwini. Taxonomy (NCBI): domain Eukaryota; kingdom Metazoa; phylum Arthropoda; class Arachnida; order Araneae; family Araneidae; genus Caerostris; species Caerostris darwini. The sequence continues at coordinate 55,188 of BPLQ01000530.1, read as the reverse complement.
GCAGTGCTTTCGCAGAGCTTTCATTTCTATTCAAGTTATTCATGTGAAGAGGTTTTGACGTGATGATGACCGCACGACGGGAATTAACAGACTTTGAACGCGGAATGTTAGTTGGAGCTAGACGTATGGGTCATGCCATTTCGGAAATCGTTAGGGAATTCAACATTCCCAGATCCACTGTGTCAAGAGTGTGCCGAGAGTATGAAATTTCAGGCATAACATCCCACCATGGACAGCGCAGTGGTCGATCGCCTGCACTTAACGACCGAGACCGGCGACGTCTGCAAAGAGTCGTAAATTCTAACAGACAAGCAACACTGCGTCAAATAACCGCAGAAATCAATCTGGGACGTAGAAGGGACTTGTCTGTTAGAACTGTGCGGAGAAATTTGGCTTTCTTGGGCTATTCCAGCAGAAGACCGACTCGAGTGCCTTTACTGACAGAACGACATCGCTTGCAGCGACTCTCGTGGGCACGTGAGCATATCGGTTGGTCCCTAGATGAATGGAAAACTGTGGCCTGGTCCGATGAGTCACGATTTCAATTGGTAAGAGCTGATGGTAGGGTTCGAGTGTGGCGCAGACCCCACGAAGCCATGGACCCAAACTGTCAGCAAGGCACTGTTCAAGCTGGTGGTGGCTCCGTAATGGTGTGGGCTGTTTTTTCATGGCATGGACTTGGTCCTCTGGTGCGACTGGACCGAACATTGACTGGAAATGCTTATGTTCAGCTACTTGGAGATCACTTGCAGCCATTCATGGACTTCATGTACCCAAACAACGATGGGATTTTTATGGATGACAATGCGCCATGTCACCGGGCCACAACTGTTCGCGATTGGTTTGAAGAACATTCTGGACAATTCCAACGAATGATCTGGCCACCTAGATCGCCCGACATGAATCCCATCGAGCATTTATGGGACATCATCGAGAGGTCTGTTCGTGCCCAAAATCCTGCACCATCAACGCTTTCACAATTATGGACGTCTAACGAGACAGCATGGCTCAATATTCCTGCAGAAGACTTCCAACGACTTGTTGAGTCCATGCCACGTCGAGTTGCTGCACTTCGCCGGGCGAAAGGAGGGCCGACACGATATTAAGAGGTATCCCATGACTTTTGTCACTTCAGTGTATATATGTGAGTGTGTGTGTGCCGAGACCTTATATTCTAATGGGTTTTTTTTTATTATTATTTTCAGTGACAATGTTATTTTTTTATTTTTAATATCGCCAATATATATTCTAATATATTCGCCGATATATTCTAATGTAAAGACATGAAAAATTCATCGATGAATTGGGGAGGAAAGACTCCCAAAAATTTTTCAATTATGAAATAATAAGTAATGTAAAATAACAGGCTCGTGTGGTGAGAGTTTATATATATGTGTGTGTGTGTGTGTGTGTTATGTATGATGTATATATTAATAAATGCAAAGCTCAGAAATGTTAATTATTTGTTTATAAGCATACATTATAGATATATTAAAAGCAAACATCATCATTAAAATTGTCATCATTATCATCAGTTCGAACACCATTTGGGAGTAGAGAAAATAGCAAGCAGTCAAATCGGGTTGGAGGCTTAATAGGGGGAAATTTATTTTCGGAGAAGATTTAATTACAATAAAAATAATTTTAGTTTCATCATAAAATTACAAATAATATATTAAAAGAAAAATTAGATGAAATCATTTTAAAAACTATTTTCTTTTAAAACCACTTTTGCATGTCATATATCTGATTAGCACCCCAAGCAAGTAATCGATTTGTCCATTATGCATATTATATATTTAAATATTGAAAAGGAGCTATAAATAGACAAGACTGACAAGAAATCTTATAAAATGCGCTAATTTATTCATCAGTGCAGAAAGGAAAAATAAAACCAAAGCTTCGTTTTTTTTAGACTATTTTTTTAAAAAAATTCAATAATCCGCGGAAAAAAATCTGTCTCCATAAAATTTCATTAAAATCAGTAATTTTGGGGAAGATCCTTCAAAGCTTGCAGGTAAGGTAAAATATGTTATTGTAAAAAGTACTATTGTAAAGAGTATGCTATTGTAAACCACATTGTTAGCTGGTGTTAAAATGGAATCAACACTAACAAGGGCCTTGTTTATTACATTTATATACTAAATGAGATTTTAAATTTTTGTTGAAAAAATTTGTCAGCAAAATTAATAATTACTAAAAAGCATCTAATTCATCAAGATTGTTAATTTTTATTTCATTAAGATTATTCAGAAAATCTTAACATCTTTGTTAACATCTACTCTTAAAAAAAGAAATTTTAAGATTTTGCAAGAAAAGCGTATTTTAATTTCAAATTTTTCTTCCTTCATGAAAGAGATAATAAAATTATAAAAAAATATGTATCTTTTTCACAGAAGTAATAGCAATTCAAAAGATACTGAGAATTACTAACTAATAATTTTTATAAGCAACATTTTATATGAAATAATGTTGCATAATTTTTTATCCAAATAAATAAAATAACCATTAAAATTGTTTATTGGTTCAGTTGATAACCTTTACACTCATCACTTTTTTACCATTACTTTTTTTTACCCATTAAATAGCATCAAAAGTAGTTCCCTTTTTCTTGTCAGAGAATGCCACCCATATGTAAATTAACTGTAATGTTAAAAAACAAAAGAATTAAAAAGACATAAACAATTTTTTACCTTTATATTTTTATTGAATAGTATGTAGTATGGAGATGAAACTTCCAATTAAATGAGGCCATTACTATAACATGCCTTTCTGAAATTGCAGCCTTTTGTCAGATGCGCATTTAAAAACTTCAAACCAAACTTCAACTACTACCAGCGTTTATGTCTCTCAAACTTTTCATCATGAATAATTTATAAGTGAAAATAATTATCAATTGGAACATCTGCATTGTTTTAATAACATGTTTCAAACGATAAAATGCTTTTGTTTATTTATTAGATGAGACGATGAATTCAGAAAAAAAAAATCAAATGGTTGGGCCCATATAAAAGTTATGCATAAAGTTTAGAGTTTAATGTAGGCACTCCACAATCACACAACCTTTGCCTTTGTAAGAACAAAAGTGCAATATCAGCAATCTTAAAAAATAAATAAAAGTTTTAGAATTCCAAACGATTTTTTTAATATAAAATAAGTAAAATTATCTTTGCTTTCAACAGACGATCTTTTAGAATAATTTTATATTTAATTACTTATTTACACAATTATTAGCTAATGACAGAAATTTAAATAACTATTATGTATAAAAAAGCTCGTGAACGAAATTTAAATAAAAAAAAAAAAAAAAACGAAAGTGGTCGGGCAATCGAAAATAAGGGATCAATGACACGAAACACCCTCTTCCTAAAATAATACCATAATAAAAATCAAATTGCTAGGCCCATATGTAGGCTACGCATAAAATCTGTAATTTAATGTAAGAACAAAACGCATAAGAGTAATCTTAAGTTAGAATTCCAAACGATTTTCTCTTATAAAATAAGTAAAATTCTCTTTGCTTTCATCAGACGATCTTTAAGAACAATTTCTCATTTCCTAATTTATTTACATAAATATTAAGCTAGTGATAGAAATTTAAAAAAAAATCGAAAGTGTTCGGGGACGCGAAAAAAAGGGATCAATGACACGAAAATCCTTCTTCCTAAAATAATACCATAATAAATCAAATGGCTGGGCTCACATACAGGTTATATAGAATTTAATGTATGAACAAAAAGCATAACAGCAATCTTAAAAATTAAAAAAATATATAGAATTCCAAACGATTTTCTTTTATAAAATAAATAAAATTTTCTTTGCTTTCATCAAACGATCTTTTAAAATAATTTTACGTTTAATTGTTTATTTACATAATTATTAGCTAGTAATAGAAATTTAAATAAATATTATGCATAAAAGAACTCGTCAAAGAAATTAAATAATAATAATAAAAAAAAAAAAAAAACTCGTGAAAGAAATTAAAAAAAAGCTCGCAATATAAAAACGCAAAAAAAAGGGATCAATGACAGGAAAAACCTTCTTCCCAAATTAATACCATAATAAAAGTCAAATGGCTGAGCCCAAATACAGGTTACGTATAAAATTTAAAATTTAATGTAAGAATAAAACGCCTAACAGCAATCTTAAGAAATTAAAAAAAAAACAACTACAATATTCAAAAGGATTTTCTTTTATAAAATAAGTAAAATTTATCTTTGCTTTCATCAGACAATCTTTTAGAATAATGTTACATTTAATTATTTATATATAATCATTAGGTAGTGACAGAATTTTAAACATTATGCACAAAAAAAAGCTCTTGAAGGAAATTTAAAAAAAAAAAAAAAAAAAAAAAAAAAAAAAAAAAAATTTGCAAGTGTTCAGGGAGACGAAAAAAAAGGGGATCAATGACACGAAAAGCCCAGCTTCCTAAAACAACATCCATAATTTTATGGGTGATAAATTAAATTGAAAAAAACTATTCAATATTTTTTAACTTGTAAAGGTTTAAACTGAATATTCATAATTAAACAAATAATATATCATTTGTATTACTGAAAATGAACGATTTTATCAATAGGAATAAGGTTTTGTTTAATAACATATAATTTTAATATGCATATAATTTATTAACATGTAATTTTATTATACATAAAATTTATTAACATATAATTTTAATATACATATAATTTATTAACATGTAATTTTAATATCTCTAAGCATAAATTTAGAAATGCATGTAAGAATAAAACGCATAACAGTAATCTTATAAAATAAAAAACTACAGAATCTCAAACGATTTTCTTTTATAGAATAAGTAAAATTCTCCTTGACGATCATTTAGAAAATTTTTTTATTTAATAATTTATTTACATAATTATTAGCCAATAGCAGAAATTTAAATAAATATGCATAAGAAGTTCACGAGAGAAATTTAAAAAAAGTTCGTGAAAGAAATTTTTTAAAAACTCGTGAAACAAATTTAAAAAAAAATCATAAGGGGTCGTGGATACGATAAAAAGGGATCAATGACACGAAAAACCTTCTTCCCAAAATAATACCCATAATTTTATGGGTAGTAAAATAAGTTGAAAAAACAGTTCTCTATTTTTTAACTTGTAAAGATTAAAACGGAATATTCAGCATGACTAAACAAATAATATCATTTGTATTAAATTAAAGATGAAAATGGGGGCCTGATGGCTGAGTGGCTAGCGCTCCGAGCTCTGTGCCACTGGTTTTTGGGTTCGAGTCCGGCTATGCCCTGGATGTTTGTAGTGGTTTAGAATACGCTTTAAACCGTAAGTCCCGGTCTAATATGATTTTTCGGCTTAGAGCTGACAATCCTACCTCGTAAAAAAGAAAACATCTCTTGTCTCAATACTTGCCAGTAGACAGATGGTTTTGGCCCACCATGGGGCTGTTGCTCCAATGGTATGGTTTATCATTCTACAGTCTTTATTGCACACTTTAGGCTAATTAGACCGGGACTTGCAGCTTAATGTGGATTCCGAACCACTAACTATCCATAGCACAGCCTGGATTCGAATCTAAAGCTTGTAGTACCAAAGGCAAGAGAATTAACCAATTGGCAATCAGGCCAATGAAGAAGAAGAATATGAATATAAACTATTTTATGTTCGAAATGTGTATTTTATAATAACAGAGATTTCGTGCATTTTATTTCTATAAAAACGATGAAATTGAAATACTAAAATAGTATAACGTGATATACTTAAAAAAAAAAACATAATATAAAAGAAAAACTGAGTATGCTAATTGACACTTTACTGTTATTAGAAAAATCACTAATTTTTATCAAGTTCATATATCGTGTGATTCACAGTGGCAAACGTGACTTTTAATTATAAAAAGGTCATCTGAAGGCAAAAATATTTGTTGTGTTTTCGCTCGGTCCGTAGCCGGAAAGTTATTAATTATCGCTATCACAGTGAAGAAAACTCACGTAGTTGGCTAATAAAAGTCCGGTCGTTCAGTGATTAATGTCTCGCTCAGTGATGAATTGCTTTTAAAGGGATCTTTTTCGTATTCGTCGAAGAACTCTACACACTGCACTTATATGAGCCATAATTGTAATAGATGGTTTTTCTATTTTCTGTGTACATCGAGTGTTATTAATATTAATTCTTAACGATATGTTTTCAAAACAAATTAATCTTGACAACATCGATTTCGTATCATCCATGTTAAAAAGTACGAGCGAAGAATATGTTATAGAAATTATAAGAATTAAGAGAAGAATTATGAAAATGTTGCAGCTTATAGTTTTTTTATAGTTGGAATCTCTAAGCAGATAAAAAAATTTAGACATTTATAGAATAATTTGCTCTTAAGTAGATTAATATTTATAATATGTAGTGTGCAGGTTATGTAGTTGGGTTGTATCTGGGTGGGGTTGGGTTGAGACTTGGAACACTGGTTGCAGAACTCACAACTTTATTTACACACTCACAACCCCCCATATACAATCAACGACAGACAACAATATTTAAAACATTTAAAAACATACAATTATAGATTCGGGGAAGGATTCCAATTCTAAGCCGAAAATAAAGATAGTCAGGTACGCGGTGGATGCGTAAAATATATTTCCTCTCCGAGTGAGAGTCTGTAGGCCAACTGGCCATTTCTCCTGAACGCCAAAGGGGACGCTCTCGCCAATATGTAGGAGGAAGCATGATTACAAATGTTATTATTTAGTGCTGAAGAGACTTGAGTAGAAGTCATAACATAACAACACTCCAGAATTGAGGACTTTCACTTTAAAACACAATGGGTTCAGTCAAAAGCCAAAAAATCAAAGTTCATCTACAAAACTGATAAACACAATAAATCTGTAGGCCAGAAAATCCTTCCATTCACCTCGAGGAAAAAGACTGAGTCAGAAAATCCTCCGGATGCCCTAATGTGGACTGTGCCACAAGTATAACAAACTAGTGATACATCCTGTGCAAGGCTGAATCTGCTATATATCTTCCATATCAGCGGCGAATAACCTTAGTTCAAGTGTTAGTTTAATGGTAACAGCACTTCAGAATTGAGGGTTTCGGTTTAAAACACAATAGATTCACTCAAAAGTCAAAAAATCAAAGCTCATCTAGTTCAGTGTGTAAACTATTTGTCATTGTGAATGACAATAGATGGCGCCACGACCAAGAGGCTCTGCCATAACTCCTCCTCCTGTAACTCCATATAAGGCGAATGCTTATACGGGGATGAAAAATGTAACAGCAAGGGCAGAAGAAGGAACGCGAGTGTGGTTGGCGGGCAGTTGCAAAAATACGTATTGTGGGAATGTGAATAGATACTTCATATATATCAACTGAAAGTGTGCTTATTTACGAGAACAGAAAAAGAAGCCAACAAGTGATAAACACTATAAATATGTAGGCTGGAAAAACCTTCTACTCACATAGAAGAAAAAGGTGGAGCCAGAAAACCCTCTACTCATGGGGACTATTCCATGTTATTTCAAACTGTGTAGGAAAATATGCGGCAAATATAACAAACTAGTGATGTATCCTGTGTAACACTGAATCTGCTATATAACTTGCATATCAGCGGCGAATGACCTTAGTTCAAGTCGAATGACCTTAGTTCAAGTCGAATGACCTCAGTTCAAGTTTAAACCTTAGTTCAAGTCGAATGATTTCAGTTCAAGTGTTAGTTTAATGATGTACAATCATTAAAAACAATATTTTTTTTTTTAAACTTTCATACAGAATTTTTAAAAGTTATATAAATTTACTCATAAGTTCTTATAATTAAAGAATTTTGAAAGCATTTATATTTTTTTAATTTGATTTAATTTAATTTGAATGATTTTATTCATAAAATTTAAAATAACAAAAAATTAAATATGATTAAAAACCATTCTCTTTCTCAGCAAAAAATATCCAATTCGATCCAAAAAGTATTCGTATTGCAAATTATTCCAAACTATGTGGCAAATTATGCCGCAAGTATAACAAACTAATGATACATAACACTGAATCTGGTATATATCTTCCACATCAACAGCAAAAAACCTTAGTTCAAGTCAAATAACCTTAGTTCAAGTCGAATCACCTTAGTTCAAGTTTAGACCGTAGTTCAAGTCGAATGACCTTAGTTCAAGTGTTAGTTTAATGTTGTATAATCGTTAAAAGTAGCAATATTTTTTCAAACTTTCATGCAGAATTTTTTAAAATGGAAAAAATTTACTCGTCAGTTCCTATAGTTAAAATTTTTTGAAAGCATGCATATATTTTTTAATTTGACCTATATTAATGTATATTTTCATTTCTAAAATTTAAAATAAACAAAGTTTAGATTTGATTTAAAAATTTTCTCTTCCTAGACAAAAAAAATGTAGGCATTATAAAAGATTCCCTTAACGAGTCTAATAAAAAAGTAATTATAAAACAAGTTACCATATTAATACTGGTTGTGATTTTTTTCTCTCTTTTCATTTACACTCATGTCCATAAATTAAGGATAATTCAGAATCACACAGAAATTGAACTCTAAAATAAAAATTTCACCTGCAGAATTATCACACACATCTTGAAGAAGAATATTCAAATTACAGGAAACCACCAGATGGCGCGGATAGTACATCACAATGACGAGAGTGTAAGAGAGGGGTATATAAGGAATGGTGGAAAAGAAGGAAAATTGTTCACAAGCGCTTTAAAAGCCTTTCAGTGCAATAACCGCATAGTTATGGCACAAAGGAAGCACTTGGATGATTTTTTACGTGGTAGAATTATCGGACGATAATGTAGATAAGGAAGTTCTGGCAAAGAAGGAGACAGAAGCAAAACAAATTTGACTTATTTGTAAAGTCTATTTATTAAACAAAAGGTAAAGAGCAAAAAAGATGCTATATGCTTGACATAATTAATAAAAATTGCGGTTTTTACTCCCTGGAGCAAATTTCAAAAAAGAACCTATTTACAAAAAACAGTATAACATGGTTAGTATGATGGTTAATATGGAGTATGTCTCCCGGACGATGCAATACAGGCCTTACAACGCCTAGGTATGCTGAGTATCAAATTATCAACCTGATCTTGGGGAATATTACACCACTCATCAAGCAATGCCCTCCGAAGTTCCGGTTGACAAGTGGGAGGGGGTTGACGGACTGCAATTCGTCGGTCAAGCATATCCCACACATGCTCTATTGGATTCAAGTCCGGTGAGTATGCTGGGCAATCCATACGGGTGATATCCTCCAATTGAAGGCATTCGTCTACAATCTCTTACACTCTCGTCATTGTGACGTACTATCCGGCCCATCTGGTGGTTTCCTGTAATTTGCATATTCTTCTTCAAGATGTGTGTGATAATTCTACAGATGAAATTTTTATTTTAGAGTTCAATTTTTGTGCGATTCTGAATTATCCTTAATTTATGGACATGAGTGTATATCACCTGTAGTTAGTTATACATTAGTTGATATTTAAATATGAATTACTATTAGATTAGATTCTGACAGAGTAAGAAATTGTTTGTTTTTATTGACAATTTTTGTCCATATGATTTTGATATTAGATTAGCAAATACTTAACAATTAACTTAATAAGTAACATAACATCATAAAAAATATAAATAATTTATATTACAGTAACATGATGTTGATTATTTAAATTTAACACTCCTTAGTTTAAAATTATTACAATCTACAAAAAAAAAAAAAAAAAAAAAAAAAAGGCTCTCGCTGTATTGTCAGAATATCAGACAGATCATAGTTAGGTTTCTGCCATCCCATGATCTCCTTTTGAAACATTTAAATTTGACTTGTTGCCAAGTTAACAATTTCAAGGTAGAAGCAATATTGGTGCGATGTCATGTCAATAGTTTTCTATATGGTTTTATTACCATTCAAAGAAATATCTCAAATTCCTGGCGTACATTTTTTCCAGATTTATTCCTTTTTTTTTCTCTTTACAGACAAATTATATGGGTATTCTGTAATATTTATCAATCGCTATTGTGTTTAACAAATACCAATATTACACTGAATTACACTTAAGATTAAATTAATTTAAAATAGTGTAAAAAAAAAGACGACTGAATTGGTTTTTATATTGAAAAGAAGTAGTTTGGTGAATGTTGTCTCGCAAACGATTAGTATAGGGTGTATAGAAATGCAATTGTTGGTATCCAAAGCAGTGGATTGTATATATTACATAAAGTTATAGTTATATCATATTTAATTAACACAAAGACATTGAACACGGCAATAATATTACATCCATTATTGATTCAATATTATTGTCCGATACCTAATTGTAAGCTAACACCTAAGTAAACAACTGACTTCTAATATTTATAAATGGATATATACTCTATTATTAAGAAACAATTGCATATAAACATACTTTGGTTTGATTGATGCAGTAAAAATGCAGTGACTCAAACATAATTTAAATACCAAATGAAAGTTTTACAATTACCTTATTGGTTCTTTCTTCATAAATATATAGGGCTAAACATATCAAAAACATATCAAGAAAATAGGGTTCTCCATTTATTCCTCCATTAAAGAGGACGAAAGAATATATTAGAATCATAAGAAAAAAATTTAATGAAGTAGAAGTACAAATCCAAACATAAATAATGTAGTAACGTTAAATACGTATTAATACTAGTTTAAACTGCACTGATTCAAGGTCTGCCTTACAGGCTCTTAATAAAGATTTCTCAAATATGAACTTGAATATTACATTTCTTGTAGAACAAATCCCACTGCTTGCACAAAATGTGTATCCTGCAATGGATCCTTGCTCATGTGGATGTAGAATTGAATGAAATTTCAGATTCTTTGGCGAAGAATGCCAAAAGTCTGGATCAGACTGCCATTCCTACTTCAACTTGCCGATGCAAATGCCTTGGCAAAATCTAAATTTGTCATTCCTTCTGAGACCAAAACTAAATACCAAATTATTGAACTAAATGTCGACAGAAGAACAGTCACTACTCTCACGAGATTAAGGACGAAACACCCCAAAAATATGAACATTTCTGCTGATGGCGTTAAAAAATGCCAAAAATGTGGCAACTGTCCTGCCTTCGAGCTTACTCCTCATTATGTACTCAGTATGTCTTTGATTGACCAGCTTTTGCAGTCGTAATGCATTGTCTGGAGCATCCCTCGGAAGAGAATTTATAATCAGAGCTGGCAATCAATGTAGCCAATATTATTCGGGAGTTCCACCATATTTGATTTTCTTGTTCTCTTCAGGGGATGTTAAAAAAAAAAACATACTGATGTAGAAAATTAATTAAATATTTTCATTTCTTATTTCATAGGTTTAACAAAAATGATGGTATAATGAGATTTCAGTAAAAAAAACAATGTCTCGACTAAATAACTAATACAGATGAGGGTTTTACGGTAAATATTAATTAAATCAAAAGCTAAACTGAATTATTACATATATATCCTGAAAAATATGAATTGAACAAAGAAATATTAAAATTACTAAAATTTTAGAAGCCGATATTTGATAACATACAACATTAAAAATGTATTTTAAGCTTAATACATTTTTAACGTTGTATGTATTTAATTATTTTATTACTAAAAATTATTGTATTATTATTAATAATTCTAAATAATAACTGTATTTAATTATTCTATTAATAAAATTATTGAAATTTTAGAAACTGATATTTGATAACATACAACATTAAAAATGTATTTTAAGCTTCATAAATTTTTCCTGTCTTATGTATTTAAATATTTTTAAATTATTACATCAAATGTGAGTAATAAATTATAATGTTCAGCCAAGAATTTTTAATAATAGATTTGATTTTTATCCTCTTTAATTCGTGCTATAATAATTTTCACCAATCGCACGTTGCATAAAGTAAGTATAAAATATTTTTAAAGAGTTTAAAAGTTATTATTAAAAAAATAACATGTTATGTTATTGAGAAAATTCCTAAAACTTCCTATTACAATTTTTATAGCATTTTCTGTTAATACAATTCAACACACTTAAATATAATGTCAAATATTTAGAAACTAACTTTCTATAATTATTTTACGGCAAAAATGGTTTACTTTTAAGCCATATTTTTTGTAACAGATTCTAAACTACAACACCGATTTTTTTAAAGAAAATATCATTTTGATACTTAATCTATACACAATCTTAGTTACACAATATTCATGTAAAGAGAACCGAACCTCTTCCCAGCTTATCCTTGCAATCTCAGTCAAGAACTTCAACTGGCTCAACTGGCATTCTCTTAGCTGGAAATTCAAACTAGCCAACCGTTGATGACTATAATTTTACATCCAACAAAGTGACCATCCGGTGATTTAAAAGTCAAATCTGCTCTTCCATCACCAAGAGATTTTCAAGATACATTTGATAATCACTATTTGATGAGTCAATTTATCTTGGACCTGTAGCAACCCCATCAAAGGCCCCCGGAGAACAAAATCCTATAATAGGCTATTTGTGGTAATTAAGCCCTAAAATTTTCTATTAGTCACATCGAAGACCAGATCACTTTTTGCACACCCCTCGTGCAATCGATCCCGGAACTTCGAAAATAAGTTATTTAGTTACGATCCGTGGCAGCGGTAAATTAATGAGTGATAATGAAGTTAAATGAGAGTGAAAACCCTGTTTCTTTTAAACATGCTCCTATCTACATGAAATTTTGGACTGAATCATTAATAAAGATTGTTTTGTGATTTTTAAAATAGATCTTCTTTATAATTATACGGTTTGGAACAATCTTCTGATAGGGAATAAAAAATTAATTTAATTTTTTATTGATAGATTAGTTCAATACTTAAATTAATAAAAGCGATATTAAATAAACAAATGGAAGAAATAAGGAAAGTGCTATTTTTATGTATGGTGCATTTTTTAATTGAGAGCATTAGCCACCACAACAGCAGATTTGTAGAAAATTCAGCATTACTCAAGATGCACCATGATGGGCCTTCTACTTAGCACTCATATTTTGACACTATAATTTGGAATGAGCCGTCAATTCAGTGATGGGGATATATTATTTCTAGTAACTGTGTTAGAGATACTATGTACAGAATTTTAGTAATTCGTTTATTATGAATTTTTTTTAACTAGTGACGATTCATAGTTATTTAGCTTCTTCTTCATTGGCTCAACGACCCCATGATGGGCAAGGCCGTGTGCCTACTGGCAGATAATGAGACAAGAGATGCTTTATTTTTACTAGGTAGGTTTATCAATCCTACGTCCAACGCTCTGCAGTCATATTAGACCTACGGTTTAAAGTGGATTCCGAACCACTACAAACATCCACGTCACAGCCGGGACTCGAACCCGAAACCTGAGCACCAGAAATTATTTAGCTGTATTTATTTATTTAAGTTATGTTAAAAATGCTGAAATTTTGTAACCTTTTATTTTTTTCAAGAAATGTTTTAGTAATTCGTTTATTATGAATTTTTTTTTAACTAGTGACGATTCATAGTTATTTAGCTTCTTCTTCATTGGCTCAACGACCCCATGATGGGCAAGGCCGTGTGCCTACTGGCAGATAATGAGACAAGAGATGCTTTATTTTTACTAGGTAGGTTTATCAATCCTACGTCCAACGCTCTGCAGTGATATTAGACCTACGGTTTAAAGTGGATTCCGAACCACTACAAACATCCACGTCACAGCCGGGACTCGAACCCGAAACCTGAGCACCAGAAATTATTTAGCTGTATTTATTTATTTAAGTTATGTTAAAAATGCTGAAATTTTGTAACCTTTTATTTTTTTCAAGAAAAGTTTTACAAATCTTTATCAATCGTTTAATCAATCGTGAATGCCTCGATTTTTTGAGAAAAGCATGCGATTTTGCTTTATATATCTATTAAAATTAAGTGATTTCTTACAATATTGAAATAATTTAATATTAAACTAAAAACTTGGAGACAGGCATTCTAACGTGTCAATAAAAATTGCACTGTTCTTAAATATCTTCCATTTTATTATTTATATTAAAGAATTTGTCTACAATAATTTCCTGAATATATATATATGTATAAATATTAAATCCATAATTATATTAATAAAAAAATTATAGTAATTTTCTGAAAATATATATATATACATATTTCTATATTAAATCTATAAAAAGATCTATAAGATAAGATCTAAATCTATAAGATATTTAAACAAGTATATTTTTTTATCTGGCTTTTAATTTTAATAAGTCCTAAACTTTTAATATTTATTTATTACTTTAATAAATAACGGAGATTTTTATGGAATGGTCACATCAAAAACTATGATGGGAGCGATAACTCAAAACTGCACCCTAACCATAATAAAAAATTAATACGGTAGTTACCAATTTTACTTTGAGGCTATCTCTTTAACAATCAGTAAACAACATCACAAGTTGTTGAGCTCCCAATTAAAAAAAAAATCTTTTCTATCTCCCCTTCCAAATTTTTTTTTTTTTTTTTTCACTGAACAAACACCGTTACTGATTTCGTTTGCCTAACCACCAACTATTCAATAGCATGTATACCTGATTACGCCTATCATAGCCGAACGTCAAACTAGGATGCTTTACAACTTATCCTCTACCTTTAACAAGCTTTTTTCCAATCATCTTATCTCAATACCGCATCTCGACATTTGTTTACACTACAGATCAGCCTCAACCCCGATATCGATTCCAAGCTACTGGTGTATCGATATAGTATCCGTCGAACCACACGCAAATCTTTTGCCACTGATCGTTGTAATAATTTAACGGCAGGATTCCGGCAATTATCGTTGGTAGCACGACATTTGTTTACACTACAGTTCCTTTTTTTACCTAGATATCGATTCAAAACAAACTACGTGGAAGCGATAAAGTGATTCAGCCTACTATCCCGCGCAAAATCTTCATAATTTAAAGACAGCAATTATCCTAATCTGATTGAGCATTGCCATTCGCTTATCGACAGATAGAGACGTAGTATTTCTTCCGGTAATGACGTAATTAGAAAATTGAAGATTATTGGTTGGAATTTTGGTCATTGGTTTCCGTTTTTATCGAAGGGGCAGGAGTTTGTCACTTGTTTAAACAAACAACTGGATTGTTTATTGGTAGATGGCTGCAGGGACTTGCGCAGTAAAACGGCTCTGCAGGTGATGTTCTAACGGTAAAACGAAGGAAGCAGCCACAATTTGCAGCCTAAAAATTTGACACATCAATGATTTGTAGAACTAAACTGACACCAGGATGATCTTCAGTGCCCTGTTATTTTGTGATTTGTAAGATAAATGAAGTGTTTGTGTCTTTGACGTTTATGAGTGAAATTGTGATTTATAGAGACATAAATCTGCGTGAAAGAGAATTATCATAAAAAATCGGGAGAAATGCTAAAATACAGACAGAATAAATAAATAAGTAACAGGTAGATAGAAACATTTCGATGAAATCTAAAAGAACTGCCAGATAATTTTCGTCTTATGTATGCTATTGATAAATACATTTTTTTTTTTTTTTTTTTTTTTTTTTTTTTTTTTTTTTTGTAGTTGAGTCTATTAGTAAACACAAAGTGACCTTGAATAATTTAAATGAAAAAATTAAATTTAAAAATGAAGTTACAATAAATGAAAGAAATTTTTTACAATACATTAGATTATCTATTAGAAATAACTTTATTATTATAATTTCATTTTTGTATAAAGCATTAATTTTATTTAAATTTGAATAAATAAATGACTGGAAACTGCGCTATATGTTAATTTAAAATAATAAATAGAAATATAAAATTCTTTTGTTAAGACTTATGGTTACAAGAAATGTCATAATTATGGATAAAATTGAGTTCAACTTGAAAGGAGGAGAAATCCATCTTTATTTTATTTTCCTATTTATAACAAGATATCATTTTTTTTTTTTTTAATTTAGCGAAATGGTGAATATTTTTGGAGAAATTAAAAAGTAATACTGATAAGTTTTCTAACACTGGAATTTTTATATTTTTAATTTAATAAAAATTAACAATATTTCATAACTATAATAAAATTGGGGAGACATATTTTTTAAATTTAAACCTTATTTAAACTTCCTTTTACTAATTTTCCTTTGACTTAATCATAAGTTTTGACTTATTTTGGCTTTGTCAAATAGTTCTTATAACTACTAATATTAGCCAGGCGTAAATGCAACTCACTGTATTTGAATTACAAAATAGTGCAAATAAAAATTGTTGAGTAAGTTTTTTGAAGTTTTATTAACCTTAATTGAAAGTGCATTCAATTTTAATGTTTTAGTGTTTCTTTTTAAAGTAAAACATGTTTCATAGATATGGGAAAGCAGTTTAATTAAAATTAAGTTAATAATAGTTTAATTAAACGTTAACCAACTCGAAGAACACGCTAGCAAAGAAAATTGAAACACGATTGCTTTACGTTTTACACTATGGCAGTATTAGATTGATATTTTTTTTCATTAGTATTTGATTACTATTGATATTTTCGTCAATGCCAAACTTTGATGGGAACAAAATCGTGGTTCTTTGAAGAAAAAAGAGGCCACGAGTTTGATACCCATCAGCTCAATATTCCAATTAAATGGTAGATATGTTACTGTATCCAGAAAATAAGACCCATTTTCAATTTAAAATTCCCGGGGCTTATGGAATTTCATTTTTTTTAGGTTGCTGGCACTGCCCTTCACATCTGTGGGAAATTTCCCCTCAAAATAATCATTGGTGTTTGAGTTACGCTTGGCTTTGTGACACGCTAAAACTGATTCCGGCGATTTTTGGAATGCCCGAATTAATTGAGCAAAGAACTTGCATTCAATTTTGTTTGCGGAAACGTATAGAATGTTGCAGAAGGCATTCGGTGAGCATTCCTATATCGGAAAGAAATGTTTAGAAGTGGCAAAAACAGTTCAAAGTAGACAGAGAACGCGTTGAAAACGAAGAGCCCTCTGGTCGACCATCAATCTCAACCGACGAAGCTCACGTCCAAAAAATGAAAGATTTGGTGCATGCAAACCGCCTATTTACAATTAGAGACTTTGCTTATGATGTTGGAATTTCAAAAGGATCGGTCAATACCCTTTTGGGTCTCAAACGCGTCTAAGCTCGATTGGTACCGACAAAATGAATGCGCCAGCTCACACTGCATTGATTCTTCGTGACTTTTTCGCCAAAAATGAAACCCATATCGTTGCAGTCACCGTATTCACAGCGTGCGACTTTTGGCTATTCCCTAAACTCAAAAGACCACTCCGGTGACACCGTTTTGAGTCGATTGAAGAGATTCAACGTGAATCGCCGCGCCCCTTGAAGGCCGTCGCTGCCGATGACTTTTTAGCATGCATTGAGGATTGAAAAAAAAAGTTGGCGTAAGTGCATTGTGTCCGGAGGGGTTTACTTTGAAGGTGATGAAATAAATTTCGAAGAATAAATAAAGAATTTTTGAAAAAAAAAAATAATTTGGCCACAGTAGTATATTGCTTTTTACTATATGATTCATGGTTGCTGGGCTGTTCTGCATGTGTACAATTTTTCTGCTTTCCTCGTATGCAGCACAAAATGAACCAGTTACATTTTTAAAACGGATAGCTGGGCTTTTTTCTACTATTTTCCTTTTGTGTTTATATTGTAACAATCCTCCTTTCCTCTTTGATTAATTAATAACAGCGCTATAATTAACGCCTGGAAGATAACGTTATAATTTCATGTTATCTGTGAACAATGGTGGACTACGAAAATTTAAAGGCAAATGCAAAGAATTACTCTTTTGTTTATCATTAACACAAATGAACCTAAATCATGCGTTCATATTAAGTAAATCATCTTGACTTGTATTACTCTACTATAATTTTCATTTTCATTATTCATCATTCTTATTCTCATTTTTATTTCATTCTTCATTCTCATTATTCATTCATTACCCCACTATAAGTTCTACTATAATTTTCACCACCACGGTAGGTGGACTTTTGTTGTAAACAACCCTTCTTTCCTCACCAATGAATAAATAACAACACTATAATTAACGTCTGTATAACAACGTTATAATTTCATTTTATCTGTGAACAATGGTGGCCAATGAAAATTTAAAGGCAAACGCAAAGTACGGCTTTTTCGGTTTCATCAACACAAATGAACCTAAACTCAGGGCCGGATTTAGATGAAAAGAGGGCTCTAGGCTATTCCACTTCTGAGGCCCTTTCACCTCCCATTTTTAAGTTTGTAAATTACATGAGAGATAATAAAATACATCATTACTGTGATATATATCAATAAGCTAAATGAAACATGTTGTGGTTGATACTAATCTTTATAAAAAAAATGTGGCACGCATAATAAATAAAATGTCGAGAACACTTATTTGGACATTTATTCTCAGCAACATATATAGTACTTGTAACAATAACTAATTAAGCATAACACACAACATTTACAAAGAAACAAAGTTCAAATAATAAAAATCTTTGACTACGAAAATAAAATATGCAATAAACATTATCATATTTTCTATCAAATTAAATTAAATTAAATATATTCAATACATTGAAGATTAAAGCAAATTCAATTCAAATACATTTATTTCATAATAATTCGCATTTAAAGTTTAAGTATGAATTATTATGAATTTTAAGTTTTCAACTCGTTGATCCTAACAAATACATTTTTACGTTTGTTTATTTGTAATATGTGTAGAATTTCCCTTTATTTTCTATTAAATGTTTTAGTGTTTACAGTTTTTAGAATAGTGTCATTCTAATTTTGCCAACAAGTTGAATGTAGGCCCCTCTTGATCTTGAGGTCCTAGGCTGAAGCCTAGTTAGCCTATAGGAAAATTCGGCCCTGCCTAAACCACACTTTCATATTAAGTAAATCATCTTGACTTGTTTAACTCTACTACCATTTCACTTCCAGAGTAGCAAATACATATCTCCACGTTGGACAAACATGATTGATAATTCCTGCACAGCTAATTTCTACAATAAGGAAGCGGCCATTTTGATAAATGACACTGATGTTTTGTTAGCCAGATGGGTGACCCGGCCTTTGATTTAGGTGTGACGAATCAGAAAAACCTCACGCGAGCTCAGCAATGTTTCTAGGCAGCCTAGGTTGTCACTGACAAATGGGATTTAAAAAAAAAATAATCTAAATTTCATATCACTTGAGGTAACGAGATAAACGAAAGGAAAGTGAAAGCTCGAGATTGGTTTTTGCAGCTGAGTTTTAATTAATAGTTTTTGTGGAAGGTTAATTGATATTCGCAACACTTTCGTACAATATAAATAATGTGAGATAATTTGTATTAAATTCTGTTTAATTGCAATGATAATTACTAGCCTAAGGTTTAATATTTTTTTGCATGGCTTATGATATAGAAATACCTTACATTCATTTCAATGAATATTTGTGTGCAAATATGGAAAAATTGTTATAAAATGATATAATTTTATAGGAAAATGTATATTTAAATATTTTAAATTATTTAGTGGGAACGGAAATTAAAAATGGTTAAAAATATATTTATTATGCTAAAACTTTGCCTAAAATAAACTTTGATAATCCATACAATAATAATTATATTAAGTTTTAACAATTCAGCAATGACACTATATACACAGATTCATGTTTATTTCATTTAATTAAAACTTGAAAGAATATGAGATTAAGTTTATAAAAGGTATTTAACTATAATTATTTCGTCATGTTCATGCTATAAATCATATTATAAACAGTGAAGTAAATATTTGCCTTACAATATAAATATTTAAAATTAATTTTCATATTTAATATAATAATTGCTACTCAAGAAAAGTCCATTGACAATAAATTCACGTAAACTGATTTCTCATGCATACTCTACATTCGTATGTGTATATTTCCACATACATAATCAACATTCACGTGTATATATTTCCTCACACATAATCCACATTCACGTGTATATATTTCCTCATACATAGTCCACATTCACATGTATATATTTCCACATGCATAGTCCACATTCACATGTATATATTTCCACATGCATAGTCCACATTCACATGTATATATTTCCACATGCATAATCTACATTCCCATGTACATATTTCCACATGCATAATCTACATTCACATGTATATATTTCCTCATACATAGTCCACATTCATATATATTTTTTTTTTCGCATATATACTCCACTTTCACAATCTATACATTCACAATCTACATTCACATGTATATATTTCTACATTCACATGTATATTTTGGTTCGGTCGATGGCTAGTGGTCATGTGCTCTATACAACAGTTTTCGGGTTCGAATCCGGGCACTGTCAGGGGTGTTTGTAGTGGTTCTGAATCCATTTTAAATCGTAGATTGCGGTCTAATTAGACCTATTGGGAAAAAAATGTTCGTAGAGCGGCAAAACGAACCAAATCGTACTCAATATTTTATGTTTTGCGAATTTCTTTCTCACAAAGTTTCGAAAATTAACAAATACTCTACACCTTTCTTATTTCAAATACTGTGATTAAATATTTGATAACATCTGAGGAATCAAGCACGCTTTTTTGCTAGGCCTATACCATACTACCAAGAAAAGAAAAAAAAAAAAAACGAAATTCATTCAGCAGAATTAAACTATCTCTAAAACCATTAACTCCAATAATCGGCTAATCTTTCCCAAATTGCACACCTAAAGGAGTAAGTGCGAACTCGATTCCGGATTATCATCAATTTATTCCAAGAAAATTCTGGTTCGCACTCAACACCCATCATTTCTGGAGGTTTAAATTAAGGAAACCCTCTATTTTTTACCGAAGGTGTGGAGATGTGAAACAATTACGTTCCGTGCGACAGTGGTTATTTTCACGGTCTAATGAATTGGTAATCGAACGCATTAATAGCGATTTTATTATTTGGCAACATAATCCGATAAACAAAAGGCTCATTCCGATAATAATGCGCTGAACATAACAAGTTCGCCATTTTGCTACCGCTGAGAATTGCGTGAGGAAAATATATATATATTTTTTTTTGTATTTTGTTTACCAAACATTGATTTTTTTTTATTAAGCATTTATTTCGGAAATATTTATTTTTTTTTTCAAAATTATTTAGAGATTATAAATTTATTAATGTTAATTATATTCGAAAAGTACAGATAAAATGTTAAGCAATATCTTATCATCTTATTTTACCAATAACTCATACGATTAATTATTTATAAGTTTTTTCAAATGATGTGCAATTTTACTGGACGTTATTCGCCATTAGATCAGTAAATACTATTGCTGTGGAGCTCGGTACAGCAGGTTTCGGGTTCGAGTCCATAGATATTTGTAGTGACTCGGAATCCACTTTAAACCGTAGATCCCGGTCTAATATGATTGTACAGTCATGAACGCAGGGCTGACAACCCTACCCTGTAAAAAGAAAACATCTCCTACCTCGAAATCTGCCAGTAGATAGACGGCCTGGGCCTACCATAGGGTTATTGCGCCAATGAAGAAGAAGAATTATATTTAAAGTTTTAAAATGCTAGGCAATATTACGTGATGTTATTCGCCATTAGATAGGTAAATATTAGTGCTCTGGCGCTCGGTGCCCCAGGTTTCAGGTTCGAATCTCGACGGTGCCGTGGATGTTTGTAGTGATTCAGAATTCACTTTAAACCGTAGGTCCCCGTAAAAATAGAACATCGCTTGTTTCGGAATCTGCCAGTAGGCTGACGGCCATGATCCATCATGGACTGTAGTGTAAAGGAGTTAGTAAGTTAGATCTGTAATTATGCAACAGATTTAGTGTTCATGGTAGATAATAAAATTTGAATGTACAATACAAAATGATATAATGTATTCCGCAAACGAAAAGATTTTTCGGCCTACAAATTTATCATGCCTATATCTGAAAACTTTTATTTTTGCACGTTTATCAAATTTCTAACTTCCTCAAAATTGAACTCCCTCATTTTGGGAACCCAAAACATCCAATAGAACCGCTCTATCTTAAGCGCATATAACCAATAAATCCCTAAAATTTTTTATGGGTAAAAAATAGTTTATCTAAAGTTTCATTTTCACAACGTTACTTTTTTATGGGTTAAGCCGAAAGCATTTATAATAACAATTTTAATGAATAACATATAGTGGCGTATGGGATGGTAACTTTAAAAAGAAATTCCAAAAGATTAAGATTAAGGATCGAGTTTTATCATGATTAAGATAAAAATCTCTGTTTCCAAAGTTTTTAAGCATCTCAGTACTATATATCACAGAAATTTTAAAAGTAGTATTTTTTATTTAATTCCATAGCAATAGGAAGTCGAGCGGCAAGTCGCAAAAAAATGAAGAGATAATTTTTGTCATTTGTTAAGAAATATTATGGTAACATAGATGGTAGAAATATTATGGTACTTAAGACGTTATCATTGCATGCATTAGAAACATTTCTTTTTTTTTCAAATTCAATTATGTGAGGAATTTTTAAGGATGTATCCTATTACCAGTTTACGAGACACATTTATTTCTTTGAAAACAAGGCTGGAAAGTAAGCAGCATCTTGTATTTTTATACATTTTACATTTCTGTTTCGAGTTAAGGCGGATTTCCACTGAATACATGTCACTACTGAATACATACAATACTGAATAAATTTCATGTCTTAGAATACCAGCAATCGGAAGTCCTAATTTCTCTCCATTCAAAAATTGGTTAACGTTCTACGACACGAGAATTTAATATTCAGTGAAATTTCCACCTTTTAATGAAAAAAATTAAAATGAAGATGTTCTTTCTTAATTAGATTAGCATTTGTTGAAAATTGTTATTTTATACGCGAAACACTGTCAACTAATTATGTTATTCAGTGATAAAGTTTTTTTTAATATATATATATATTGAAAAAAAACCTTTATCTTTGAATAATATAATAAGTATATTTATATATAGGTGTGTGTGACCTGATGGCTAAGTGACTAGAACTCGGTGCCACAGGTTTCGGATTCGAGTTCCGACTGTGCTATTTATGTTCGTAGTGGTTCGGAATCCACTTTAAACCGTAGGTCCCTGCCTAATAAGACTGTACAGAGTTAGGCGTAGGGCTGACAACCCTACCCTGTAAAAAGAAAACATCTCGTGTCTCCAAATCTGCTAGTAGGCCTTGATCCACCACGGGGCTGTTGCTCCAATGAAGATATGTACACTGAAGTGACAAAAGTCATGGGATACCTCTTAATATCGTGTCGGCACTCCTTCCGCCCGGCGAAGTGCAGCAACTCGACGTGGCATGGACTCAACAAGTCGTTGGAAGTCTTCTGCAGGAATATTGAGCCATGATGTCTCGATAGACGTCCATAATTGTGAAAGCTTTGATGGTGCAGGATTTTGGGCACGAACAGACCTCTCGATGATGTCCCATAAATGCTCGATGGGATTCATGTCGGGCGATCTAGGTGGCCAGATCATTCGTTGGAATTGCCCAGAATGTTCTTCAAAACAATTGCGAACAGTTGTGGCCCGGTGACATGGCGCATTGTCATCCATAAAAATCCCATCGTTGTTTGGGTACATGAAGTCCATGAATGGCTGCAAGTGATCTCCAAGTAGCTGAACATAAGCATTTCCAGTCAATGTTCGGTCCAGTCGCACCAGAGGACCAAGTCCATGCCAGGAAAAAACAGTCCACACCATTACGGAGCCACCACCAGCTGGAACAGTGAATTACTGACAGTTTGGGTCCATGGCTTCGTGGGGTCTGCGCCACACTCGAACCCTACCATCAGCTCTTACCAATTGAAATCGTGACTCATCGGACCAGGCCACGGTTTTCCATTCATCTAGGGACCAACCGATATGCTCACGTTCCCACGATAGTCGCTGCAAGCGATGTCGTTCTGTCAGTAAAGGCACTCGAGTCGGTCTTCTGCTGGAATAGCCCAAGAAAGCCAAATTTCTCCGCACAGTTCTAACAGACAAGTCCCTTGTACGTCCCACTTGATTTCTGCGGTTATTTGACGCAGTGTTGCTTGTCTGTTAGAATTTACGACTCTTTGCAGACGTCGCCGGTCTCGGTCGTTAAGTGCAGGCGGTCGACCACTGCGCTGTCCATGGTGGGATGTTAAGCCTGAAATTTCATACTCTCGGCACACTCTTGACACAGTGGATCTGGGAATGTTGAATTCCCTAACGATTTCCGAAATGGCACGACCCATGCGTCTAGCTCCAACTAACATTCCGCGTTCAAAGTCTGTTAATTCCCGTCGTGCGGTCATCATCACGTCAAAACCTCTTCACGGGAATAACTTGAAGAGAAATGAAAGCTCTGTGCGCATTTATACCTGTTCTAATGCTACTGCCATCTGAAAATTTACATATTGCTATCCCATGACTTTTGTCACTTCAGTGTATATATATATATATACATACGAAATATTCCTTTTTTTGTATATATATATATATACAAAAAGGGAATATTTCGTTTGATACTTTAAAAGTATCATATTAATAAACATTTAAATATCAAAACAATTATTTATCTGCTAAAATTATGTCACTTTTGAATATTTTGAATTTTTTTTATTTCGCTTTTAAGTTTTTTTATTAAAATTGTCCATATAAAACATTTATATGTAAAGAGAATATATAAAAAATGCAAGAACCCAAGTAACAACAAAATGTTAATTTTTTAATGAAATAAAATTTAAAAATAATAAAGTTTAGTTTAAGTTTTAAATTGAACTAAGTTAAAATTACGCAGAATAAAATAAAAATAAAACACTAATTAATGTTTAGAAATAATTTCCATGAAAGATTACGAAAAAATTATTAAAGAAAATGAAAACCTGTGACCAAAGATGACGAAAAAAAAAACAGGCTTGGAAACCAAAACTACCCAAAGAAAATGAAACATCGTTGTCAACACTAAACAGAAATCCATTAAATAATGGGTTATCCGTCCGAGTCGTGGGATTGGCCTTAATTGTATTAAATGAAAGAAACAAAATTCCACTGCTTTTTCAATTACGCCATTTTTTTTCCCCCTTGCATACCTCATACCCTCACTTACAAATGGGTAATTCTGGGCGTATGACAACGGTTTTCTGATGTACCGCTTGGACCTACACAATACTATAATGGACAATTTCTCCTTTTCAGTCCGCAGATTACAGGTTTACATGGGTAAGCATTACAAACTCAACCATCAAATTAATTTTTTTTCTCTCTATCAGAGTCAATTTTTTTTTTCATGATTCGAAATGTGTGTTATTGTAGGATCTGATTGCAGTGAGCAAGCAGAAAAAAAATCGCAAATTGATTAATTTCGGGAACAGTAAAAGCTTATAATACGTTTTTATGAGTGTATATGAACAATTACACGTGCTTTTTTTTTCAATAAGACAGCGAGTAATAACCAAACATAATAACTAAAAATAAAGTCTTGGTTTTCATGTTATTACTAGTTTTTTTTATTGTTTATTTTTTTGAATTATATTTTATTTTTATGAAAGGGAATGAAAATATTATACCAGTAATTTTTATGTTATAAATTTTTTACTATATTAACCTTAATGTATATATATATATATATATATATAGACATATATTCTGTTTATAGTTTTTGTTAATGAGAGATTCTTTAAATTTTGACTAATAATAATAATATAAATTAAAATTTGCGAAATTAATTAGAGTTTGATTTGAAAGATTTGAATATAAAAAAAAATTTTAAATTTAAAACGAAGAAAAGAAAATGACATTATTTAAATATATATATATTATTCAGAAAAATCCAAAAAAAGTATCATTAGTACAAATTGTAATGGATAAAAGTGTAATAATAATTATTCTTACATATTAAATATTAATTTGGCACCCATTTATCAAAAAAGTTATACGTGATTTTAATAAAACTTGTACAATAAAAATAAAAACTAAAAAGCAAGAAAGGAATTTTAGATTCAAAGCGTAGGAAAAAGTTACATTATTTAAAGAATACGTAATATATTATCCAGAAACATCCAAAAGTTATCATTACTACAAATAGTAATAATAATTGTTATTACAAAATAACATATTAAATATTAATTTGGCACCCATTCATCAAAAAAGTTACACGTGATTTCAATAAAACGCGCACAATAAATATAAAAACGGACAAAAATTACTAATTTATAAATTCGCATTCTGATTTTTTATACAAATAAACTTATATGCAATATTATCATTACTGTTACAACATTTACATTACTGCATATGTGGGTTTCTAATTATATCCCTGATTAATCTTAACATTCTAAGATGTAAATATTTTTCATTATAATTAACTTCAACTTCAAGAAATGTTTAAATAGCCATCATTCGAAATCTTTTGAAACATAAAATTCTTTACATATTTAAAAATATACATATATGAATACATTTTGATAGAACATTATAATTATTTGATATTATATGAATACATTTTGAAGATCACAAATATATTTTGGGGTATTTTTTGCATCATCGGCAACATCATGCCTATATCACCGTCAAATATGTATATATATAAAGAACTGTATTTCAAAATATAAAATAATATGCATAATATATATACACAATTGTACTTTTATTATGAATAATTTAATAAAAATGTACTCCGCGAAATATTTTAATTTTATTGTTAAATTTTCTGTAATAAAAATAAACATTTGAATTACGCAATAGAAAATTTTATCTGAATTTTATTTAGCACCTAATAGCATTTTCTAGCAAAGCTTTATTTGTTCGAACGCAACTATAATAGCAGACGATATTTATTCGTCTTATTTGTGCTTCCAAAACAGAATTAACAAATTTATTTCCAGTTGTACGATTGCATTTTAATATATATATATATATATATATATTAAAATAAGTAAGTAACAATGAATTCCGCAGAATATTTTAGTTTTTTTGTTAAATGTTCTGTAATAAAAGTAAACACTTAAATAACGAAATAAAAATTTTTTATATGATTTTTATTTAGAACATAATAAAATTTTCTAATAAAGTTTTACTTTACTTGTTTTCAATTGTAAAACTGTATTTTAAAATACTTTATAACTGCATTTTTGTTATAAATATTTTAATAACAATAAACTTCGCAGAATATTTTAGTTTAGTTGTTAAATTCGTTGTAATAAAATAAACACTTAAATTACGGAATAGAAAATTTTATATGATTTTAACAACAGTACAAAAATAGAATAACAGAATTTTCTAGCAAAGCTTTATTTACCCGAACACAACTATAGCAGCAGACGATATTTATTCGTCTTATTTGTGCTTCCAGAACAAAATAAACAAATTTATTTCCAGTTGTTCTGAAAAAAATATAAATATAAATATTACAATAGGATTACCGCCGTAAAACATCTGCCACCTTGTTATTTGATTTGTTCGCTGATCATTCAGCATAATACACGAGACATTAATGATCTGTAAATTTGCTGTTTGTGGCTGTGCTGAAGACTTTTATGTCCCTGCTTCGGTAAACAACGTCTTTATTAAGAAGGCAGGCAGGGATTGGGGTGGGGAAAGACCCTCCGCAGACAATCTTACTAATAAGTGAAGACAAGAACAAATGGAAAGGAATATAAAGCAGGTCTAAAGGTCAGCTCCAAGAAAAGCATTGATAATTCGAGTATTGGTTCATTTGTAGAAACGAAGCATTTTGTCCTAATGTACATGTCAATGTCAATCAAATTGACAGGTTAATGTAAGTGTCTGGCAAAATGTCGTCGTTGGTTATAAATTTTTCTCATTTATATTCACTTAACTTGATATATTTTTAGTTTTCTAAGAAATTCATAGCACAAAAAATAATCTGTGTTACAGATCATTGAAGGAATTTTGTACAGATATGGTGGAAGGTAAAATGGTTCTTCTACAGAAAAAAAAATGATAATAACATTTAGGAAGTTTTATTACATGATATATTCTTCATTTGAATTGTTAGTTAAGAATTATGATATCTTGAGATATCTTTTTGAAAAGACTAATCTTTTTGATATCAAAATACACTCATGTCCATAAATTAAGGATAATTAAGTTCAGGCAAAGTAAGAGACAGAAGCAAAACAAATTTGACTTATTTGTAAAGTCTATTAAACAAAAGGTAAAGAGCAAAAAAGATGTTATATGTTTGACATAATTAATAAAAATTGCGATTTTTACTCCCTGGAGCAAATTTAAAAAAAGAACCTATTTACAAAAAACAGTATAACATGGTTAATATGGAGTACACTGCTTAAAAAAAGTAGAAGGACAGTGTTTTTTTGCCAATTAATATCTCTTATTTTCTCCTAACTACCAGATATTTATGCAGATTTAGTTTAATGACCCTTTCTTCATTTTAGGCAAAAATTAAACATCTACCACTAATAGTAATAATAAAATTAGTATATATAATTTCCGATGCGTAAAAAAAGTAGAAGGACACTTGCTAATATATTTAATTTAGTGAGTTGTTCTTCACTTAAATAGTGATTTTGTACTTTGTTTGATCCGTTTCTGTCAAAAAAGTATAATTTGTTTAAAAGTTACGCTGTTTCTCCGTTCTCAGAATGTCTAAAGGAATACCTTTGAACGATTTTCAAAAAGGTCAAATTTCCGCATATCAAAATGATGGTAAAGGTGTCAGAGAGATTGCTCGATTTTTGCAGGTGAGCCCCAATACAGTTTCAAACTTTATCTGAAATCCTTATAAAAATGGAAAAAAAAAGAAGACTGGTAGACCGAAAAAGTTAACACCACGTGATGAAAGAAAACTTGTTCGTGTGCTTAAGAAGAACAAAGGAAGTGTTTCAAAGGCAAGAAATCAAGCAGGACTTAATCATGTGACGAAACAAACAGTTTACAACTATATTAAAAGATCTAAAAAATTCATTTTCAAAAAACGGAAACATCATCCTAAGTGGACACAAGCTCACATTGATAACCATTTAGCGTGGGCTAAGGAGCACATGTCCTGGACTACAGAATGGACTTCTGTGATATTTTCCGATGAAAAGAAATTTAACTTAGACGGTCCAGACGGATATCAGCACTACTGGCATTGTCTGGGGAATGAAGACGAATACTATTCAACACGACAAATGGAAGGAGGGAGTTTAATGGTTTGGTTGGCTGTTGGGTACGGAGGAAGGACAAGTCTGGTTTTCTTAAATGGTAGGGAAAAACATAGACTACATTCAAGTGCTGAATTCCGAGCTTCTTCCTTATGGCTCTGACTTGGGGGGGTGAAGAGTGGAAATTTCAGCAAGACGGAGCTTCCATTCACACAGCGACAGTCAAAAATTGGTTCCTAACAAATAATGTGGATATTTTACCATGGCCAGCCAAAAGTCCTGACCTTAATATAGTGGAAAACATCCGGGCAATGCCAGTTCGTCGAGTTTATGCTGATGGAAGGCAATTTCATTCGCTAACTCAGCTTCGAGAAGCATTGAAGGACTCGTGGAACAATTTTTGTCAAACAGAAGTTCAATCTCTATACAATTCACTTCCAAACAGAATATTTGAAGTTATAAAGGCCAATGGGAAGAACATTCCTTATTAAAATCACTATTTCTCCATTCATTATAATGCTGTCCTTCTACTTTTTTTACAAAGTTTCAAAAAAGACAAACTATTTTAGTTGCCATTAATATTTTATGTTTGAATATCATAATTCTGATGTTAAAATTGTATTTTTAAAATATTTGTAAAATGTTTATAATAAAATGTTTTAGCAAAAATGAAATATTTTTCGGTTATTGTTACAAAATCAAGTGTCCTTCTACTTTTTTTTAGTAGTGTATGTCTCCCGAGCGATGCAATACAGGCCTTACAACGAATAGGCCTGCTGAGTATCAAATTATCAATCTGATCTTGGGAAATATTACACCACTCATCCAGCAATGCCCTCCGAAGTTCCGGTTGACAGGTGGGAGGGGGTTGACGGGCTGCAATTCGTCGGCCAAGCATATCCCACACATGCTCTATTGGATTCAAGTCCGGTGAGTATGCTGGCCAATCTATACGGGTGATATCCTCCAATTGAAGGCATTCGTCTACAATGTTTGCACGGTGAGGACGGGCGTTGTCATCCATAAACAGAAATTCAGCACCCATGGCGCCCCGAAACAAACGTACATGTTGTTCCAGAATGACATTCCGATAGATGTGGCCTGTTATCGTTAGACTCTGAACATGCAGGTCAGTTCTGGAAACGAGAATAATTCCTCCCGAAACGAGCCATCCTGCACCACCGTAACGGTGTCGTTCAATGGTGTTCTCTTGGTGGTAACGGGTACCTGGCGCTCTCCATATGAAAGTCCGGCGAGAATCAGACTGCAAACTAAACCTGGACTCGTCGGAAAACATCACACAAGACCACTGTTGCGATGTACACAATGCATGCTCTCTACTCCAGGCTAACCGCAGGCGACAGTAAGTTGCGGTAAGTGGAACACATCTGACAGGCCTACGAGCTTATAGACCAATGTGCCCTAAGCGTCTGTACACGGTCTGCCTTGAAACTGTCGTACCGGTAGCTGAAGAGAGCTGACGAGATAGGTCTGATGCTGTGCTCCGTCTGTTTCTTTTGGTAGTAACTGCTAAATACTGGTCCTCATTCGGCGTTGTAACTCGGGGGCGACCTGTACTGTAACATCTACTCACATTACCATCATCTTGGAATCGTTGCCAAAGCCTGGAGATGACACTCTGGGCTATTCCAAGTTCCTCGGATACTTCCAGCTGGGTACGTCCACATTCCAATCGTCCGATAATTCTACCACGTAAAAAATCATCCAAATGCTTCCTTTGTGCTATAACTATGCGGTTATTGCACTGAAAGGCTTTTAAAGCGCTTGTGAACAATTTTACTTCTTTACCACCATTCCTTATATACCCCTCTCTTACACTCTCGTCATTGTGACGTACTATCCGCGCCATCTGGTGGTTTCCTGTAATTTGCATATTCTTCTTCAAGATGTGTGTGATAATTCTACAGGTGAAATTTTTATTTTAGAGTTCAATTTCTGTGTGATTCTGAATTATCCTTAATTTATGGACATGAGTGTAATATTCAAATATCTAAAGCCGTTACACAGTTAACACACTTAATAAGTTTTAACACAGGCCACATTTAATCTGCTGAGTTTGAAAGAATTTGTAATAAAATTGCGAATTATATATTTTAAACATCAGTTATCAATTAATTCAAAATATTTAAATTAAAAATGTTTAAATTATTTGCTGATTTTGGGATTTGTCAATTAAAACAAATTTTAAAAAAGTTATATTTTATCTATTATTCGTTAAAAATAATGGCTTCAACAGTCCTTGAAAGTTAAAACAACTTCAGATTTTGAAATAACCATGAACTCTAAGGTTTGGTTTGTCGCTCTACGCTTTCTTTTGCAGACTTTAGGCTAATTAGACCGGGACCTACAGTTTAAAGTGGATTTCGAGCCACTACTACACTACACTACATGACCTCACACTGCCTAGAGCTGACTGAGTTGCTTTTCTACAGTTTAGGAATAATGTCAAGTCTGATTGAGCTCTGTGACGTTCTACGGTCATATGAAACCGGGACCTACAGCTTAAAGTGGATTCCGAACCACTACAAATATCAGCTGGGGCTCGAACCCGAAATCCTATTAATGTACCTATTAATTAATTAATTAATTAAAGGAACTATAGTCTTTTACATGTTAATTTTATTTTTATTTTAAATGATGCCCCCTTCCATCTATTCACTAGGCCTTCAGGCCATCGACCATCAGTTTTTGAACCACTAACAAACATTGAGATCCAGGACAATCCCTCCAGGATTGGAACCTGAAGCCTGTGATATCAAAGGCCATAGCTCTAGCCAACTGGCCATCACGCCGCTATGAATTCTTAGAAATTTCTAAGAAATAATAACATGTATAAATTATCTTTTTTAAAAAAAATGATTTAGTCTTTTAGCAAAATATTATGCTACAAACGAATATAGCCTTCATGGCAATAAAAAAATAGGGGCTTTGCCCTCCTATAAATAAGAATTAAAAAACAAAAATATTAAAATTCTCTTAATTTGCGGAGTTAAAAACTTCCCACATAATTAAAAGCCAGCTAGTCTCTCTTCAGTCTTTTCAATTCCTTTTCGTTAAATCTTTGAAAGACACCAAGTAATGATCGGGCAGATATGTTAATAATACCAATTTACATGCTGTGTAATTGCGCTACGTCATACCCCATATTCAAATGATTAAAGGAAGGTATAATAACACTGAGAGAGATAAATAAATTAAGTTACAACCTATGTCTTTTGTACGTCATTCAATCCTCATTGAAACTAAAAAGAAACAACATTTTACTATCTATTCAACTCCCAAAGAAAACCAGTGTAAAAAAAGAAATCACTGTAGCGAAATAGAGATGTCAGAACGAATCTCGATCACGGTTACAGTCACGCGACAATTTTCCGAATCTTATCTTACATATCATTCTATTTTTTATTTATTTATTTATTTATTCTTTTTATCATTCTCTTGTTCACCCTCGGATAGCATTTAAAGAATGATGAGTGTAATAATATAAAAGGATGCTGAGAATTCTTTGCTGATCTTTTGTAGTTGAATACATTCGCTCATAGATGGCGTCGAACGTCACAAATTAATTGGATACTAAAAATCGTCTGTGTTTAAATCCAGCTGTCATTTCATTGACAACTATTCTTTCTCGTTCTGTTTTTCTTTTCTTTCTTTTTTATTTGTGATAAGACATATTCGTGAGAATGTCATATAAAAAGTATTCTGTTTCTAAAAAAACAAAAAATATATTTTATATGAAATCTGAAGATGTAGTTTAACTGTCAGCTCTTTAAAAATATGTCTGACAAAAAAGGTGACGAATGTTGTATTTTTTTTTTTCTTCATAAAAATATAGAACGAATTTGAGCCTTCATTGAATTGAAAAATAAAAAAAGATTTAGTATTTGTTGTTTTTTTATGTCTTTTTTTTTTAAAGTTTGATCTTGACATTTTCGATATCTTTATTACACGCTAATATGATATATAGAAAATGTTTTCATCATTCAATTAAATTTTGATAAAATTCAGCAATAAAATGAATATATTTTGGACAAATTGTACCATTTTTATTTACATTGCACAAATAAAAATTTTAATGTAGAATGTTTGGAATCTTTCCTAAACGATTAAAACTGAAATAAAAAAAGTACTTTTGGGAATATTTATAATTTAGGGATTTAATTTAAGAATTTTGACTAAATTGTATGTACTAATTTCGTGATTATTTATGTTAAACATAAAAAAAAAATATAGAACTATTTAACTATCAAAGCTATAAATAAATATTTTACAGTTATTTCTCACTGGAAAAAAATGATTCAGCGATCGAGTAAAGATTTAACAGAGGATTATAACATTATTGATTAACAGAAATTTATTTCAATCAATAATAAAAAAAACGAAAATCTCATATGAGCTCATAGTTATACTTCTACAAGAAGAAGAAAATTTTTAAGCTATTAATTTATAATTATCTAAAACCAGTTTAGCATAGAGTATTCTACATTTTATAAGTTTACTAGAAGACCCGGCCACGCGTTGCTGTGGCTTTCTTGTATTTCGTTCAATTATTAGATACTATAATTGGTATAGTTATCGTTTGCTGTCGTGGTTTGATTTGTTGACATGAGGGCCCTCTCAGCACGTCTACGTCGTGCCTCACGCCTACGGGCATTGTTGAGGTTAGATTTTTTTGGTGGCATTTTACTGAAAATGATAATTGAAAAAATACAATACAATTAAAATAAAATCGGGATATAATAATAAATGACTTAAAAAAAAAATTCACAATAAAATGTAAACGATTGTTTAAAGTACACGAACACCTTCGAATGAATTTTTTCGAAATTTTTTATCTTTGTACACATTTTTGGATTGAATGTATCTAAAAACTAATGATTTCACATAAAAAAATTTCATTATTATTATTATTATTTTTTTTAATTTTTATAAGCTAAAATAAGAGTAAAAATGGCCAAAAATTGATACTGTTACAAAACATGATAACTCAAAATCAAATCAATATTTTTTAAATTTCTAAGTTTGTATTTGTTTGT
Source organism: Caerostris darwini (assembly GCA_021605075.1). Taxonomy (NCBI): domain Eukaryota; kingdom Metazoa; phylum Arthropoda; class Arachnida; order Araneae; family Araneidae; genus Caerostris; species Caerostris darwini. The sequence goes on along the minus strand of BPLQ01000530.1, from coordinate 21,059 downwards.
ACTAACATATTACAGGGAATGGACCTCTGTTAAATTTATATCTTTATTATTTATTATTTTGTGCTAGTTTAAATGCTGTCGACACAAAATTCTTTCAAAATTTGCATGTAACTCCAAGTTTAACAATTAAAATAAAAAATATTTATGTAGCTATAATCATTTCAGAGGTCTATTACCTGTAAACATTTATGAAAAACATAAATACAAAGTTTTGTAACATTTCGTTCAAAATTACTGTTATGGTGTTTCACATGAAAACAAAAAGCATAAAAATTCATTTTGAGAAAAAGTTAAAAACAACATTTAATTAGAGATATTACTTTTAAAAATATTGTAAATATATTAAAATGCCATTGAATTATCAAGTTCATAGTCTTATTTATTAAAAAATATAGTTTTATTTTTCCTTAAAGCTGTAAATATTTTCTGAGCTTTGTTTTGAAAAAGTTAAAATTTGCTCGACAAAATTTTTTTACAACTTCCTCCTATTTGCAAAGGCTTTTTAATATGAAATGACCTGGATTTAAAATATTTAGCCTTTTTGCAAGTGTTTTGATTAAATATATTCAAAACCTTTGAATTTCACATAAAAATATCAACTTTAACTATTTTTTATACAATTTATTCATTAAAATATGGATAAACATTGCAAAAATGTGATATTGTCGCAAAACTTGATAATTCAAAAATAAATAAAACATGAATAGTTTTTTCCTTTGCAAGTATTTTTATGCTGAGAATATCCTTATGTAGGTAATATACTGTTTTCAAATTTATATCTTAATTATTTATACATTTTTGTATGCTTAAAGTTTGTTGATACAAACTTTTTTTTACAAATTTACAAAAATTTTTAGTTTAAAAACTGAAATAAAAATAAGTTATGAATTTAGGTTAATTTCCATGTTCTATTCCTTTCATACATTTAAAGAAAACTTTTACATGAAGTTTCAAAGCATTTAGAACAGAAATAGTAGTATTATGGTGTTTTGAATGAATACAAAATGCATAAAAATTCAAATAAGAAATAATTAAAACCAACTTTTAAATGTAAATAAAAACAAATGTACATACATAAAAATGTTATTGAGCTTTAAATTCTCCTTTATTAATATAAACACTTATTTATTTGTTTTGTTTTCTTTAAATAACTTCCAATTTAAAAGTATCATTTATCAATTTTTCTTCGACAATATTCAAATCACTCAAATTCTTTGTTTTTCAAATAACAAAAGTTTAAAAAAAAAAAAAAAAAAATGTCCTTGATTTTCAACTTGCAACTATTATAATACCTTTTATAAAATTTTAATGTTATCATTATATCAAATAATTGCAGAGTGTACTTCACTTTCACACTTTTCAAAAAATCCTTAAAATTCATCATCTTTCTTTAAAATTATATTGTCTATATTATATTATCTTGTAGATCACATTTCATTTTATAACTCTTAATCAAATACAACACACGTTGACAAACTTTAAGCATAGAAAAGTTCATTGTTTTGATACACAACTTTTCATTCAATATATTTTATTCCAATTCAAATTCAAACTTAGAAAATAAAAAAAATATTGATAATCAAATCAGGTAATACTTACATACATTTGATTTATTTCTCATAGAAATAATATAAATTTCTTACAATATAATTTTCACAAAATTTAAAGTAGTACATAAAACAATAATATTCAGAACATGAGAATTTTACGGTTATGTAGTACAGGCATCGAGGCACGGCGCCATGTAACTTACCTTTTATTATGGTATGTCTTTCGCCTATGGTGGAAACATACTTTTTACTCCAACGATGAAATTAGTGCAAATAAGAATTCTGCAATTAATTATCGAAATAGCAATAAAATAGTCATTACATTGTTCGGAAAATGAAGCTACGAATTCCTCTAATTGCAGTATTGCAACCCTAAAGAAATTGGCGGAAAATTGGCGAAAATTCAGGGTTTCAAGATTGGCGACTTCCTCAATGGTAGATTTTAACCGATTTTGCAATTAAATACGAAAAAAATCTGAATAAAAACTATCCTATCTCTCAAATCGGAACAAAACACACATTTAAAAAAAAAAAAAAGTTAAAATCGGATGGTTAGTTTCGGAGTTCATCGCGAAGAAACATCGTGACACGGGAATTATATATAGTAGATTTCTTTTTAAATTTAATATTCATTTTATTTGTTTAATTTGTTTCTGTGTTATTGACGATTTCGTACTAACATATATTTATGTAGGCAACCTGCCAATCGCCCAATCGGCTAGAGCTCTTGCCTTTGGTACAACAGGCTTCAGGTTCGTATCCTAATAATAAAATGGATGCTTGTTAGTGATTCGGAATCCACCTTAAACTGTAGATCCCTGTCTGCTGGTATAGATGCTTGTTAGTAAAGTGTGCACAAAACTACCGTAGAAGGACAGACCAAACCAATTTTTATGCGGTACAATTAGTACATAGTATATGACTTCTTTTATAATAATTGATAATTGCTATCATTTAAGTATACAAGAATGGAAAATACTAATTTTCTAATATACTAATCAAAATTAAAATTATTTTCTGCTAATTTAACAGCAGTTACGCAACAAAAATATCTATTGAACAACTAAAAATACTTTGAACAAAAGTTATCTTCAAACGGTAAAAAAAAGAAAGTACTGTTCGAAGCTTTAAAATGGTGGATTCTAAATGGTTTCCAACTCCAAATCTAATTTCGAACGGCCGCAATTATTCAACCATTCAGAGCGCCATCATTGATTTACAGTTAGCTTCGCGGTATCATTCATTTCAAAAGGAAAAAGGTCACAGAAGCTTGATTTAGGCCTTAAATGCAATAATTAGACATTCTTTCTCCTCATGTGGAGGAATATCTCGAGTAATTACATGGCTTACGTTACTAACTTCTTCTCTTCAGTTCCTTCTTTGTATTATCGTTTGGGACTTTAGTAGCGAAGTGTTCGGAAGTTAGACTTGGTGACCTCTCGCATACCCGAAGGCTTCTTTTGGGGGATGAAATGGAATAATTTTTGTGGTGCCTTTTTCTGGTTTTGTTCTAATGAATGCTTAGGGATGTGATACTTTTTTTTTTACTTTTGAAAACTGGAATTAGTCGTCGGTTTTGGTGTGTTTTGGACTTATTTCTGTTAGGGCGGGTTGTGCTAATGAGTTATTGAGGTCTTGGGAAAGCCGTTTATTTAATATAAGAAATTGAAAAAGAGGAAACATTCATGTAAAAAATATAGTTTTGTAATAGCCCTTAGCATTTTGATATTACTAACAGCGTAAAACGCAGATATGAGCTTATATTATGTTCGTGAATCAGGCCCAATTGTATATGCACAACCAACTGTAAAAATGGCTCAATTAAAATTGGAAAATAAATAATATTTGAACATTAGTAATGTTTACTATATCATTTATTTAATAGAAGAAATAAAAAAGAAGAATTTATGTAAGCAATATAGTTTTGCAATGATCTGTAGCATTTTGATATTACTAATAGCATAAAACGCAAACATTAGCATATGTTGTTCATCGTAAATCATACACAACCAACTATAAAAATGCCTCAACTAAAATAAAATAGGAAAATAAATAATGTTTTAGCATCATGTTTACTATGCAGTAATTATTTAAAGTTACAGTAATTAAAATAAGTAAAATTGTTCTTTCTATTATTTCAGAGAAAAAGAAGTAATAATAGTAATAATATACATATTCCTATTCTTTTTAAATTCACCTTTTTTCAATCCAAAAAAAAAAAAAAAAAAAAAAAAAAAAAGGAAAAATATTTTTATGTTTTTCTTTTTTTTCTTTACTAAATTTAATTTTTACTGTGATTTGTAATAATTTTTTCAAAAATAAACAAAAATGACTGAAAAAGACAATTATTTATGATCATTATATAAATCTTACATTATACAGTAGTTTTATTTTCATATAAATATTAAGAATTAATTAATCATAGTGCGACCACGTATTATGTGGAAAATATACAAGCAACCAAGTCGGACAGATTCAAACAAAGCGGAATAATAAGGGAAAAATTTATTTTCACGGGTGTTACTTTTTTCTGTGAAACGTTTTGTTCCCAGTTTGTTTGTTCCTTTCAAAGTCATTCAAAGCATTGAATTTATAATGTGATTAAAGTGTATGATGAAACATGTATTGGAAGGCTAACTATTCCAATCACTCCACCATCAAGCGAACTGTTGGCCGATTGGCTAAAGCTCTGGCCTTTGGTACACACAGGCTTCAAGAAAATCTAGGAAACACTTTTTTCTCAGTAATAATTAGATATTTTTCTAATCCAATGCTTTCGAAAGTGGGCTTTGCCATCCTCTAGGGAGCCGTGGAACTATCAAGGCGGGTATAGTAGCCCTAGGTGCATTTGGGAATCATTTAATGAAATTCAGTGGCCGATGAAATGATAATGAAGAAGATAAGAGCATTTAAAAAACTAATCCTGTATCTTTCATCTATTGTGCAATATTATTTTCCGTGTAAACACACAAAATACAGTTATTAAGGATTGGTGGCCAAGTAGATAAGCGTGTCACACATTGTCATTAAGTACAACTTATTTTAAATTAAAAAACGGATAGCAACAATATTAGCTGCAAAAGCAGATACCTACAGTTTATCCTATATTATTAGCTAAAATACAGAAGATATTATCATGTGTGAATTTGATGCAGCCCTGGTTAAACGTCCATGGCGTCTCCGAAAAGTGAAGCCATAAAAAGGGAAGTCATTATTTAAAACAGATTGATCTTCACACGTACGCGTAACATAAAAAACTTTCATTTCAAAAACTTTCATATAAAATAAACGCTGATTTTCACTTGATTTTAAAACTGACATAAAATATGCGTTGCTAAATTAAACGATTGACCAAGATTGATTTCAAGTCATATGATCTGAAGTTCACTATGAACTGTCTAGTTTTTAAAATGGAAACATACTATTGTTTCAATATTCTCAAAATACTGCATAAAGATTAGTTTGTGCTTATAAAAGTTAATTGAACCATCACTTAACAGACTTCTCTGTCTGAAGTGGATAGTGCTCTTCGTAGCATGTTGCTTCTTCATAAAGTTCTATGGTTATTAAATTTTGTTATATTTCTGTAGCTATTGAATTTGATTATTCTTGCGAAAATTCTGTACTTTAGGTTTCCGATTTCCCAAAATCTTTTTCCCTCGCTGAATGGAATGACCAAAACCGCAGTATTTTTTAACCGCGACGGTTATTTTGCTTGTTTAGGAGAGGGCTTGGCAAAAACCACAAAAGACAAATCGTCAAATAAACAAGAGTGACCCTAAAGGGAAGAACTCCGGTTTCTGTGGTATTCTGGTCAATTGCTTCATAAACTTCTTGGGCTATTGAACATTGGTATACTGCCCTGTGTATCGGTTCAGCAAAGTATGTTCACATATGATAAATTGAAATTCGTGAAAGGTTTTTAGTTTTTTATACTTTTAGTAATTCCAATTTCTTTATCACGTTTAATACGCGGTTTTAGTGCTACCACAAGTTAGTTAAAAAATAATAAATAATTAAATAATAGAATAGAAAAGGAAACCTACTGCAATTAAGGAATCGTAGTAATTTAGAATATTGCTGTCAAGGACAAGTTGAGGATTAATGCATTGACAACAACACACCGGGTTCATATTTCTCACAATCATGTTTAATGTTATTCGTAATTTTATTTTTATATTATCTTTCGTTATGCTACTTTTTACTGCGTGTAATGTGAGATTTACTTTGATTGATTTTATAATTTCAATATTCAAAGAATCTTATTTACATCTTTATTTATTATGTTTTAAGACGAACATATGTAGAAACACAGACGATATGTAGAAACATAGACGATTTGTAGAAGCACAGACGATATGTAGAAACATAAACAAAACTTGTTTTACTAATCTTTATGTTTGTTCGTTTTAAGAATTACCAGGTGGGGGAAGTAATTTTTGTTTTTATTCTGAAAATAGAGTGGTAAGACAAATAAATTTGGAAGCCATTACTCTAATCGATTATTACAATAATTTACTTAAACATGATTTTTACATTTAGAAAACTCACTATAAATTAAATGTTCATTAAAAATTTATGATAACTCTGTAACTATCCTGCCATTAGATACTAATAGAGGCGCGGCGCATATAAAAATTTGAGACTGCTCTCTCTCTTATTGAAATTCGTCGATCGGCAAGCATTTAATCTTTATCGGAATAAAAATAAGAGCTAAAAAAAAAGAAAAAAAAAAAGGACATCGCGAATATTTATTGCGTTCTTTATGGCGGAAATGAAACTTGCAGATGTTAGGGCTTCCGATTTAGGTCATGATGATAATTTTGACTTTACAGTCGCATAAATACGAGATGTAGTTTAAGAATTAATTGCACGTCTCATGAAAAAAGATTATTCCGCATGATTTGAGCAGGGGGGATGGAATATATTACGGATTTTTAATTCTTTATTTCAGAACTTTTTTTCTTACGTAAGTTAAAATTATTCTTTCAATCATATAAGGTTCATGAAATTTTGCAATGGATTTAAGGAATGGTGTATCCAACTAAATGTTGCAAGTATTAAGAATGAATTTTCATTAATAAAATTTAAAATTAACTTAAAATTTAAAATTTAAATTAATTTCCTTAATAAAATTTCATTAAGAAAGTCATTTTTACGATGGTAACTTTTTTAATGAATAAAGGATTTATTATTTTGTTAACTTCAGAAATTTTATTTTTTAAATTTTATTATGAAATAACTTGGTTTCCTGCTTGTATGAACTATATGGTCTGGAAAGAGAGGTAAAGATATTACTGAATTTTAATTCTTAATTTCATGACTTTTTTTTTTTTCTCTTCAAGTTAAAATTATCCTTCCAATCACATTAGACCCATAAAAATTTTGCAATAGATTTAATGAATAGTTCTTCCCAACTAATTGTTCCAACTATTCAGAATAAATTTCATGACATAAACTTTCATTAAAAAGTGTATTCATAGTGGTAAATTTTTTAATTGATAAAGGATTTATTATTTTAATAAAATTAATAAAGTATTCATATTAGTAAAGGATTTCTATTCCCAACTAATCGTTGCAAATATTCAGAATAAGCTTTCATGTCATCTTTCATTAAAAAGGTGTATTTTTTATGGTAAATTTTTTAGTTAATAAAGGATTTATTATTTTATCAAGTTACATTTTATTTTTTTATTTTTAAAATTCTATTTTGAATTAACTACTTACTCGCTATGTCTAAAATGTAGCTTAGTATTTTACATATAAGTATTATTAAGAATTAATCATGACATATTTCATGTCTACTTTACGATAATTATTTTCATTTCATACGAAAGCATAAACAAATGCATAAAAATATAATTATTTCCCTTTGAAGATAAAAAAAATCTCCTGAGTATCAACTGTTAAATTAATATCATTCTATTCAATTACGTTTAAAAGAATTTAAAAAAAAAAAATTTCTCTGTATGTAGCAAAAAGTCGTTTTAGACGTACTAGCATAAAAAAAATAATAATAAATAAAATAAAAATAAAAAAACTTATGTAAAGAAACAAAACAGGTAGTAAGTGAAGTCACATCGTGTAGTTTATTTATAAACGTACGTTTTCCTGCTATGCCTGTATTGGACAGTCATTTATGTATATAAATACAATGAACTTATCTTAATAATAATATTTTATACTTTTACAGAGAGATTTTCATAAAAAACGATTTGTTGAGAGACATATTTTATATGAAAAATAAAATAAATGGGCATTTTTTAATGGAACTTAATTAATTAAGAATATTAATTTAATGGAAAATAATGAATAACAGGACGTTAAAAATTGATATATTTTGAGAAAGGTCAAATACTTAATTTTAAAGTACACACATGCACACCAAGCGCACACTCATATACATATATGCATATAATTTTATATTTATATTCAGGATTATTTACTCAAATAATTGTAAGCCTCCAATATTTCAAAAAATTTATACAAGAAAATATATATTCATTTATAAAGAAATTCGCCGAATATACTGACAATTAAAAAAAAATCAAAAACTAATACAAAACATTGATGAATTCTTCCTAATATTAAGACTCAATTGAAGTTTAGAAAATGTTTTTCTTTTACTTTACATTCATTAATTAAATCTTTTTTTTCCACAGAAAATTAATTAACCTGATTAACCATCACTATAAACAATAAATTAAATTTGTTTATTTCTCTGGAAAAAAGCATTGATATGCTAATCTGAAGTTCAAGGAACGAGTCAAAATATTTTTTTCAAACTAGAAAAGAACAGATCATATCCTCGTTTAAATTATCCCTAACACAAAACAGCCGAAAAGGATGGGGGAAAAAAAAAGAAGGGAAAGAAACCCTGGGAGAGGGGAGGGGGGAAGGTGAGGTACGAGAAAAAGATGAGCGACATTTCAGGATGGAATTCCGAAAAAGGCACGCGACGTAAAACCCTCTCATTAGAGGCGCACGTGACCTGCTCGCGAGCCAATCACTTAATGGTGATCGATACACGTGACCCGCATGCGCAAACTACGATGAGGGGAATGAAACGAGGGGAAGATAATATTTTGCAAAAAAAAAAGGTTTTTGAATGGAAGGATTTGGTCAGTGGATTACGGTTGAAAAATCGTAAAAGCTAGCAGCGTTACACAATAGAAGTGACACAACAAGTAAAGTTACGATTGCCTTGGCCACGCAACAATTGAAAGGGAAAAGGCAAACTGTTCCCTTCTAACTGGATCGGAATTTTCAATTAGAAAATGTTTCTTTAAAAAATGGATAGCATATTAGAATTTTTTTTTTTTTTTTTTACACCTTAATTTTAAATATTCTTTTATTTGAATATTGCTGTCTTTTTTTAACAGTCCGGAAAGTACTAATGGTTTATTTTTGTATTTGAGCAGAGTGAAAAGTAAACTAAGAAACGACATGTAAACAAAAAGAAATTAATTTATCTAGAATTTATTAAATCATTTAAGGCAGTGTCTATCCAACTCTTTACATTTGCACTCCACTATTAAATATCTTAATAGGCTTATTTATATTTATTATAGCTTATTTATTTATTTCAGAATTAAATGAACAATAAAGTTTTTAGTTAATATATAGGAGTATTATTATTACAGTTAATAGTGATCAATTTTATTGAATAATTGAAAATAATTGGTGGTCTGTTTTTTTAAAAATCAGGTATAATAAAACTAGTTGAATAATCACAAATGTTACAAAAAAATACTTGATTTTGATTTATAATTTAATTGTAGCCAAATTAAAAAAAAAAAAAAAAAAAGGTTGCAAAAAAGGTTGTTGAAAACGGAATCAGTATTTTTAATAGATAAAGATAATAGCACCATAAAAAATGTAACTGAAATTTAATCTAAAAAATTAATTAAAAAGGATTCCAGTCATAAATTATAATTACTATTATTATTTAATTAACTTTACATCATATATAACTATTATAATTTTACCAATTTTGCTTCATATATAACTATTATTCCCGTTTCCTGATATTACAACTCTTTACAAAGTTTTAGCAAATAGAAAAGAATGTATAGAAAATTTTTTGATAAGCAATTATGATCATTTTCCAAGTAGCATTTATAAATAAAAGATACTTCGAAACCCTTAATATTGTTTGAAAATTTGTAAATTCTTTATAAAAATAAATGTTGGAAAAGTTAATAATGATAAATTTGAATATATAAATATGCACTTAACCTTTCACCTTTAGAATACCTTTCAGAAAAAAAGGGGAATTAATTACTAATTGGCTAATTTTAGGAGAATTTGTGTTATCATTATTTATCATCCCTTTTGAGTTTATCTGTTATGTTATTTATTATGTTATTATTATCTATCAATATTTTTGCTTTTACCTGAATTAATATTCATTGTATATCATAAAATATTCATTTATGGGCCTATATTTGGTATTTCTGAACTGAGGTGACTCGATTCGAAATCCTATAAGCAATATCGAGCAGATAATTATCACGTCCATGCCAGGGATATGCTCGATAAATTCGTAGGATGGAATGTTTTTTCGATGGACTCCAGGGAAAGGGTTCAAACCATCCAAATACCACCAATGGAGGCATTTTAATCCAAATTGCTGTGGCCCACTTTGAATTAATGAACCAAGTTGTCTATGTTGCACCCTGAGCAACGCTGAATTCCCTATTCATTTTCCGTTTCAGTGACAATTAACTTAATTTAAGTGCTCAAAATGCACAGGAATGTAAGCAGTAAGTGCATATTTACATATCATAGTTATCTGTATTTTATTTCTCTATTCTCTGATCTTTTATCTTAATATTTATATTGCTCTTTGTTAACATTTAGAGTTAGTAAAGGTTACTTATAATCAGATTTATAGTTAGGTTATAAAGGTTACTTATAGTCAGTAAAGGTTACTTATAATGTTATGACCACAGAGAAAAAGATGTTGAAAGTATTAGCCATTCCAAAAAAAGGGTCGTAAAGATAATATAACCTCATTACGACCAAACTCTTTCTTAATAGGTTCGCTATTCTCTGCTCTCTCTAACTTCAAACTTAACTATTTACGATCAAAAACACAGGAAACGGGAGTTATGCAAGAAAACCTTTTTAACCTCCCATAAAGGTAGACAAGAGGGGATTGACACAACTCTCTACCCCACCCCATTGGTCGCGCGTTCACGTTCTTCTGCCTTGCTCTCCTATATCATTACGGCTTTCGTCCTTTGGGCCCCTTGAGCCACGAAGACTATGAAGGTAATAAATAAAGAAGGGCCCGGAATATAACGTCAGGTGAGATCGGTTGCTCCAGGATGATTAATCATGTCGGTGTCGAACCCAAATGTCACTCACAAGAAAGCCGGCATCGGACGACATTTCTCAACTCAAGAAGTCTTTTGGCTGAAGATCTGTCCGATGGTATTTTAATCGATATTTTGTGAAAAGGGGTATCCTTTCGTGATTGGTATGTGGATTGAGTTTTAATTGGTGTTTTTTTACCTCCAGGATTGGATTTTTATTTAGTTTTTTGCCGTCATTAGATGTGAGATGTTGCGGTGGTATCTGATGAGTAATGACATGTTAATTAGTGATTGGTATGTTGTTGTTGTTGATGTCAATCAGCGATAATTGCTCTGATAGATACTATAACATGTAGTAAATTGTCATGGATTTCTTTTTATCTTTTTTCTTTTTTTAGGTTTAATCTCAATAAAAGCGTGAAAGGGACACAAACTGAATCTTTGAAAGATTGTGATATAACTTCCAAGAGAAAAGAGCCGAATCTGACAGCTGGAACATCCAGTAATCATGGGATTGTCAAAGCCCTTTCCAGTTAACGTTCTATTTAAAGAAAATATAAAAAGATATATGTCATGGTTGTCGTGAAATTAGGTTCATTACTTTTATTGCTGTATGAAACTTGAAAGAAGGCATGGCTAGTAATAGCTAAGAGCTTGTTAAATTCACTGATTAACTGATAACGATTCTATAAAGAACAAAAATGAAGTATAAAAAATTGGCCTTTAAGTATACATACTTGGTATCTTTAAAAAAATGCTTCAGCGTATTCTCTTATAAATAAGCTTATATGATATACAAATATATCAATAATTTGAAAACATTCTGAATCCTTTAATAAACGTACATTTTAAGTAAATTCCTTAAAAATTGTCAGGCTACTACACACGATACTACTTTTATATACTATTTTGGATAAAATTGTCTTTATTATATAGAATCGTTATCTGTTAATCAGTGAGCTTGTTAAGTTCACTGATTAACAGATAACGATTCCATGTAGTAAAGAACTTAAACAAAAATAAATTTTAAAAATTTTCCTTTTGAGTATACATACATGTCATCTTTTTTTTTAAAAATATTTCCTCGAGTTCACTTATAGACAATCTTATATGATATACAAATATATCAATAATTTGAAAAAAAAAATCTGAATCCGGTAAAAGACATATTTTAAGTAAATTCTTTGAAAATGAACTACTACACAGGACACTACTTTTATATACAACTTTGGATAAAATTGTCTTTACTATATAGAATCTTTATCTGTTAATCAGTGAGCTTGTTAAGTTTACTGATTAACAGATAATGATTCAATACAGTAAAGAACTTAAACAAAAAATAAAGTTTAAAAAATCTTCCTCTGAGTATACATACTTGAAGCAGGAATAAGTGTGCAGGAATGAGAGCAGGAATAAGTTTTAAATTTTTTAAGGGTAAAAATATATGAAGACTAAGAAGGAGTTGTGAAACAAATGTAATGAGAAGTGAATGACCGTTTATTTTCATGAAAAGCAGGAATAAGATTTAAATTTTTTAATTGTAAAAATGTATAAGGACTTTGAAGGAACTATGAACCAAATCTAATAAGAAGTGAATGACCTTTGCTATTTTTCAGGAGCTATGAAACAATTGTAATAATAAGCGAATGACCTTTACTATTTTTCAGGAGCTATGAAACAAATATAATATAAATTAATGTAAACAAATGTAATATAAGTACCTAACCGTAAAAATATATGAGAATTTAGAAGGAGCTATGAAAAAAATGTAATAATAAGCGAATGACTACTATTTTTCAGGAGCTATGAAGCAAATGTAATACAAGTGGATAGCCTAACTGTAAAAATATATGAGAACTTAGAAGGAGCTATGAAATAAATGTAATTATAAGTGAATGACCTTTACTATTTTTCAGGAGCTAGGAAACAAATGTAATATAAGCGAATGACCTAACAAAAATATATTAGGACTTCGAAGGAGCTATGGAACATAATAATAAGTTAATGATCTTTACTATTTTTCAAGAGCTATGAAACAAATGCAATATAAACAAAGGACCTAACTGTAAAAATATATGTGGACTTTGAAGGAGCTATGAAACAAATGTAATATAAACAAATGACCTCACTGTAAAAATATATGAGGATTTAGAAGGAGCTACGAAACATATAAGTGAATGACCTAACTGTAAAAATATATGAAGGAGCTATGAAACTAATATAATAATAAGTGAATGACCTTTGTTATATTTCATGGAGATCAGGAATAAGTATAAGGCAATTTAAACCGAAACGGCATTGATAGCAATAACTGAGGTTCGATTTCCAGTCCATACCCAGTGCTTCTGATTCCAACCCTAACATTAAACCATTTACTTTTTATCGGTCGACTAGCGGACGCCAAGAAGCGAACGTGCGACCAGAATAAATGTCCCTCAAATTAAGAAGAAGCTCCTGATTAACGAATTATGGACGTGAATCCTGACTGAGCTTTCACGAGAGGGGCCCTTCCGTTTTTATAAAGGGGGGTCTTTTAGGGATTTATCTCGTGCCCCGAGCAGTGTTACACTTCGAGTTGACCGTGGTGGTTATCGATTATCTTTATCGCTTTTGAATGATGTAACAGATAAGGGTATCTGAAACGCGGGCATCTACACCGATTAAAAATGCAGTCAGTTTCCATTATAATTAGAGGAATCTTCGGTGCATAATATCAATCTTAATTAAAGCACACATCCGTAACGTTAAGTGTATGAGGATGAATGCCGTGTAAAATGGAATGCATTTTTTTTATAGATAGTATTAATGTATTTGTTATTTATAATTTAAGTATCCATTGTTCTTTAGGTAAATGACATTGTAGAAATGGATGTTTTGATTTTGTGAAAAAATAGGAAATTTGTTTAGATATCAAACTATTTATTTTGTGCAATTAATTAATGGCCACTGCATATTAGCTGATCTTTATATTCGAGAAAAAGGAGTGTTTTTTAAAAAAAAAAGATTGAACAAATTTTTAAAAATGCATACAATTTTAAGCCATTGTCTGGCAACTGGTAACTGGTGTACCGTTTACGGAGTACCCACAGGGGGAAATACCCCTTAAACCTCCTCATCTTAATTCATAAATATGTTTAGAGTTCTAATTGGCTGCTTAATTATTGTTAGTAAATTAAAGATAAAAGTTTCTAAAAATTCAAATTAAAGTGGTACTGAAAAAAAATTTAAAAATACTATTGATAAAAAGTAAGATATTAATCAAAACCAATTAATGAGGTAACAAAATAACTTTGCAATTATACTTAAATTAAAATGAATCAATTATACTTAATTATCAATTATACTTTCAGTTATACTTAATTAATCATTTATACTTTCAGTTTACTTAATTAATCATTTATACTTAAATTAACATTTTTCAATTATACTTAATTAATAATATATACTTAAATTAATCAATACTTAATTAATCAATAGCATTTAAATTAATCAATATAGTTAAACAATTACACTTAATTAATCCATTATTCTTAAATTAAAATTAATTAATTATACTTAATTAAGCAATTATACTTAAATTAAAATTACTCAATACTTTATTAATATAAAACACTAATATATTCTTAACAAGTAATACAAAAAAAAAATGTTTAAGTCAATTCCTACTTTTTTTTCACTATATTGCAGAAAGTCCTTTATAAATAATTTTCATTCATTTTTTTAAGTTTATCTGGCATCATCTATTGGTAGATATATGCAACTTAAAAATCTAAAATTAACTAAAAAAAAAAAAAAAAATCTAAAAAAAACTAAAATTAATTAATCAAATTTAATTACTGAATTAATATTTGAAAAAACTGTATTAACATCTAGTGACATCCACTACAAGTTAAAAAAAATGTATTTGAACTTGAGTGGATGAATAAAAAGTATTTTATTAACGATTGAAAATTTGAACAAGATATATATAGGGAGAGTGTGAGCTAATAGAAGGAATTGAAAAAGGACTTTTTTTTAAAGTTTATTTTTTTTAAAAAAAAAGGGCAGAGGAAATTTTAAACAATTCATACAATTTTAAGCCATTTCTATTTTTTAATCAAAATCAATTAATCAGGTAAAACACAATAACTTTTCAATTTTACTTAACTAAACAATTATACTTAAATAGAAATTAAATCGTTAAAACTAAAATAGAAATATACTTAAATAGAAATTAAAGAAACTAAATCAAATTTTCTTAATTAATCAATTACACTTAAATTAAAATTAAGCAATTTTACTTAATTAATCAATTATACTTAAATTAAAATAAATACATTTTATATGATTAATCAATTATATTTAAATTAAAATTAAGTAATTTTACTTAATGAATTATACTTAAATTAAAAATAAACTATTTTACTTAACTTAAAATTAATCAATTTTACTTAAATTAAAATTAAAGGATTATACTTAATCCATCAATTATACTTAAATTAAAATTAACAAATTATATTTAAATTAAAATAAATCAATTATACATAATTAATCAATTATACTTAAATTCCGTTTATATAAAAAAATTACTTCGTATTAGTAAAGATAAACGTTATTTTAAATGAATTTAATAATATTTGCTACTTTTAAATAATATCTTTAAATTTTTGTTTAATTTTACTTAGATATTTTATTTAATTCAGAATCTTCAAAATCTTACTTTCGTTGAACATGCTATCAAAATAGATATAAATATATTTCTAGCATGTACCGTCTTTATTTGTTTTCTTTTTATAAAAAGTTTTATAGATGTCTAGATATAATTATTACTTTTGGTTATGTTACTGAAGTATTGTAGAAGTTGTAATAACGATTGCAAATTCCAAGCATATAGCTTTACCACCAGCGTAGATGCTAAACGACATTTTTTTGAAACCATTAAAATTAACCCTTACGTTTCTTGCCTCTCAAACAACTTCATTAGAGAACTTTAATTTTTGTAATTCCATCTAATTATAGAGAAATGTAAGGAATTAGGCACAGCGGGAATGATTGTCTGGATAAATTAAACTAATGGAAGAATTAAAATAGGAATGATACCAAATTAGACGTTGCAAAATTGCATCAGGGTAGTCAAAGGTGAAAAAAATAAATAAATAAACGTACGTGCTTAGGGGCCTTGGGGCCTAGTTTTTCACTCGATATGGATGTTCAATTACAGTGTGTCAAATACATGAAGGATTATTTATGTATTGATTTCGATTTGATTGCAATTATTTCAGCGTTGGGAAGGTTAAAGTTCAAGATAAAATGTTGTGATTGAACATGAAATTGGTGATTACAAATCTGATACAAGTTTCCCACTGGCAAACAAATAAAAGGAGCAACAGAAAGGTGAAATATCAACTTTGACGAAAGGGAATCAATGTCCATGAAATTATATTTGCAAATGTTTATATATAAATTAGGCGGAGCAAATTCATTTGTAAGGAATATTTGGTTGCTGTTGTTGTTGTTGTATTCCCTGAAGAAGACAAGAAAATCAAATATCATGGTGCTCCCGAATAATATTGGTTATGTTAATTGCCAGCTCGAAGTATAAAATCTCTTCCGAGGGATGGTCCAGACCATGCATGACAACTACAACATCTGGGCAATCAAATACATAATAAAGGAGTAAGCTCAACATCAGGTAAGCTGCCATATTTTAATGGCCTCAGCTGAAATTTTCATATTTTTATGGTGCTTCATTTTAATTTTGTGAGAGTAGTAAGTGGCTTTCTGTTGACAGTTTGTTTTGCTATTTTGTATACAATTTTGATCTTAGAAGTAATTATAAGTTTAGATCGTGATAAGGCATTTGCATCTTCAAGGGAAGTAGAAATGGCAATCGTATCCAAACCACTGGCATTCTTCGCTAAAGAATCTGCGATGTAATTCAATTCCAAATCCACATGAGCAGAGATTCATTGTAGGATACACATTCTACTAAAGCAGTGGATTTGTTAATTGTATTGGATAGGTTATTGTATTTATAATGCAATAGGTGCTGTTCATTAAAAATCCTATCAAGTTTTTGTTGTTGTTGTTGGTGGTGGTGGTAAATGCTAATGTGTATCAACTGTTAACTCAAGCCGTTAATCCATCAAATACATGACTTCCTTCACTTTAGAAGAATACAATTAAAGGATGTAAGTGTAATAAATTTGTCTAAATATTTAAGGGTATTTGCTGTCATAAATAAGTATGGAGAATTCTAGAGTCCAATTTGATAAATATAATCCTAAAGACAATGTGACCAGTCAGCAATCTGTCAACTTTTGGAGGACATTAAAAATGTATGAGAAAGCTTAGCAGATTTAGAGTAAACCAGAGTCACATAGAGGAGGATTGCTATTTTACATCCTATCAAAATTTATTCTTGTATTATTATTTAGCTTCAACAACGTATAGAAAATATTCATAGAATGATCGGATATTCCTATACATATTTACTATTAACCCTCCAAAATCATTATTATTATCTTAAAAACGATGGATACTTGAAAATTTAAATTGTTATCATTTAATTACTTTCTACGTAAAATATTTCCAATGAATCTCAAAATTAATGATGAATCAGATTATTTCAGTTTTTATGTGTGTTTTAATTTCTTCAAGTTGGTTGGCAGTATTTGATCACAAATTGAGATAAAAACTTTATCTCTGTAATGATAGAACAAAAGTCAAAAGGAAACCACAACTTCTGTATTAGTTAAAGATAACATTTTCTAAGAAGATATAACATTCAATGACAGTTCCAGAGTTCAGATAACGTGTCAGTGTTTCAAAACGAAGAGGGGATAGAGATTTCGATCTGTATGACATTTTCTCTATTCCGTCTAACATTATATTAGCCAGCAATAAGATGTCGAGAAGGAAGTTGATAGAGACATTATCATCATAATGGAGAATTTCGTTTTGTTATAACAACTCTACTTTTAGAGATATCATCTAGGAAAATGTGGCATTTGATGTTAAACGAACAACATATTGAAAGGGACAGACATGTTCTCAATTTGCTAAAAGCGAATGACTCTCAGTTGACATGCTTTTTTTATCCTTACTATTTTACTATTTTTTTTTTTTTTATCATTTTGATGGCCCCAAAAGTAATCAATTGTCGGAATTTGATCTTGAAGATTAAGATCTGACTGATACGTATTCGTTATCAGATTGATACGTATATGTTATCTGACTGATGCGT
Source organism: Caerostris darwini (assembly GCA_021605075.1). Taxonomy (NCBI): domain Eukaryota; kingdom Metazoa; phylum Arthropoda; class Arachnida; order Araneae; family Araneidae; genus Caerostris; species Caerostris darwini. The sequence continues at coordinate 2,964 of BPLQ01000530.1, read as the reverse complement.
ATACGTATTTGACAGATGTATGATAAGCATCAGCATGCTAAATGTAACTATAATACAATAACAAGACATCTGGCCAACGGCCATACCATGCTGAATATACCGGTTCTCGTTAGATCACCGAAGTCAAGCATCATTGGGCGCGGTCAGTACTTGGGTGGGTGACCACCTGGGAACACCGCGTGCCGTTGGCATTCACAAATTTGGGACCTGAACGGCCGAGTGCCTAGCGCTCTGACGCTCGGTGCCACAGGTTTCGGGTTCGAATCCCGGCGTTGCCATGGAAGTTTGTAGTTGATTCAGAATCCACTTTAAGCTGTAGGTCCTGGTCTCCTATGACTGTAAGAGCGTCACGGAGCCAAAGTCAGACTTCTACCTACGGGTGCTCCATCACAACAGAAGCTGCTTCCTTCCCCTTCAATCATGAGCACGTATGGGCTCTTGGGCTTGGACAGCCAAGTGGGATAAGAAACAACAACAAAACACAAGACATCTTTTTTTATGCAAATTATACTTCGTATCACACTGATGGTAGAGTAAAACCTTTCGGGTGGACTTTCAAAGGTAACTGATTTACATTTACTTATCATATAAGAGAAAAACCTGAAAACCTCTTATCAGACGGCTTACTGTCGATACAAGATATTATAAACTCTGTCACATTTTTCTCCTTGAATCTCACCAGTGAATGCAACGCATGCTGCCAGCTGGATTTTAACAGAGTACCAAAAGGTCATGGGTCCAGTCAACAAGGCACTTATAATGAAAATTTCAGATTAAGATTTCTCATGTTTTTAATTTTTATTTATTGATGTATTTATTTATCTTCCTTTTGATGAATATTCCAGCTGATCGTCAACGATTTGCAATTTTCACGATCATGCTTTTAGATGAACTAATAATGCCCACCCATTTGGGCAAAGAAAAATTATACATTTGAAAGATTGGAATTCCAATTTAAGGATTTACCATCATCATCATCATCAGCAGCAGCGGCACAACAGCCCCATGGTGGGGCAAGGCCGTCTGCCTACTGGCAGGTTTCTGGAGAGGAGATGTTTTGTTTTTAAGTAATTTTGTAATTTTTTGGTTTGTAATTTTGTAATACAGTTTCTTTACTTTATTCTGGCCAACGTTCTGGCCGTTGGCATCACAGGCTTCAGGTTCGAATGCTGGCGGTGGCATGGATGTTTGTAAGTGGTTCGGAATCCACGTTAAACTGTAGGTCCCTATCCCTAGTCTGAATGTCCGAATGGTCCTAATAGTCCCGATGTCTCGAAGCCTATGTGTGCACAAAATGGCCGTAGAGCGACAAACCAAACAGTATATTTGCATTCAGGGCATCCATTCGAAAATTTTGCCAACTGTCATGGGTGGTATAGTTACGCCACTGAATGCATGCCGGAATATAGGATGATTTATTTTAAATAAATAAAAAAATCAAAGTGCAGAGGACATCCACCAATAACTTCCTGATCAGACTACACCGAAACCTAGACGACCCCTATCTTCTTACCATCTTTCCTTTATTCCTCTAATCCAAACGATTCTTTTTAAAGGAAGCAATATATTTGGAAGCTATAGTATGTATTTGGAAGCTATATATATTATTGGAAGCTAGGTAAGCAATATATTTGAAGTATTTATTTTAAATAAATAAAAAAATCAAAAGTGCAGAGGACATCCACCCACAACTTCCTGATCAGACTACACCGAAACCTAGATGACCCCTATCTTCTTACCATCTTTCCTTTATTCCTCTAATCCAAACGATTCTTTTTAAAGGAAGCAATATATTTGGAAGCTATAGTATGTATTTGGAAGCTATATATATTAGAAGCTAGGAAGCAATATATTTGAAGTATTTATTTTAAATAAATAAAAAAATCAAAAGTGCAGAGGACATCCACCCACAACTTCCTGATCAGACTACACCGAAACCTAGACGACCCCTATCTTCTTACCATCTTTCCTTTATTCCTCTAATCCAAACGGTTCTTTTTAAAAGGAAGCAATATATTTGGAAGCTATAGTATGTATTTGGAAGCTATATATATTGGAAGCTAGGAAGCAATATATTTGAAGTATTTATTTTAAATAAATAAAAAATCAAAAGTGCAGAGGACATCCACCCACAACTTCCTGATCAGACTACACCGAAACCTAGATGACTCCTATCTTCTTACCATCTTTCCTTTATTCCTCTAATCCAAACGATTCTTTTAAAGGAAGCAATATATTTGGAAGCTATAGTATGTATTTGGAAGCTATATATATTGGAAGCTAGGAAGCAATATATTTGAAGTATTTATTTTAAATAAATAAAAAAATCAAAAGTGCAGAGGACATCCACCCACAACTTCCTGATCAGACTACACCAAACCTAGACGACCCCTATCTTCTTACCATCTTTCCTTTATTCCTCTAATCCAAACGATTCTTTTTAAAGGAAGCAATATATTTGGAAGCTATAGTATGTATTTGGAAGCTATATATATTGGAAGCTAGGAAGCAATATATTTGAAGTATTTATTTTAAATAAATAAAAAAATCAAAAGTGCAGAGGACATCCACCCACAACTTCCTGATCAGACTACACCGAAACCTAGATGACCCCTATCTTCTTACCATCTTTCCTTTATTCCTCTAATCCAAACGGTTCTTTTTAAAGGAAGCAATATATTTGGAAGCTATAGTATGTATTTGGAAGCTATATATATTGGAAGCTAGGAAGCAATATATTTGAAGTATTTATTTTAAATAAATAAAAAATCAAAAGTGCAGAGGACATCCACCCACAACTTCCTGATCAGACTACACCAAAACCTAGATGACCCCTATCTTCTTACCATCTTTCCTTTATTCCTCTAATCCAAACGGTTCTTTTTAAAGGAAGCAATATATTTGGAAGCTATAGTATGTATTTGGAAGCTATATATATTGGAAGCTAGGAAGCAATATATTTGA
>BPLQ01000529.1:18439-35388 GCA_021605075.1 Caerostris darwini | reverse complement strand
TATTAATTAATCTTATATTTGAACGTTTATTATTAATTAATCTTATAAATAAACGTTAATCTATATAATTAAACGTTTGTATGTGTGTTCCCTTCTGGCGCTCGGTGCCACAGGTTTCGGGTTCGTGTCCCGGCTGTGGCATGGATGTGTGTAGTGGTTCGGAATCCACTTTAAACCGTAGGTCCCGGTCAATTATGACTATTAGGCGTGGGGCTGACAACCCTACCCAGCAAAAAGAAAACATCGTCTTGAAAACTCCCAGCGGGCAGACGTCCTTGGTCCACCATGAGGCTGCTGCGCCACTGATGATGCTATATTTAAGTAGTCTTAAAACATTGTGAATGAAAATATTGTAAATAAGGAAGCCAGAAATTATATAATTGTTTATTAAAATCAGCCATAGTAACACTGGCTTTAAGCATGGAAAAATTAAGATAATGAAGAATAATCTATATAATTAAAAAGCATTGTTTGTTATGTGTGTTCCCTATCAAACTGCTCGGCTACTACCAGCTACTAGGTTATTTCGAGGAATCTTCAATAAAACTGAAACAGGAAAAAAGCCGACACATTCAGTAACGATACTGAATTTGTCACTGTTAAGAAAAACTCTGATTCATAGAAATACTAAATGTACAACAAAAAAGAATTGTGCCTAAGAGACAGTGGGGAGTGACCATGAGCTTCAAAACGTGCACAATTTTTGCTTACGGGTTACTAGAAAGGGAGGTTCAGACAGCCACCCCCTCCTGGGAGAGAGCCGGTCACCCCCTCCCTCCTCCCCATGATTGCTCCGCGGCGGCATCGTCTGCGTTAGGAACCAGTGATTTAACCCTTTTTTTCCCCCTTGCCTACTCTGGTGTTTTGCTATTTTTTTTTAGAGGATAAGAAACTCAATTTTACTCCAACTTTTCATCTACTTCAACCTTGCACATATCACGGCTACGTTAGCATATGCCGATTTATATATTACTATTGTGCCCCAAAACTAAAACCAATTTTGAATTTAAAATTCCCGGCGCTTATGGAATTTCAATTTTCTTTCTTTTTTCTTTTCTTAGGTCTGGCAATTTGACGCATCCAATTATATATATATTTCACGTCAAAATTGAACGTATCCAATTAAATGATGTAAATTTACATATAACCGGGTTTTTATTCGAGTAAAGTATTATTTTAAAGATTATTAATGTCTTTCATTTGCAAACTATAGGTTTGATTATGATCTAGGATAGATGCATGTATGATTTCTATTTTTATTTCCAGACTATCTATTTACTTCAATATAGATAATACAGTAAATCAGAAGTATCTGGACAGTTTGTCCAGAAACTTGTTGACCGTTTCCATCTTGACTCTTTTAGGAGAACTTTTTTTTTGTTCTAATGCAGCTGGCAAACACTTAGACATGGACGTCTTGAATGCCTTAAGGCAAGCGCTGCACAGACGTTACTCACTTTGCATGACCCAGGGGGCGCGTGTCACTTGAAGATAAGCCACGGACGCGGAGTCACAATGCCCCCGTAACGCTCTACGATCCTGTTAGGACCGGGACCTACGGTTTAAAGTGGATTCCGAACCACTACAAACATCCATGGCACTGCCGGGACTCCAACCCGATACCTGTGGTACCGAGCGCCAGAGCGCTAGCCACTCGGCCATTCAGGCCCACACTTCAAAAAGTTTAAGAACCAATGATTTGAAGTCGGAGCGCATTTAAAATCTTACAAATAATTGTAAGCGCACTGTATACAAACTTCTCAGAAATATGTTATAATAGTTAAGTCAAATATTACAAAATAATAACAATAATAATGGAATAGAAAAAAAAATAAAATGAAATGCACGAGAAGTTTATTTACTCTTGTGTTCATGAGAAATATGAGCCGGATTTCCTTCCATACGATACGCAAACGTGGGGTAATTCAACTTAAAAGTCATTTCTTAAAACAGTATCCCCCTTCTTCAGCGACTCAGAGCCAAGTCAGACTTCTATCTACGGTGCTCCATCACAACAGAAGCTACCCTCTTTCTCTCCGTCCATGAGTAGACTACTCGGGAGTTGTCCGCCCCGCGCTGCGAACACTGAGGATTAGACACAACAAATTTCTTATCTCATTATTACATTACACTATTTTGTTTTTTAATTACTTGTACAGGAAGATAATGAATGTACTATGATAACACGGGATACATTCAACTTTATCATAACACGGCATGCGCTTTGGAATAAAGCAGGCTACGTTCTATTTGTTGGGCTTGAATGGCCGAGTGGCTAGCGCTCTGTACCACAGGTTTCGGGTTCGAGTCCCGGCGGTGCCATGGATGTTTGTAGTGGTTCGGAATCCACTTTAAGCCGTAGGTCCCGGTCCTAATAGGATCGTTGAGCGTTGCGGGGGCATTGTGACTCCGCGTCCGTATCTTCAAGTTACACGCGCCCCCTGGGTAACGCAAAGTGAGTAACGTCTGTGCAGCGCTTGCCTTAAGGCATTTAAGACCAAGCTGTCTAAGTGTTTGACAGCTGCATTAGAACAAAAAAAAAAAACGTTCTAGTTGTTTGGCATTTGTCCCCTTTGTTTGAAATACAATGTGGTAAACTCTTTGCTAATTGAGCGGAAGTTAAAAACTTTGCAGAGAAATACCACCCCTGGAAACGAACCGCATTGGCATTGTTTGGAATGACCAGACGATGACACATTTTCCGAAATATCTCCAGGATAGGATCGAAGAGAATTTTTTTTAGGGCAGATTTTTAGTAAATCTCAAATGTGGTCCAAATAGAGAAAAGAGAAAATTTGGTAAATTTACATTTATAAATATACATGATCTAATTGCTTTTGCATTTATTTATTTTTTATTAAAGAGTGTTTAAGTCAATATATAATATGCCAATGGTAATGTTGTTGTTACCTATGGCTTTATTGGAACTCCATCCACACAAATTCGGGCCACTTACCGTAGAAACAAAAAAAGAACATTTTTTTTTTCCAATGCAGCTGGCAAACAGACATGGACGTCTTAGATGCCTTAAGGCAAACGCTGCACAGACGTTACTCACTTTGCATTACCCAGGGGGCGCGTGTCACTTGATAGTAAGCCACGGACGCGGAGTCACAATGCCCCCGCAACGCTCTACGATCCTATTAGACCGGGACCTACGGTTTAAAGTGGATTCCGAACCACTACAAACATCCATGGCACCGCCGGGACTCGAACCCGAAACCTGTGGTACCGAGCGCCAGAGCGCTAGCCACTCGGCCATTCAGACCCTACAAAAAAAAAAAAAAAAAAGAACATATAAACACATCAAATTTACAAAGGGAAAAGACCAGACATCCTGAACAAAAAATACACAAAGACCCTTAAAAGCAAGTTAAATGTTCTAAGGATAAAAATTTAAAAAGCTAGAAGCCCTCTAACAAAAATTCCGTGGGATCAGGACTGTTTTTTCTGGCCCTGCAGTAAAGAATACACACATCACCCTTCTGTTGTAAGTTAAATAGTCCAGTCCCGAGCAAGCAAGTAGATGGACCTTGTTCATTTTCTCCATTTTACACAAAACACATATCAGGATTTACAATCCTATTTTGGCCAGATGTTGGGCCAGGCAGTCGTGTCCAGTTCTTAATCTAAAATGGGCAACAGCTCCATCGTCAAGCAAATTTTTCCTTCTAAATAAATTTGTCACATATTGGGTAGGAATAATTGAGATGCGCATTATTGTATCGAATACACTGTGACCAATGAAATACGAGCTCTTTTCAGGCCTTATCACACGGTCATGTTTCGTTTCCTTCCATGTAAAGCAAACCTCATAAAATTTTCGCACGCTGATGAAATTTCAGAAATTGGAACCATGGCAATATTCTATGTTAAAATGACATCGTAATCGGTGAACTTTATCAATATTGCACTGTGAATTTATTCTGAATTATCTTTATTTTTTTTTCTTCTAATGCAGCTGGCAAATAGACCGTGATCTTTCGCCATAAGGGCTGCACCGATACTACTCACTTTGCATTACCCAGGGGGCGCGTGTAACTTGATGATAAGCTGCGGACGCGGAGTAACAATGACCCCGCAGCGCTCTACGATCCTATTAGGACCGGGACCTACAGCTTAAAGTGGATTCCGAACCACTACACAAACACCCATGGCAAAGCCGGGATTTGAACCCGATACCTGTGGTACCGAACGCCAGAGCGCTAGCCATTCGGCCATCAGGCCCCGAATTATCTTTATTGATTCCGTTAATTTTTTTATTATCAATATTAACTTCTAATTCAAATAACATAAATGTGTGTATTTTTGTGATCCAGAGAAGACAAAAATGAACAAAACTTTCTTACAAAAACACAAAACTAACTATTGATTTAAGTTCGTATATATATGTAGTTTGTCGATACAAATAAGCGAATTGAAAGCGGGCCACAGCAAATCTTTTCAATCCACTTATGTTTGTGGACAATCCATTGTCTGACTGAAAAGAGCTTTTATCAATTCGCCGCCCCTGTACAGATAACCCCGGGGCGCAACATCGATCGGTCGCCCCTTTTCACACACGTATTCCATCCCTAAGAACTTTTCTTTTATCACTTCAATTATGACAATAAAGTTTGCAATGCTTTTAAAATAGGGATGCATTAGCTATGTCTGTCAATTGTGAATTTTATTTATTTAAAAATTCAAAAAATTAAATTAATTTATATTTACATTTATTTAAATTAGTGAAATTTTGTAAAATTATTTTTAAATTAATAAAAATTACCTGTTAATTTTACTTTGTCAAATATCCTACTTTTTTTTCGTATATATTCGTAGTAGAAGAAATAAATCTAATAATAAAAGAAATATTATTATAAAATTATCAGAAGATATAATTTATATATAAAATTATATGGAGTGGAATATGCTAATGGATGTTAACTATTTTATATGGACTCTTATAAAATAGCTTAAATTCTGGATTTCCTGTACATTTATCTTGAATTAGTATTTAAGGAAATTCTGAAACAAGTTATTAAAAATTCAGAGAAAGACTGCAAATTGAGAAGTTTAATCAATTGAAGAACCCTTCAACGAAAACATTGTGAAAAAAAAAATCAAGCAGAATATTTGTTCAAAGATGTAGATACTCATTTAAAAAGATGAAAATGCGAAATTTCAGTGAAAAAATAAGAAATACTGAAACTTTACAATATAAATATTTCCGAAAAAATGTTATGTTTCTGTTTATTTTTTTCATTCGAAATTCGGTCCTGATCTAATATAGATGTTGGGCATTGAGTGTAGGGCTGAAAACCCTACCCCGTAAAGACAAAGCATCTCAATGCTCTCAAAGCATTTTGAAATCTGCTAGTAGAAAGACGTCCTTGGCCCAACATGGGTCTGTTACGCCACTAATGATGATGATGATTTAATAACTCATATAAAAATAGTTTAAATTCTACATTTTCTATATATTTATCTTGAATAAGTATTTAAGAAAGCTTTCTCTATGCAGTTAGTTATTATAAATTGAAAGAAATTTTGATTAAAAACTGTTCAACTAGAACTAGACTCGAACCCTTTTCACCCGCGTATTCCATTCCTAAGAACTTTTCTTTTATCACTTCAATTATGGCAAGAAAGTTTGCAATGCTTTTAAAACAGGGATGCATTAGCTATGTCTATCAATTGTGAATTTTATTTATTTGAAAATTAAAAATTTAAATAATTCATGTTTAAATTAATAAAAAAATTGTAAAATTATTTTTAAATTAAAATAAATTATTTATTTATTTTACTTCAAATACGATTATTTATTTTAGAAATATAATAGAAGAAATAAGTGATCAACTGTGAATTTTATTTATTTAAAAATTCAAAAAAAATTTATTTATTTATTTACATTTATTTTAAATTAGTAAAATTTAGTAAAATTATTTTTAAATTAAAAAATATTACCTGTTAGTTTTAAGTCAAATATGACAAATTTTTAAAAATATAATAGAAGAAAAAAGTCATAGCCCACTATACATTATTATGTGTGACTTTTAAAAATTCAATTATTTATTTCAAAAATTTAATTAATTTACACTTTCATGTCTTTAAATTAGTTAATTAATTTAGTTAAAACGTAAATAAACAACGTAAAAATTTATTAATAACTTTTTACTCATAAATTAAATTTTTAAATAAAGCTTTACTTATAAATTAATTAATAGACTATATTTAGGAACTAAATAAAGTTTACAATTAATTAAAAGAACAATTAATTATTTTTTTAAAAATAATTCATTATAAACTTAAAAATTGAATATTTACTTTAAAAAATTTCCTAAATAAATAAATATCATATTAGACTTACTAAATAATATTTTAGACTTATCATATTAGTCTTAGACTTTATTGTTATATGATAAATATGAGATTAGACTTAACATTAGACTGAAAATTTTGAAAGTTTTTGATGATTTTTTGATGATGACCAAACATAATTCTACTGTAATTCAATACTAAAAAAAATAATAAGTTAAAATATTTCTAATATACCTATTTTATTCGGTGTTTTCCATTTTCTGGCAAAGTAAGAACTCTATGGTCTCTAGACTCGAACCTAAATGCAAGATTTGCTTTTTATGTCATTATTGTGTTTATATCTTAAGCTAACACAAGAGCGTGTTAAAAACCATTGTTTTAAGAAATTGGCAAAATCATATTGCCTTTATTTTAAAATGTCAATTGTCATGGATTTTAAAATGAAAAATGCTCATTCAAACCAACATATAATGGCAAACAAATATTTTCCTACAAGAATGTCGGAATTAATGAAAAAAAATTGAAAAACTATTGTTGTTTCTTATCCTACCTGATAGACATCTAGCCCAAGCCCACGAACCCGTACGGACTCATGGTTGAAGGGAGGGGGTGGGGATGAAGCTTCTGTTGGGATTGAGCATCCGTAGGTAGAAGTCTGACTTTGGCTCCGTGACTCTCTACAGTCGTATAAGACCGGGAACCACCGCTTAAAGTGGATTCCGGATCCCTACAAGCATCCATGGCAACGCCAAGACTTGAACCTGAAACCTGTGGCACCGAGGGCCAGAGCACTAGACGCTCTGCCATTCAGGCCCCATTGAAAGACTAATCACAAACAGTTATTTAAAGAATTTTTTGACAAGTCTTAATAACGTATAAAAATAGTTTCAATTCTACATTTCCTTTATATTTATTTTGAATAAGTATTTTAGATAACTCATTGTTTCTTAATTAGCAAAAACTGTTAAAAATTCAAAGTGATTGATAAAAAACTGTTCAAATAGTAATGTCATGCTGGTATTTTAATTTAAAAAAAATTTTTTTGTTCGAAATGATTTTCGACAACTGATCGTCGTCAACGGATCACAATATGCAATAAGAAAAAAATTAAGAATTTTAATCAATTGAAGAATACTCTAACGAAAACATTCAGAAAACAATATTAAACGGGAAAAAAAGACTATTTGTTCAAAGATGGCGATACTCATTTAAAAAGATGAAAATACGAAATTTCCGTCAAAAGATAAGAAAAAACTGAAAGTTTAAAAGATGGGGGCCCCCCCATTATGACGAAGAGCCTAAATAGCAAAAATAAAGATATTTATTCGTAAATCTTTTCTTTTTTTAATTTAAATATTGATTCTTCGCTTCAATTTAAAGTCATATTTAAAAGCTGACGTTGATACTTCATTCATTATTTTTTTGATTGACAAAATTGTGTGTGCTTTTTATAAAACAGCAGAAATCAGATAACTTTGTGCAAATATTATTGAAAACGAAAAATATTGCTCTAATTATAACTCTTTTGATATATATCTATTTATTCACTCTTAAAAACATATAACAATTAATCTAACGTTTTATAGACATTAACAAAGTAAATAAGTTGAAATAACTAATACTAAAAATATTCTTTTGAAGTGTATATGTTTAATATATAGACCCTTAAAAAACGTTTTTTGATAATGTTTGAATCTCCTTATAAATCCAAGAAAAAAAAAATTTAAAAATGTAAAAAAACTTCTATGAGAAAATAACTTCAATTTATTCCATTTAATATAATATGGCTTATTTGACTTAACACTTTTTAAGTAAGGAAAACATTGAAAAGGAATATTTTTAGACTTTTAAAATTTGTATAATTTGTATTAAATTTCAATCAAAATTAAGAAATACTTAATTTTAAAAAATGTGTGAAAAAATTGTGAAATTATACGCAAATATTTATTTTAAAAATTTTTTGACAAGTTTTAAATACTCATAAAAGTAGTTTAAATTCTACATTTCCTTTATTTTTATCTTTGATAAGTAAGTATTTATTGTTCAACTAGAATTGCCATGCGTGTATTTTAATAATAATAATAATAAAAAAATTATATTCGAAATGATTTTTGACAACTAATAGTCTTCAATGGATATGAAATAAGAAAATAGTTGCATAATAAGAATTTTAATCAATTGAGAAATACACTAACGAAAAAATTGATTAAAAAAAAAATTGAACGAAAATGGAGACTATTTGTTCAAAGATTGAGATACTCATTTAAAAAGACGAAAATGCAAAATTTCCGTAGAAAGATAAGAAATACTGAAACTTTTAAACGATGAATATTTTCGAGAAAATGTTATGTTTGTATTTGAATTAAGAAAAAAAAAACCCCATTTCTCATTGATTTTTTTTTCCATTATGACGAAGCACCAAAATAGCAAAAATAGATATATTTATTCGTAAATCTTTGCTTTTTTAATTTAAATATTAATTCTTCTCTTCAATTTAAAGTCCTATTTAAAAACTGACGTTGATACTTCATTTATTATTTTTAGCTTTGACAAAATTGTGTGTATCTTTTATAAAACATAAAAAAAATCAGATAGTTTTGTGCAAATATTATTGAAAATCAAAAAATATTTATCTAATTATAACTCTTTTGATATATATCTATTTATTCACTCTCAAAAACATATAACAGTTAATAATATAACGTTTTATAGACATTAACAAAGTAAATAGGTTGAAATAACTAATACTGAAAATATCCTTTTTAAGTGTCTATATTTAATGTATAGTCCCCCAAAAAATATTTTCGCATATGTGCGATTCACCTTATAATTCCAAGAAAAAACATAGAAAAATTAAAAAGTTTCAAAAAGTTTCTATGAGAAAATAACTTCAATTTATTCCATTTATTATAATATGGTTTATTTGACTTAACACTTTTCAAGTAATGAAAACATTGAAAAGGAATATTTTTAGATTTTTAAAATTTGTATAATTTGTATTAAATTTCAATCAAAATTAAGAAATATTTTTTTTTTAAGTATTACAGAATTTTAAAAAATGTATGAAAAAATTGAGAAATTAATCGCAAATATTTATTTAAAAATTTTTTTGACAAGTTTTAAATACTGATAAAAATGAATGTCACTGTTGTAAAAGCGTGGGGTGCTCGATATCAATCGTTACAATTTTTCACTAGTTTCCTTCCGAAATGCAGAGTTAGTTTAAAAATGTCATACAAAGCACCCCACGCTTTTAGAACAGTGACATTCATTTTCTCGTCAGTCATTTTATTCTTATGTTAACAATTATTTTTTACTTTTTAGTTTGATTAGCTCTAAAAGCGTGTTTTTTAGTTTTTTAAACTATAATTTATTATGTGATAGTTTTATCGCCTTGGGTTTCCTTGCTAAGAGAGCTTGGTTCGAATCTCGTTAGATGAGGCCGAACCGAAAGATTCTATTAACATGAGATGAGACACAATAAATCCATATGTAGCAAAGTCTTTTTAGTAAGTCGAAACGAAAGCACGTAATCTATAGATGTCAAACTTGTGAGTATTTGTTTTAAACTGTAGGGGGGAACCTGTGGGTGTAGTAGGTAGTAGGCCCTCAGTGGTGCAAACTGAGCAACGTTGAATATGCTGTAAAAGTAAATCAAAATGCCCAACACTGCAAAACAACAACAGTGAAAAAAAAAAGGTCTTGTATTTAAAACATTTTGATTTTCATCATTTTTTTTCCCGAAATAATATCACGTTCAGATGTATCTAAGCAATTTCTACTTACAATATCTAATCATTATTCCACTTAGCGATAATATATTCATACGTTAAAATTCGTTAAGATTTGGAAAAATGAGATGATATCACACATTACCTTCCTATTTTCCCTAATATTACGAGCCCGACTCAATGCTCAATGGTAACGATCGCTGCTGGTGAGCATTAAGACTGAGGTTCCATTCGTTGACGGCTTTGTTGTAGACACTGTTTCTAAAACGAGGAGCCTCGATGTCGTTTGGGATGTTCGGCATCTTGCCTCGTTCGTCGGACTACCTGGTGGAAGTTTTCCGTGTTTTCTGCGATATGATACGCAAATGCTATGTACTTTCCCTTAGAAGTCCTCCTGGAGGACACTATTCTCCTTCTTCAGCGTCACGGGCCTGAATGGCCGAGTGGCTAGCACTCTGGTTCTCATTACCACAGGTTTCGGGTTCGTGTCCCGGCGGTGCCATGGATGTTTGTAGTGGTTCGGAATCCACTTTAGACTGTAGGTCCCGGTCTGTTTAACCCTTGTGCGCAAAAGATGACCGTAGAGCGACAAACCAAACCAAACCAATCTTCAGTGTCACGGAGCTCAGTCAGACTTCTACCTACAGGTGCTCGATCACAACAGAAGCTGCCCCACATTCCCTCCTTCCATGAGTAGACTCTACTCATGGAGGGAATACCGAGCACCAGAGCGGTAGCTACTCAGCCATCAGGCCCCTTCCAAGATATTATGAAGAGTAGAGTCGGTATCATTTACAGATACAATAAAATTGCGATTGATAAGGTAGGAGGAGTGCTGTGCTTTTAAGGGAAAAAGAAAAAAACCTTTGTTTCGCTAATGTGCAATTGCTTTATCCAGACGTTGCGTAGAGCAGTGACACGGATTCGCGAAACGTGTGCTGACCTCGCCGAAAGGAAACACCCCGGAAGCAGCCGTCAACCTCCTTCGGCGGGTTCCTCGAACAACCGGCGCCCTGTGTAGGGTGCTAATGACTGAAAGGTAGGAAGTGCTCTGTCGAAATACGGCCAGCGACACAAAGGGATGGAATAGAGTTTTCCCAAAAGGACCCCATGTAAAACTGGGGAAATAAAGCGTCCATCAGTCAAGGTTAGAATTGTTTAGAATTTCAAAAATTTATTAGAAACGCACATAAGTGAAAACTATTACAAAATGAGACTCATCTGTTTATGTTTTTGTTGAATCGTTGTTGTTGGGACTAATCCTCAAAGTCCTACAGTGCGGGACGGACATCCCATGAGTGATCTACTCATGGATGGAGGGAAAGGGGCAGCTTCTGTTAGGATGGAGCACCTGCAGGTAGATGTCTGACTTTTGCTCCGTGACGCTCTTACAGTCATAGGAGACCGGGACCTACGGCTTAAAGTGGATTCCGAACCACTACAATCATCCATGGCACCGCCGGGACTCGAACCCGAAACCTGTGGTACCGAGCGCCAGAGCGCTAGCCACTCGACCATTCTGGCCCCTTGTTGAATCAATTAATTTTTGATTTAAAGCATCTCTATATGGGCATCATTAAGTTGTTGTTGTTCTAATGCAGCTGGCATTACAGAGACAGTTAATCTTTATGCCATAAACAAGGGTTGCACCGAAGTTACTCATTTAGCATTACCCAGTGGGTATGTATAGCTGGAAGATATGCTACAGATTCGAGTAACACTATCCTCACAACGTTTTACGATCCTATAGGACAAGGGACTTACTGTTTAAAGCGGATTCCGAACCACTACAAACATCCATGGCACTGCCGGGACTCGAACCCGAAATTTGTAGTATTGAGGGCCAGAGCGCTACCTATTCGGCCATCAGGCCCGCATCAAGAAATCACATCTAGATTATTATTTTGTTGTAGAAATCACATAAAGATTTTTTTTTTGTCATGTTCGCTGTAGCATGTCTTCATCGATACTAGCAGTGCCATTAGGGATCGTTCATTTCAGATCAGTCATTGAATTTTGTTTAATACATGGTATCGTTTACATAAACCTGGACATCTCGTAAACCATCCCGTAAATATCACTTCCCACGATTTCTTTTTACGGGGTTATATTAACACTTTGAAGAAGCGAGACTTGATTTCCCTTCTTTTATATTACAACCTGACTACAAAGATGACGGAAATTCCCGTCATTTGCAAAGATGCCAAACATTACGGAATATTTTAACCACTTTCTGTAAACAGTACTTATTATTTATTTTTTTAAATATTTTTTCAAAATTTTTTTACGCGTTAAACTCAACCATTTTTTACGCGTTAAACTCAGAAATTTTGCAGTATTCTAAAGCAAAAAATTGCTGTTCAACTAATAATAATAAGTAAATAAATAAATAAGGTTAAAGTATTCCGTAATAAGTTGGCATCTCTGCATTTGGAGTTTCATGCAATACCGTATGATGAATGAGAATTATAAGTAAATAAAATATGAATATTATGAAAAAAAATATTTTTTTGTTATCAACAAATATATAATAGTAAGAAAATATTGATAAAATATTTGCAAAAAATTTGCTGAAATCCAGACTATATATTTTAAATTGCATGTTGTCTTCAATGTATATTTTAAAGTATGTCTTTTAAAGATATCTGTAGATTTAAATGTATCGTGTATCGAACAAAATTTTCGGGACGTGTGGTAAGCGGAAAAAACACACACACCTATATTTACGTATAAAAGCGTATACTTATAGGTATATTTAATGTATATTATTACACGTAAACTGGCGTTCGGTACCCCTAGACCCCCTAGTTTAAGCCGTAGGTCCCGATCTAATATGACAGTAGAGCGACAAACCAGGAGGTTGTTGTTGACTAATCCTCAATGTCCTGCAGTGCGGGACGGACATCTCATGAGTGATCTCATGGATGGAGGGAAAGGGGCAGCTTCTGTTGTGATGGAGCACCCGTAGGTAGAAGTCTGACTTTTGCTCCGTGACGCTGTTACAGTCATATGAGACCGGAACCTACGGCTTGAAGTGGATTCCGAACCACTGCAAACCTCCATGGCACCGCCGGGACTCGAACCCGAAACCTGTGGTACCGAGCGCCAGAGCACTAGCCACTCGACCATTCAGGCCCAACCAGGAGGTTGGGCGTAGAGCGTTGGGCGTTGGGGTAACAAACCTACCCCGTACAAAGAAAAAATTCTCATGTTTCGAAATCTGCCAGTCGGCAAAAGACTTTGACCGACCATGGTGCTGTTGAGTCAAATGTGATGATGATGATTGCAAGTAATAATGTATATTTACTTGTCGTAAGCGAAAAAAATAGGAAAACTCGCACCAGACAGTCTGATTGTCGATGCGATGCTTTTATACACATATTGCGACAATCGCCATTGAGTTTCCTTCATTCTGAACGCAGTGACTTTAACGTAAAAACAAAAGTCACTAACAGTCATAAAATTTTACGTTATCTCTCTCTTTCAAAATAAAGTTTAAGCTTTCGATAAACTTATGCTTTCGAATTGTAAATCACACTTACTTTACTGCAATCCCAGATTCGCCACAATAAAGTAAATTACAACACAATTACACTCTTAAATTAAAGCGCGACAACAGACATTTTTATTTTTCTTAGAACAATAATAAAGTTGCCAATTTTGCTTAACTAAACATTAACACACGCTACACGTGTAAATATAATTTAATGCTGCACGTGCAAAGAATGTAACTTAACAAAACATTAACTTAAGACAACTTAACACATTAACACGCTCTACACATGTAAATATAATTTAACGCTACACGTGCAAATATATTTTTTTTTCCAATGGCAGATTATAAACAGTTACAGCATAAAAGAACAACGAAAAAAAAAAAAAAACCAGATAATACAACAACAAACTAATACAACAAAACATGCTGAAACAGAGTTCATTAATCTAACAATAATGCCAAGTTGCAGATCTTTTAGCCACTAAAAAATGTTACCAGGTGCACCACGGGGAGGTAGATCTTCTGTGAACCCAACAACAACTGCAAATATAACAGGAGCTCTACTTCACATGTTACCATTGGCCGAACTGTTTGAATAAGTTCCCATATTTATTACGGGGATGGTCACTATAAATCTCTAGACAGGAGAGTCGCTCTGTTACGAAAAGTTCCATAGATTACTATCTGACTCCAATTAATTAAAAAATTATGTGGTATAAAAATATATTAATTCAATATGTCCTCTAATTTAATTCTTACTGGGAGATAAGTATGTATTATTATTTTCCTATAATGCACTAACCTCCATGTAGGTACTCGGTTTAGATTGCGTTTTGTATTTATTTTTATTTATTTGTTTATCAATATTTGCTATTTTCATTTATTTTATTTATTTTTGCTGAACATCAGTGATTTTCCTCTTTCACTTCACAAACAGCCCACCGACAGGTTTATGAGGGAAGGAAATTGTCTTCCGGGGGGTACTTTTAAAGATCATTGAACCGCATTTCCGTATCGTATGAGAGAAAGCCCTTAAAATTCTTATGCCCTTTAATCTTTCCGCTTCTGAAAGCAGTGACATCAGTGGCACTACCAACTTGATGCCTACTATAGCAGGGATGGGCAAACTTTTTCGATCGCGGGCCAAAAATCGAGAAAAAAAAAAGAAGTTTGGCGTGCCAAGATAAATTTTTCTAAAATTTTAAAAACACTATAAAGTATTACAATTTAAATATGTTAATGAGATGAATGAAATTGCGATTTCATTTTTAAAAGTTCCTTATAGTGAGGCTCGAAGTGAGATGGACTGATTCTAAGGAACGAGGCTAAATGCTCATCTGTCTTACGTTTTTTAGTAGCCACTTTGTGGTTGAAATATTTTACGAATACCTCAAACAAGCACTAGCTACGCTATACTTTAAATAATTTCACCACTATTCACAATGATGCTATTTGTCCGCAATCTTTCCATACGCAATCAATAATGTTAGAACTCGCGCCAAAAGAAAAGGAGCTTAAAATGCGCAGTCTGTCTATCACATGTGAGGTCTAATTCCCCTATATTGGATTCTCATATGTCTGCTCCCCGAGAAAGAGATAACGCTTGTTGGCGCCAGTCTACACCTATAACTAACAAAAAACCTTCCGCTTTTAACACATCACCGACTGTAAGCTGTCTGTGCTTGCTATTTCCGTCGATTTATGTTTTGTTGAACAAAAACAGAGAAAGTAGAAAGATCATCAGTCCTTTGAAAAAAAAGGAAGAAAAAAATTAATATTTAATAAAAGTAGAAAAAGAGACGATGTATAATATATAAATATATATTTCTTTTAATTTGCCTCGGACCGTCAAATTAAAATTCTATCCGCGGGCCGGATAGAACCTTCCGGAAGGCCGTAGTTGGCCCGCGGGTCGTAGTTTACCCATCCCTGCCCTATAGTTTAAAAAAAAAAAAAACATTCAACATAAGTATTTATCAAACTCACTTTTAGCATTAGTTCTTTAGCATTGGAGCTTTAGCATTAGTTCACTAGTTGGAGCTTTAGCATTAGCATCATTTTGGAACCAGTTCATAAAACATTAAAAAAATAAATAAATAAAAAAAAAGGTTGGTAAATAATTAAAAGAAGGTGGATGATACAAAATATTATTTATGAGATAAAAATTATTTTGATGAATTTCTAGTTGATCTTCTAGGCGCAGATAGAAATAAATTGTTATAAATTGCACAATGTCTAAATATTTTAGTTGAATTCCTTTAACATAGTATTTTAAAAACGTAGCAATTTCCTAGGAAAAGCGAACTATGTTTTATAAAAACTCTCTTAATCAAACGTTTGATGAAAAACTCTTTATTTATTTAAATATTTTAAGAGACATTCTTTATTTATTTAATCATTTTGTAAAATTCTCTGTATTCAAACGTTTTAGAAAATTCTCTTTATTCTTATAAAATTTGTACATTGAAATCAGATAAAAGTAAATTCTAATGAATATAAAAATGTTATTTAATAAAATTGGAATTGCTTCAAAAAGCAATTTTTAATTTTAAATTCGAAACAGCTTGATTATATATTCAAGAAATAATAAATAAATAAAATAAAATAATGAAAGATTAACTTTTTTGACGCATAAATTTAATATAATACAATATCCATAATAAAATATAAAGTATAAAAACTTTTTTCCTTCTTAATAAAAATGTTTTCACAATTATATATTTATTGTTCTATGTATTTATTTGCTGTAATGAAATTTAAAATTATTTGCTTTATAATTATATACTATAAAATACATAATTATATTATACAATACATGATTTTTAAAATTATGTATTTATTGCTCTTGTTATTATATTTAATTCGGAACTGCTGGGTTATACATTAAAAAAATAAATAAACAAAAAATAAAATGACATAAAAATGAAAAATTAAACATTTTGACACATAAATTTAATATAGTGCATAATATATGTTAAAATATAAAGTATAAAAACTTTTTTTTTCCTTCTTGATACGAATGTTTTCAACAGTATGTATTTAGTATTCTTAATAATTATAATAAATATAAAAAACAATCTCAGAATAAAGTATATAGATGGCAGAATTATTATTTTTTTTTTTGTGTGTGTAATTGTAAAATAAATATTAATAACATTAATAAATAAAAAATAAATTATTAGTATATATGTTCTACAAACAAATTAATTAAGTTTTTCACAATAAACACACAATTTTGGAAAGAAAAAAAAAACGTTCTAAATATATTTGTAAATAACATGCGATAACATATTTTAATTAGTTTTAAATGACTTTAAAAATAAAAAGAACATAAAAAATAAACGTTTTTTAACCACATACATAAAAAGAAACAGAAAGAGAAAAAAAATTTTTTTTTTTTTCTTCTGCGTTTTTTTTTTTTT
>BPLQ01000528.1:0-29528 GCA_021605075.1 Caerostris darwini | reverse complement strand
GAGGGCCGTATCTTCCAGGCGAACAGTTGCTCCCTCAATGTACAGTAGGTCATACACAGGCCGGTGGTGGCGGTATTAGGCTTTGGGGGACGTTCTCTTGGGCGTCTCTGGGACCCGTGGTTGAGGTAGAGCAGACCATGAATGCTACAGGGTATCTGAACATCATTGCGGACCAGTTGCACCCTTTCATGGCCTCTGTTTTTCCAGCTGGAAATGGAATGTTCCAACAGGACAACGCCCCTTGTCACAAGGCTAAAATTGTGTTGGAGTGGTTCCAGGAACATGATGCTGAATTCCAGTTAATGTCCTGGCCGCCTAACTCACCGGATCGCAATCCGATAGAACACATTTGGGATGTCCTGGGACGGCAGCTCAGAGTTCAAAGACCACCAATTCGCAATATCTAGGATTTGCATGACCGTTGCTTAAACATCTGGTACAATCTGTCTCCGGCCGTCTACCAAGGACTTGTGGCATCCATGCCAAGACGGGTTGAAGCTGTGTTGCTCGCCAAAGGTGGGCCAACTCGTTATTGACAGGTGGTCATAATGTTTTGGCTCTTGAGTGTATATTCTTAATTGATATGGATAGTAAGTCACCAACATGAACGATTTGCATTTACTATTCCGCGCCATTTATTCTACGCCATATGATAAAAATGAATGTTTGATAAATCTATAAAGATATCTATACGTCCTTGTTTATATTATTTAAAGGAAAGGAATCGATAAGATGAAAACTTAAAATTTTTATAATTCTTTAAATTATTGTTTCGGGTAATTTCTTTTTAATTAATCTTTAATTAATAAATTTGATTTTAAATTCGATTATTTAGTTTATTTATCAATCTGGAAAAGTTTGTAAATAATTATAGCTAAGAATAGTTTTTTTGTATTTTAATTTTAGAAGTATTTTTCTAGGTTTAAAATAAACATTCTGACATATAGTAAAAGTGAAACGTACCTACTCTATTTTTGAAAAAGTACAAAAAATCTGTTAAAATTTGATTTCACCAAGCAAAAGGTAAAACAAACTTCTTAAATAAATTTTCAAATGCTGACAGTTACTAAATGTGTTTATATAAAGATCATGATAAGGTACCGCGATACACATAGGAAAAAGAGAGAACTATCCTCTCTTTGGAGTTTGAATAATAATAGTAATAGTTCAGATAAAAAAGCTACATAGAATTAGTTAATTTCTATACGTTAAATTTCTATTCAAATAAAAAACTTCTAAACTAAACTTCTTTTATAAAATAGTTCGATGATTCCATTACATTATTTAGTAATAAAATGTTAAGTTAATAATAAATTACATAACATCAAATAATTTTGCTAATCAATTCATCAAAATGTCCAATTTCTCCAGATATGTTGTCCAATTTATAAATTTATAAATTATTTTTTCAATAAACCTAAGTTATTCGTGATATTATTCATTTTCTTTGTTCTAATTCAAAAATAATAGTTTCCTAGAAAAATTTTTTTAATTTTTTTCGTGTTTATAATTACAAAAAATAATCACAAAAGAAATGTTTAACCAACTTAAATTTTTCAATACGAATTTTGCGAACTTTACTTAATTATTTCATGGACATTTAAGTTCATCAATTTTAAAACTGATATTATATTCCAGTTTATAATATACAAAAACAATAACGAAAGTAGCAAAAATGTAATTGATTTTGCGCCAACATGGCGCCATTCATTCATCTCTGCCTCGATAGCCGGCAAAGCTCCGAATCAAAGAAAGGGAAAGAGGAACATCAGGGGGAAGGGAAAAAGGAGTTCTCACATCCCCTTTGTGACATTGAAGTAGATTAGACAGAAGTCTGGGATGTCTATACAGAGAGTGTGTGAATCTTTTTTTTTTTTTTTCCCCCGCTCTCTAGTGAATGAAAATTGAAATGTTGGAGAAAGAGCTTACCAGAGGTTATTCTTTTAAGTCAGAAATAGTATAAGACTGTGGGATTTTGATAATTATCGGATTAATTGCCGATGCCAATTTATGTGTCATTCAATGAGTTTTTTACACTCCTTACTAAATAGATAGAATTTTTGATACATATAAAGTAAATTTTTGAAAAGTAATATTTGGCGTTTTAAAACACATGCTACATATATTTATCTATTTTAATACTTTTACCTTATACGAATGCATACCACTTACTACTTTTCTTTAGTTATAAATATGTATTATGCTCATTTATAGTATTTTTTTAAAAAATTTGTTAGATTTAAACATATTTAATAGAAGAAAATATATTGTATATTTCAGTTATAAGGATGTATAAAATATACAAACACTGTCCTGACCTACATTTCCAATAAATGAAATTTTATTAATTTTTTTTTCCAGCAAATTTAAATAACGATTTCCTTATTGTTTATAAGGAAACCGATTTAAGGATGGAAAAAATGGTTCAGAACTAAAATCTAAAAAACGGGAAAAAATGTTCCCTTTCGCTATTTTGAAACTTTGGATGAAATGACATATAGATCCAAACAAATACACAAACGGCCACACACACACATATTGTATGTATATATATATATATATATATTACTGTGTCCAAAAATTTTCAATTTGGAATTTCAATTTTTTTTTTTTAGGTTGCTGGAACTGTCCTTGACATGTGTGGGAATTTTGAAGTCAAAATATTCATTAGTGTTTAAGTTATGCTTTTCTTTGTGAGACGCTAAAACTGATTCTGGCGATTTTTTAAATGTCTGAATTAATTGGCAAAGAACTTGCATTCAATTTTGTTTGCGGAAACGTATAGAATTTTGCAGAAGCCATTCGGTGAGTATTCCTAGATCTGAAAGAAATGTTTAGAAGTGTTATAAGCAGTTCAAAGAAGGCAGACAACGTGTTGATAACAAAGAGCCCTCTGGACGACCATCAACCTCAACCGACGAATCTCGCGTCCAAAAAATTAAAGATTTGTTGCTCGCAAACCGTCGATTTACAATTAGAAACCTTGCTGCTTATGTTGGAATTTCACTGAAACACTGAAAGCACCAGCTCACACTGCATTGATTCTTCGTGACTTTTTTGCCCAAAATGAAACCCATATCGTTCCACAATCACCGTATTCCCACTGTGCGATTTCTGGCTATTCTCAAAAGACCACTCCGGGGACACCGTTTTGAGTCGATTGAAGAGATTCAACG
This sequence comes from Caerostris darwini, assembly GCA_021605075.1. NCBI lineage: Eukaryota > Metazoa > Arthropoda > Arachnida > Araneae > Araneidae > Caerostris > Caerostris darwini. Next base: position 26,352 of record BPLQ01000528.1, on the reverse strand, counting down.
TGAATCGGCGCGCGTTTTGAAGTCCATCCCTGCCGATGACTTTTTAGCATGCATTGAGGATTGGAAAAAATGTTGACATAAGTGCATTGAAGGGGATTGCTTTGAAGGCGATGAAATAAATAAAGAGTTTTTGAAAAAAAAAAATTGGTCTTACTTTTTTGGGCACAGTAGTATATATATATATATGTGCGTATCTACAGATTGGAGTCACCTTGCGTGCAGGAATAAGGTTTATAATAACTTAGTGTGGTTAGTAGTTACTTAGTGTGGTTTATAATAACTTAGTCAAGGTTTATAATAACTTAGTGTGGGGCCGGAGGGCCGAGTGACTAGCGCTTTGGTGCTCGAGACACATGTCTTGTGTTCGAGTCCCAGCTGTGCAATGGATGTTTGTATCGGTTCGAAATACACTTAAAACCACATCACGCCGTATGATAATTAAGGTCTGCCGCAGATCTGGTGAAATAGATTAGCCGTAGACTTGAAAATTCTGAAAATCTACGAACCTTGAGTGAACTGCATGCCGATATTATTCTAGTATAGGTCGAAACAAGGCCAACTGACTATTTCTCCTGAATGATATGGCGCTATTGTCAATGTGTAGAAGGAAGCATGATTACAAATTTAAATTTGTTACTAGCATTGATTCAGTAAAATCTAGAGTATGAATTGCTTTCTCTAAGAAATTGCTCCAGAAAATTCTATCTGGCGTCTCGTCGAGCCACAGGGGAATTCAACTCATATTTTATATGATTTTAAAAGGATATAAAGTTTATCTATAGATAGAAAGTTGCTCATTCTATTGGTAATATAGATCTCTCTTCATTCCGGCTGAGTCCATAGAATGTTTCCTTTTCCCAACAAATGGTTTCCTTATATTGTTTAGACATACTTATACGTTTTAAGAAAACGAGAAAAAGTATCATGAAAATAATAAATAAAAATAATGCGATGGTCGTACAAACAGAAAAAAATAAGAATTTCGCAAAGAAATATTATTCTCAAATCTGTCACACCATTTATCCAAATAACAAACTCAATACTTTTGGATGATATTACGCATTAGTGTTAAAATAAAAATTGAAAAATTAAGAGAATTTGGAATATTACTAAAATGTTTAGCATTATATATTTTAATTAAAATCTATAAATAAGTGTTAAAATAATTTTATAATTTTGAATAGATATTTGTATTTTTTTAGAGATTAATGAATAAATTTTCAGAAAATAAGCTCAAAATTTAGCATTTTATAAAAGCATCCATTTTCAAAACGGAATTAAATTAAAGGAAAAGTTTTAATTTCAATTCAAAGAATATTATTCTCAAGTGTTCCTTGTGTGTCCTTTTATTACTAAAATTTTGAAAAAATATTTTAAGCAAATTGTTATTATTTTTAATTATTATTATTATTCGATTTCCGTAATTTTCTTCAACCATTTTCACTCTCCAGCATTTTTTTTCTCATGGGAAGTGTTTTACCATTTCATTCCCAGGAAAGAAGAATATATATACTTTGACAAGTACATAATAACAAACCATCACACAAATTTGACAGCAGACAAGCAGTATTTGGGGAAGTTATATTATATGCAATTAGTGTTTTGTACTCATGAGAACAATCTGTCACACAAATCTGATAGCAGATATTCAATATCATGTACAATGAGACTCATAAAATTAGCGAATGTCTGTGCGTTCTTCGCAGGTCGAAAAATTACAGATGGAATATGGATTACACCATGAGTTGTTGCATCGTGATTAGTGACAGACCATGAGCTGAGAAATGTCTATTCCACTGAGAAACAAGGGAAGCTTGCCTCCTCTCCCCTCTTGACGAATTTTTTAAAGGGAGGTTTTTGGGGCAGAAATAAAGTTTTACGACAAGTCGACCAGAAGTGTTGTTTTTCTTTTTTTCTCTAAAGTGACTGAACAAGCCGGAGTTTCCACCTGTTTTCAAAGTATTTCCTCCTTGTGGTTTCGTGCATCATGCCATGTGATGATTAAGGTCAGGACCTTGGAGTGAACTGTACTTGTGATTTAAACGTGCACTTGTGATGAAATTTTATATTTAATTTTTATATCTTTGTATAATAACCCAGAGTAATCTGTAATTGTATATAAATATATACATATATATAGTGCTTGTAAATAAGTGTTCCCTGAAAGTGTCCCTCTTCTTAAAACTATTATAGGTCTAATATAGGCGTAGACGTTAGTAGCAATATATAAATTAATAGAAATCGCAGAAGAGTTCATTACATTACAAATAATACTTTAATCGATGGCAACTGACTTAATCATAGTTTACTTAAAAATATTTTATTTATAATTAAAATTGAAATATTAAGTGCTGATTAATTAAATTAATCGCTGACAGTGGTAGAAAATGCTGTAAAAGAATAAATTTGATTTTACTTGTAAAAATAATTTTTTATGTTTATTTTATATCTTTAATCTTTTGAGCAAAATTTCTTCTACTTTGTGTATCATCGTATCAGAGGTTGTTATTACTGCCAGTTACATAAATCAAATAATCTTCTGATTATTAAAATAAGGCACACTGAAACTTCATGCATAATAAATGATTTTCTCTTATGAATACAGCATACAAAAAATAATAATCAATTAAAAGTACGATACATTTCCAAACGAAATTTCATTTTCATTTTGAAATAAAATTTGCCTTTGTTTTCACCAGACGATCAGTTTTGCATTAATTAGTTATTAGTTCCTGAAAGAAATTTAAATAAATATAGTATGTATTAAAAAGCTCGTGAAAAATTAAATATATTATGTACAAAAAGCTGGTAAAAGAAACTTAAATAAACCAATAAGAATAGCTGGGGCCTGATGGCTGACTGACTAGCGCATTGGTGCTCTGTGCGACAGGTTTCGTATTCGAGTCCCGGCGGTGCCATGGATGTTTGTAAAGGTTCGGTAATCGTAGGTCCAAGTCGTAAGGTACCTTTAGATCGTAAGTCCTGGTCCAATATGACTATAGAGCGTTGGGCGTAGGGCTAACAGTCATATCCCGTAAAAATAAAAAAAAATTATCTCCTGTCACAAAATCTGCCCGTGGGCAGACGGCTTTGGCCAATCACGGGGCTGTTGCACCACTGATGATGATGAATAAGAATAGCTCGCGAAAAAAGTTTTAAAAAATGAACCCATAAGAAACGTTGTAAGTGGTCAAGGACCTGATCAAGTATTCAATAAACTCCTCTGTCGAAACAATAACCGTTGTTTAATAGGTAAAAATATAGGAAACAAAATTTAATTAAAGATAGAAATGCTACATTATTTTAATTATTATACTTTATTTTATTTTTAACATTTCTATGGTATTTTAATTTTATTAACCTGATTGATTTAATGTTTAAATTTTAAAAGTATCGTATATTTACACGTATCAACCGTGAATTTTTAGCGCCTGGCTAACAGACACCTCTAAACGTAAAGCAGGAAAATAATAAAATGCCTAAATAATTAGCACATAAAAATAATGTTGGAAAAGTAAAATGACTTTAAATTTTTTAATATTGCTTCTTGGGTATTCTGAACGCAACCTCTATCTGAAAAGAATTTTAAAAAAAGACTCCAAAAAAATCCTTAAAAGTATCTGTCAGAATCCGAGTTTCCGAATAATTTTTCAAATTCACATTCATTTAGTGTGATGTTTGGATGTATATCAACATTACTTCTCTCCAGATTAGAATTTATGCCTCCCTTCCAACATAATTAATTTTTTCTCTTTCAGTTTGGATTATACACGGGTTTGACCTTTTGAGCAATTTGTTGTTGTTGTTGTCATGCAGCTGGCAATACAGAGACAGTTATCTTTATGCCATAAGCAAGGGCTGTACCGCTTTTATTCATTTAGCACTACCCAGGGGCACGTGTAACTTGAAGATAGTCTAAGGAAGCGATTAACACTACCCACACAATGCTCTACGATCCTATTAGACCGGGACCTGGGGTTTAAAGGCGATTCTGAACCACTACGAACATCCATGACACCATCGGGACTCGAACCCGTAATTCGTAGTACCGAGCACCAACCACTCGGCCCTCAGGCCCCTAAATGAACTTTTTTCTATCTGCCTAATGGCCAATTAGCTGGCCCACTGGCTTTTGGTACCGCTGGCTTCAGATTCGAATCCTGGAGTTGGCATGGATGCTTGTTAGTGCAGGTTAAACTAAATTAATTAACCTATTAATGCTAAATTAAATTAATAAGCCGTTAATTAGCTGAAATTGTGCAAAAAAAGACCGTAGAGTGATAAACCAAACTATCGTTCTACACTCACAAACATCCAGGATTCGAACCCGAAGCCTGTGGTACCAAAAGCCAGAGAGTTAGCCGATTAGCCATCAGAACGCATCCCTCTGGCGAGGAAAAAACAAATGTCTTTTAGAACGGCAACATAAAATGAAAAAGTCTTTCTTGTTTTTTTCCCTAAAGTAGGAACATGATATTGTTATACGATATTTTACGCGAAGCACCCAAAAATACTAGTTATACTAAAGTTAAACTTATTTTTAAAACAATAGTTAATGCACTCATTTCAGGGTTATAAATGATTTTATTGTAAAAAAGTACATTCATTTCGCCATAATCCATTTTCGGATCAGAAAATTATAAGCTTATTTTATTTTGTTTTATTCAATTATTTTATTCCGCTCAAAATCAAGCCACGTTTCATGATGTATAGTATTCATTATTGTATATATTTAGCTAATGTAGTATATAGCTAAATATTGCCGGTGATACAAGTCAATGACGTATTATTTCTGTTTTAAAAATAAATGATGATTCGAAAATTCTGAATTCCATTGAACATTTGGACAAAACAATAATTTGGAATGAAGTTTGTCCATTTAAGTTCATAGCCTGACCCGCCCGAAGGCATACGGAATCTGAGTAACCAATCATCACAACAGCATCCCCTCCCCCCAGCACAGGAAAGGTACCTTCTCGGCTACCAGAATAGGATACTGCAACTTCAGAACTGGCTGCCCACAACTGGGTTTTATTTATCCCACCCCCAAGAACCAGCGAACATGACTGACAAACAAGTAATCATTATTACAGAGCGCAGCGGAATCAAAAGTACGTGTTCATAAAGATTCTACATCAAGTTGAGAATAATTGTAAATGTTAGATAACAAAATGAAAATATTTTTGTTAGGGATATAATTTAGGCTGAGAATCTTCAAAACAGGCTTAGTAGGTGTAGTTGGACAACTGAATGTGTGGAAAATAGAACGGTAATAACAGTTATAATAAAAATTAATAATAACGGTTATAATAAAAATTAATAATAACTTCTAATAATTAAAATTTTAAAAAACAGGTTATTAAAAACAGTTGATGTAAAAAATCACCTAGTTATTAAGTTAGTTATCTAGTTAGTTATCAATCTAGTTCTTCTGAAAGTGCTTTTTGTAGCGCATGACTGACAATCAATTCTTTGGTTTCTGCCTATAAACTTTATTATATACAATGTTTACTTTTCCACACAATCGGTGTGGTTAGATCAGGGATGGGCAAACTACGGCCCGACGGAAGGTTCTATACGGCCCTCGGATAGAAATTTAATTTGCCAGTCCGAGGCAAATTAAAAGAAATATATCCATCTTCTTTTCTACTTAGATTAAATATTTTTTTTTCTTCCTTTTTTTCAAAGGACTGATGTCTATTTTTGTTCTACAAGACAAAAATCGAAGCATATAGCAAGCATAGACAGCTTTCAATCGGTAAAGTGTTAAAAGTGGAAGTTGTTTGTTAGTTATAGCTGTAGATTGGCGTCAACGAGCGTTACCTCTTTCTCGGGGGAGCAGACATGGAAATCCAATATAGGTGAATTAGACCTCACATGTGGCAGACTGCGCATTTTAAGTCAGCGGCTTTTTCTTTTGGCGCGATTTCTAATATTACTGATTACGTATGGAAAAAATAAAACAGTATGTCTCATCTGCAATGAAGCTGTAGTAGTCTTCAAATCTAAGAGATTTCAGACTTCTTAGATTTACCGTCATTTCACATCTAAGCATAGGAATTCCACTTACGAAGCAATGCCCGAATATGAAAGAAAACTAAATGCAAAAAGCTTTTGCAAAAGATTATCAGGCCGATAAAAATTTTTTTCAAGAAGGTAAACAGTATCCAAGAAGCAGTTACACATGCAAGTTACATTGTAACATACAATATTGCTAAAAATAATAAAGTTCTCAGTGATGGGGAGTTTGTTAAACAATGCATGCTCTATGCTGTTTTATGTCCAGACAAGAAAAATAATTTTTGAGATTGTAAGCTTATCTCGAAACACGGTGACTTCTAGAATCAAAGCCATCGATAAAAATTTGACATCACAATTAGAGTCAAAGATTGCCCAGTTTATAAGACGACATTGTGTCGTTCTTCCATGAGAAACATTGTTCTGCGGAGTGCGAAATGTTAGAAGATTCAGATTGGTTTTCGGACTTTGCATTTTTCATAGATCTTCTTTGTCATATGAGTAACTTGAATGTCAAGATGCAAGGGAAAAATCAATTTATTGTTGATATCTGGGCCCATCTCAAAGCTTTTAAACTGAAACTTAATCTGTTTGCTAGAGAAGCTAGCTAAGAACGACATGTCTTATTTCCCGAGGTTAAATTCAATGCCCCCAGTAAATAAAGATAAGCTTAAGAATTATGAAGATGACTTGAAAAAACTGCATTTTGATTTCGAACGCAGATTTCGAGATTTCAGTGCCATTCAAACAGAATTGGATATTTTTACCATGCCTTTCAACGTAAATTGTGAAGCAGTGAGGTCAGATTTGCAGGTTGAATGAATTGAGTTGCAATCTAACCATCATTTCAGGCAGTTGTTTCTAAATATGCCAAAGTTAGAGTTTTACAAATCATTATCGAAAGTAAGTTTCCCACATTTAATATCTCACGCCCATAAAATCAGTGCTATGTTTGCTTCATCTTATATAAATGAACAAGTGTTTTCAACTATGAACTTAGAAAGGATTATTTCAGATGTAGACTGACGTAACGTTTAGCCTCCTTCCTTAGAATTCCTCCTCAATATAAGGAATTCTTAAAAATGAAATCTCAATTTCCTTCACCTCATTAACATATTTAAATTGTAATACTTGTATATTGTTTTTAAAATTTTAGAAAAATTTATCTTGGCCCGCCAAACCTTTTTTTTTTTTTTTTTTTCCATATAATACCTGCAATAAGAAAGGCACTGTGATGTTGGAAAAATCAAATGAAATATATTTTTCTTTTATATTTTCCAATTTACGTAAATGATGCACTGTTTACAGTAATGCAATAAGCTTTAAAATGAACTATATTTAATTATTCAGAATACGCCGTTCATGTAAATATTTATGTATATAAATTTAACTCGTGTTAAGCGGATAATTTTCAATTATTTACATGAACGGTGTCTGCTTTGTTACTTTTAAAATATTTAGATAATAATTAAGGAAGTTGAGATGAAATTTTAAAAAAATTCATTGACTATATTAAAAAATATAATTTCATTCAATCAGGTACACTAAGAAATTAATTGTATCAGTTAATAATAATTTATTTATTAATATCATTTGATGAAAATAAAAACGCTTAGGTTTTCAGTTTCTTTATAACAGGATTTATGTCTCAACTATCATGAATAATTAATTTAATGTAATTAATTTCTAAATATTTAATTTGTCATTTGGTATATATTTTTTTTCAAATTGCTCTTTTTTTTTTTTACATTATTTGAATTTAAGAAAACTTACTTTTTTGTTATGTTATCTTGAAATCTCTTTTTTTATCATGAATTTTAGATAATTTTTCTTAACATTTGTAAAAATTTTTTGTACATTAATGGGCCTTAGATTTACACTTATGTACACCACGAACGGGACCAGCAATTATAGATGAATCTGCATGTATGTGTGGTATGGGATACGGACAGGGAAACTCTGACTAAGGAACCAAACCATCTATGCAAAATATTTGCACAATTGCCATTGAGTCACCTCATTTCTGAAACAGTGACTTCAGTGTAGCCTCCAAGAGATTCCAAGCTTAGCGTAGAAATTAGAAAAGTAATAGACCGAAATAAATTGCACACGTTGCATTAAGTGACGTGCTGGCTGGGTGTCTGTAAAACTTGCTGCAAGTGTCAGATGCTTGAAAAGCCTTAGTTTTCAAATAAAAAAGCACCTTTATGAGTAAATCAGAATACTTCATTAGAGAAATTTCAAAACAGATTTTAAAAGAGATAAAATTGATCAAAATATCAGATTTTCTTCAAATCAGGACTCAGTTACTAATTGACTGTTCGATTTTGAAGTTTCCAATTTCAAACAATCAAATTAGAAACACGAAATAATCTTGGTTTGTGTGAACATTTCGTACTAATTTAAATTTTGAGAAAGAAGTCACTATCTCCTATTTTTCTCAATATATCCTTTTCTCAATAGATAGATGTGTATATCTCAATAGATACTTTTGTGTTGAGTTAATTATTTCATCTTATTTTTTTAGCCCTTATACACAGTAAAGGGGGAAAAGAGCAGCATGAATCTTATCTTTTAAGAGATGCGTATGCTACTGTAATAACATAATTAATAACAACCAATACTTAAATAATAATTAATAATATCTTAACTTATATGCCAATTTTCCAATCACAAGAGAAGTTTTGCATTGGTTAAAGTATTGCTAATCTTAATATGTATATTTCATTTCTCACAGCGTTAGTTTGTATTATGTGTATATATTCTAATTAACTGAATTGAATAAAAGACGTTTTCATAATAGTAAAATGTGTAGTGTTAATGACTGGACTATAATTATGTAATACAAATACTGATTTTATAGTAATTGTGAAATGGCAATAATGATTGGACTAGTAGTTATGAATCAGCAATAGTTATTAGCTTATAATTAAATAATGACGATAATGAATGTGCTAGTAATTGAGTAAAAGTAATTGTGCGCTAGCAATAGTAATTAGATTAGTAATTTTATAATAGAGTGATTGAACTAGAAATTGTATAATAGAGTAATTGGAGTAATTATGTAGTAACAGATGTAGTTGGACTGACAATTTATTATATATTACATTGTTTCTTAAATTATAAATTAAATGTCACTCACTAGATTACAAGCATATCAATTAGGAAAATTCAATTCAGTAATTATATAAAAAAAATTGTATTACAGGCTCAGTTTTCTAATAATTAAACTCCCTTCTGCATTATATTTTATTCAGCCAGCATTCAACTATCAATCAGAAATCGTATGGAAATCATATTTTCTCTTGTATATTTGGACGACGCTACTACATGAATTTTATCGAAAAGTTTAAAATCATGAACACTTCATATTTTTTGTAAAGTTTCATGCAATACTTTCGTTCTTTTAAGTTAGAAAAACTAATCTTTTCACACATTTTACAAATATCAGTTGTATTTGTTAGTTTTATGATTTTTGCAAAGTTGTCACGGATCTCACACCGATATAGCATTCACGTGTTTACAAATGTTCATAAAACAGAAATGATTCACTTAGTGTTTTAAAAAGTCATTGAAAGTTTCATTGGGCTTAGTAATATTTTGGCCATTTATTATTTAAGTTATCAATAGTTATCAAATTCATATACCATGTATAGTATTAATATTAAACAATTTTTTAAAAGATTGTACTGTAGGAAAAATTTTGCACTTGATTTTTAACTTGGCTCCCCACATGTAATTAAACATCACTCATGTACTAGAGTTAGATAATTATGTATTAACAATTGAAAGTCCAATCAATTGTTCAACGAATTATTACTTTAGTCCTCCCATTTGAAAAAATTCCACCGATAACGTATACCTAATAGTCGTAATTTAAACATTAATAGTCGTTTCTATTCGAAAAGATTTTCATTATAACAAATAAACACTTTTTGTTGTTATTGTTGATGTTTTCATTATCATGTTTATATCTGATCGTGACTATGTATTAAAATGTTAGTTCAAAAATATTTTAAATAATACTCGATGACGATTATTACAGTGTGTTTTAAAACAGAAAAAAACATCTTTTATAACATCTCTAATAGATAGCCTAGCTCGTGTCGTTTGGAAATAAACTGGGATCTGGGTGATCTCAGTTTATTCCCAAACGTCACGTAGTCTCTCTAGACGTAGTCTTTCTGTTATTATTTTCTATATTATAATGTTCCTCATTTTGAAATCTTCACATATTTTTACTTCTTTGCATATATCTTTGCATATTTTTACTTCTTATTAATATTGATATGAAAAAAAAAAAAAAAAAAGAACATGATGCATACTACTGTGTCCAAAAAGTAAGAACAATTTTCAATTTCTAATTCCGGGGCTTATGGAATTTCAATGTTTTTTTTCTTTTTTAGGTTGCTGGCGTTGTCCTTGGCATCTGTGTGAAATGTGACATCAAAATATTTATTAGTGCTTGAACAACGCTAGGCTTTTTGAGAAGCTAAAACTGATTCCGGTGATTTTTGAAGTGTCTTAATTAATTTAACAAAGAACTTCCATTAAATATTTTTTGCGAAAACGTATAGGATGTTGCAGAGAGCATTCGGTGAGCATTCCTGTATCGGAAAGAAATGTTTAGAAGTGATATCAACAGTTCAAAAAAGGCAGAGAACGCGTTGAAGACGAAGAACCCTCTGGTCGACCATCAACCTCAACCGACAAAGCTCACGTCCAAAAAATTAAATAATTTGGTGCTTTAAACCTTCGATTTACAATCAGAGATCTTGCTGATGATGTTGGAATTTCAAAACGATCGGTCCATTCCATTTGGGGCCTCAAACGCGTCAAATCTCGATTGGTACCGAAAACACTGAATGTGCCAGCTCACACTGCATTGATTCTTCGTGACCTTTTTGCCAAAAATGAAACCCAAATCGTTCTACAACCACCATATGCGCTCCGTGTGATTTCTGGCTATTCTCTACACTCAAAAGATCACTCCGTTTTGAGTCGATTAAAGAGATTCAACGTGAATCGCCACGCGCTTTGAAGGCACTCCCTGCCGATGACTTTTTAGCATGCATTGAGGGTTGGAAAAAAAATTGGCATAAGTGCATTGTGTCCCGAGGGGATTACTTCGAAGGCGATGAAATAAATTTGGAAGAATAAATAAAGATTTTTTGAAGAAAAATAATTCGTGTTACGTTTTGGGCACAGTAGTATTCCCAAACGACACGCAAATAAAAATCCCTAAATATCATTCCTAAATGTTCTTCCTTCATTAATAATCTATGTGTTGTTCATACCAGAAATAATTGGAACACGAGGCTCATTGATGTTAAAAAAATGTTTTACTTTTTTGTAAAAATATAAATTTCGTAATATTTTTTATTATTCAATCTGTAAATAAATGACTGCTAATAAATTTATTTTTGTGACGCTATTTTTGTTTAAATTCAATGGTTTTATTTTCAAATTCATTTTATCCGATCTAAAAAAACATACTTCATATAGTTTCTTTTTCTAAGCTTTCTACAAGCGATTTTTATTATTATTTTTTATTTATTTTTCACCAAATTGCGTTTTGAATCTTTCTTATAAGAGGAAAGTTATTGGAAAACTGAGTAAATGCATACAAATGAAGTGAAGCTCTTTTGGAGGGGAAATGATCAATGAACTCCTTGAACTGTGTTGAGTTTGCATTATGCTTTTTTTAATCCTTTCCTTCTCTTATGTAAAATAATTTTAAAAAGGATTTATTTCTGAGAAGAACAAAACCTTTGTTAAATATTTTTTCTCACAAATGTGTTGAAAAGCTGCTTTAAATTTAAGCATGCCCTTTCGTTAAAGGTACAAATGCCTTTTTATGTTAAAAATGCTTAGAAAACTGTGACGGTTTCAGAATGTATTCTATGTATGTTTAAATGAATTTTAAAAATTATCACTTAAATTGTGGATGTTTTTTTAATTATTTACATTCATATCAATGTTGGTATTAAAACATTTAAGCAGTTTCATTAAATAAGAATAGTTCTAAAAATAAATAAATATATTGTGATATCTATTTTCAGTTAAAACACAGTTGGGCAAATTATACAGAACAACATATTTGAATGACCATCATTTTTGTATTTAATTACATTAGGTTAAAAAAAAAATATGCTAAATCTTGTCAAACGCTTTCACGATGTCAAGAAATAAAACATCGGTTCAACTTCGTGTGCTGTATCCATGATTAATTTGTTCTGTGACTCTGAGCAGTTGGTGTGTAGTGCTTAAATTTTTGCTGAATCCAATCTTTGCTGCTCCGGTATTAAAATGTTACTATTGTCACAAAAATCATTAATTCTGTTTGAAATAGCGAAATCGTAGATTTTACTAAAGTTACTTACAACCGAGATTGGTCTGTAGTTACTTGGCAGAGAAGGATTAGTGTCAGTTTTGTGAATTGGCTGTTTTCCATGCATCCGGAAAATACGAGAGATATAAAATTACTATGAACCACCAAATAAATTTAAGTGGTAGGTGTTTGATCATATTTATCTTATCGTGCTCTGTTGTTTTTTTCGGATCGAGTGAATTAATAAAGTTAATGATTTCTTGCGCAGTGATGTGATAATTAAAGTTAACGTGAGGTGTATTAAGATAATTGTTTGTTTCTGAAATGATGAAACTGCTTGTGAATTCATGGCTCATATTAGGGTTTCGCTCGAACTGGAGCTTCGAGCAGTCGGCAATCGCTTCGGCTATATCGGCCGGGGAAATTGCTATGCTGTCGGCATCCGTTTTGAGCGGTGGAATTGTTGTGTGTTTTGCACGCATGGACTTAATTTTACTCCAAAATTTAGTACTATTGTCTGAAAGTGAATCTGTGTAAAGTTCCCATTTAGCATTTTTATGGTTTCTATTGAGTGTTTTGATTTCATTATTTAGTCTATTGAGCTGAGTTTCAAGCGTGGCATCTCTGCCAAGTTCTACGTGTGTGCTTTCTATGTTTTATTTTATTTTTAATCTCGGGCGGAAGTTTGATGCTAAAATTTAAACAAGTCGAATGCGTTTAACATCGCTCTGGTGAAATTTTTATTGGCCATCGGCCATTAATCGGCCCATTTCACTGTTTTTCTATTTTTGCTACGATGTGCACCATAATTCTCTTTTAACGACTAGTGAAAAAGTTAGGTTTTATTGTAAAGATTTTTTTTTTACCAAATTTTTTTTTTTTTTTTTTTTTTTTTATTTTTTTTATTTTTTTATTTTTTTTAGGAAAATAAAAACAAACAAATCAAATAAAAAATTACAAAATATTTTTTTAAAAAGAGAAAAAGAACTTCGGTTTTGAGAAACGGCTTTCTTTTGTGTGTGGATAATATTATTTACTTTTCAGAAATCAACATGGCTCCCAACATGGCACCAACATGGCTCAACATACCTTTCAGTGTTTATTACTTTTTTTTATAGTTTTGTGGCATCGACAACTGGTCCCTAATTGTACCGAATTGAAACTTAACTTAAATATTTTTTATTTTGTATTTTACTTTTATTTAATTTTTAGTATTTTTAATTTTTTAGTAACATCTTTTAAAATTTTGAAACTTTATCTTGTAAAATATTTATACTAACAATTAAGCAGCCAATTAAAATTACTATCATATCTATGAATTAAGATGAGGAGGTTAAGGGGTATTTTCCCCAATTGGTACTCCGTAATCGGTACGCCAGTTGCTAGTTGCCATAGATAATAATAATAATGATACTAAACGCACATGGTAATAACAAAATGAAATATCAAAAATATTTAAATATAAATGAAATAAAAAAAATGAAATCATTAAAAAATATTTATTTTACTAATACGATATTTGTTTCTCCACTCTTTCACTAAGCTTTTGCAAATCGATCTCAATTTGTGTATTGGCACATCGTAATGGGTGTTGTGGGTTAGCGTCCGCTATGTTTGAGTGTGTTTTGTGTTGGATCAATTTCATTTTAGGAAGAAAAAAAAAAACGATTCACAGGTGTAAGTTGAACCGAAGCGCTAACAACTTTTTGTGCGAGATTTCACAAATTGGAAAATTTCTCTTTTGTGACGTAAGTGTTATAAAAATCTATTTTTGATTCTGATATTTCAAAAATTCTTTTTAATTCAATATTACATCGTATGTTAATCAGTTCCATTTGGAGATATTCTCTGGCCGACTCGATTTCAGCATGCAAAATTTTGTTGTGTTTATTTAACTCTAAATTACTGAATCGGCTTTCAAAAGCAGCTGTAAGTTTTCTTATTTCTTTAACATATTTGATGAAATTTTAAATATATGGATGTATAAATAATGTATTTTTTTAATACATTAGTTTTCACTACTTTAGCCATTATAAAATAAATATATTTTGTAAAAGTGCAATACATCTCACTTGCCGCAAAAATATTCAAGTAGGTCCGGATTGATATAATTAATTTTTTTTATCCCTTTGTTGGTTAGGTATGGCAGCAATTTTTTTTTCGATGGCATTATCCGCCGGAATACCAATACTATTATTTTTTTTATTAAATTTCTTTTCCAATTTTGTAAATTTTACGATTATTATTTTATTAAGGAATTATTATTTATTTATTTTTTTCATTTAAAGAATAATATTTTTAACGTAATTTTTCATTTAAAAAAAAAATTCGTAATTTTCTTAACTTATTAAAAAATTTTCTTTCATAAATATTGTTTTGTTTATATAATGTTTTTCATACAACAAGCATTCTGTTTTCGTATATATAGTAGATAAGGCTTTTGGACCCAATGAGCAATTCCCCTCCAATCAGAAGTCAATCTCTCACTCAAACTGGAGTTGGACGGCAGGGTTCGCTTGAAAAACCAGCTCCTATCACAGACTCATTAGCAAAATGTATCGAACTTCGACGATCGGTAATTAGGCGTCAAAACATGGGGCAGGTTTCGCTAAATTAATTAATTGGGATAATCGCTCATAATTAACTCAATATTACATACTAAGTCCCTAAGATTTTGCAAAAGTGAAGAAAGGAAGAGAAAGAGAAATTGCAACGAGCGCGGATCAATGAGTAGGAGGAGCTAAGAAGTGGGCTGGACATATTAAGGCATCCTATTATTCGAAATTTAGTTATAAGATGTAAGACAGGGGGAATGAGTGCGCATTTAGTCATCGTCGGCACGCGTGCTCGTCAGAAGAATTCTTTAGGTCAGTATTTTAAAATTTCTGTATTATATTCATTTTTATAAATTTGTAATAAATCGTTAGTGGTTTAAAATGGCAAACTCTTTTTCGAAATTAATTTTTTATTTTTAAATGGGGAGAAAAAATTAATTTCTCCCTGGAATATTTATGCCTGTATAATATATGGTTAACAAACTTGCGGAATTAATTCTTGCTCATATTTTCTTCCTTTAGAGATAACTGTGAGATTTTATATTGTGTTTATTTTGTATTATGAGAGAGAGAGAGTTATCTCAGAATAGGAAAGTTTTTTTTTTTTTTTTTTTTTCCTCGCATAATGAGATTGCCAGGAGAGCAAAAAATTTAATGATAAAATATCTTTGTAAAAGAAATTAATGGCAGCCCTGGTCTGTCTTCTCTTTTTGTACTAAATGAAATTATTACAAGAATTGGAGAAATATTTTTGTTAAAAAAGTAATAATTGGTTAAATGAAACCATTTGATTTGCTTGTTACAAATGAAATTTCCCCGTGTTTAAAGTTTTCTTTGGACCACCTTTCGAGATAATTCTGATCTTAACAAATAATTTAAAAGAAAACTCCTATTTCTGGATTGTCTTTTCTAACACAAATGAAATTTTGGAGAGTTATTAATTCAATGCTTACAATTTTTACCCTTAAATAAAGTGGCGGCATTTGAGCTAATAAAGTGGCTATGGCATATAAAAAGTATTGGCTTCTAAAGAACTGACAAGAAATTTTGTAACACCTCTTAAAGTGCCCATATTGTCATTGCATGTAGTGGAAATAATTCCATCCGCATTTCTACCCATCGGAAAACAAAATCTGCAGAAACACGAAAAGTAATGTTTAAGGATTTTAAGTATATTTTTCAGAAAGCGTACGACAGAAAAATGTATTGAAAGTAATTTAACTAGTATATTAGTAAATAATTAAAATATTTTAATAATTAATATAATTTTAAATTAATGTAATTAATTAATTTTAATTCCTGTTCTGTTTATTATAAGTCTAAAACAACTTCTATAAAGCAATTTCATTTGATCCCAAAAGAAGTTTTCAGAATTATTTTAAAGTTTAAAAATATTCTAGACATGTTTTTGCATTTGAATGTTTCTTTTAAAAGTACGTTTAACTAAGTATGTTTAAAAGTTATAAATGCTTTTTTTTAAAAAAACGTTCATTTTTTTATGCTCAATGCGTGCTTTTAAAAATACTCAAGATTTCAGAATCTTTGAGAAAACGAATTGAATTGAATTCAGAAATATTGGAAAGCTTTTTCCGACATCCAGTTGTGTATTGAATTTTCAAAAGATATTTAAATTACCTTTTAATTTTGTTATCAAGATTTTAATTTTGAAATTTTGTTTTTAGTTAAAATGAATGTTTGTTATTAGTAATAACGATTTTTTCCTGCGTAATATAAAACGTAAAGAAAGAACAATTTTTGTTAATATTGAGTTAGTTAGTATTCCTAGCTTTTATTAATTATCTTTTAAAAAAATATGTGTTTAACATTACCTTTTATTTGCATGATGTGAAAGTATACACTTAAAAAATAGTTTTGTTTGCAAAATAAAGTTTTGTATCAAATTTATTGTAAAACAAGGGATCTGAACGATCATTTCAATAGCATTATTATATATTCAAATATAATATTATATTTTTTATCACCTAATTTTATGTAATCATGCTGTTACCGCCGTTTGTTAAATATATTTTTCAAATACCGCTTATATTATATTTTTCTCAAATACAAAGAAATTATATACTTGAGACAAAAAAACTCATACAACATAATATGGTACTTGACCAAGAAACAGGATATAGAGAAAAATAAACAATGAACAGTTGTTCTGAAATTGTTATCATCACCACAAACCTCATGAAAACAATTTTCAAGACGTATGGATTAAAAGCAAATTTTTTGCCAAAAATTTGAGTGTTTTGCCTCACTGTGAGTCTGTAAACGCATGTTTTTTTATTCAGTTACGCTCTTTTTTTGTGAATTATTGGAGCTTGGATTGAAGTTGGGGAAGATTGAGAAGCAGTGAATCATAAGTGTCTGGAAAATAATTTTAAAGATTTTTTTTTTCGGATAATCTAAATTAAATTGCAATTGAATTCCATTGCGTAAAAATTATCACCAGAGACGGTACGCAGCATTAGCGATTCTGATGACCCAAGAATTTTGAACAGTCTGTCCACGGCTGCAGTAATCCACATGGAAGAGACGTAGAACAATGTGAAAAGAATGAAGGGGAAAGGAAAAGAGAAATTTTTGAGAGAGGAAAGAAAGTAACTGCGTCGAACATTAGAATAGTGTTGTTAGTGAAAATTAATGAATAATAAGGGAATAGGGGTGAGCCTTGCTGATAGCGCGAGGGATTTTGTTCCAAAGCTTCGGTTTGTAAGAAAGGAAAAAGTGAATATCGCGAAAGGAGTCGAGTTGAAAATAAAACTCTCACCGGCGACGGCCGAGGCAATGTTAAAAGCGCGTGTTTTTGGTTGAACTGTTTTGGTAGTCGAGGGTACAGAATGGCATGAAGGAATTTTTTTTGTTTTTCCTTTGCAGGTGACAAAAACATTTTTCCGTGCCCGCAAGGAGGTGCTCATCTTTGTACATGAACTGCCAATGTACCATTCGAATATTTTCAATGACGGGAGCATTTCGAAATTTTTCTGAAAACGTACGTTTCAAAAGAATTGTGGCGTCATCTGTCGCACTTTAAACATTCGTCGTTTATTTATTTAAAATTGTTGACCCATTGTTTTCTTACGCTAAGTAAGACATTTCTACTTTTTGCAAAAATTGGATGCATCTATTTTTAGAATTAATTTTAAGAATAAGCAATAATGCTTTTGCTTCTAAAAACAGAAATAAATCGAGGTAGCAATGCATTTTAAAATACTGCATTAACTAATTTTTTTTTCTCCTCACTCGATCAAAACACGTACACCATTTCATAATTTTTGAATAAATAATTTAATTCTGGCTACTGTGCATTTAAAATAATTCGTTTTTTAGATAGCATCATATTCAACTTAAATATATCAAGTGAAATATAAACTACAATTCAGTTATAAATTAGAATTTTCCAATTAAATGTAATATTTAAAGAAATCTATTTAAAATCAATGCTATTTTTCCATAAAAAAATTGAATATTAAAATTCGAAAAACTCCAAACTGTGTGAAGCATAAATAGCAAATACTTGGAAATAATACAAAATGCGTTAATGCTAATCAATAAAATCAATCAATTCATTACATTATTGGATTATACCCATCCCTAATAGGAGCATGTGCGAGCAATTGAAAATTGATAAATTATTTTAAGTATTTTTTTTTTCTTTTGTCATTTTCAAAATTTATTTCGGTTAACAAATTTATTCTTACTCAGTTTAAAATATTTTTTTTCAGTTTACTTAAATAAATGATTTTTTTAAACATTTATTAAGTAATATTTCTTTAATGTAAATTTGGGATTCATTTATAAATTTTCTAAATTTTACTTTTTATTATTTTATGCCATTTTATAATTTTTGTCCACAATTTTATAACATTTATGAAGTTTTATTTTGTATAGCAACGTATTTAGCTTTCCTCATGGATTAATACCACCACTTAATACCAGTTAAATACCACTTCCACCTGATCACGTGCCTTCCACGTCATCCAGGCGAGTTCATTGGAAAATATAGGGGTGGTCATAATGTTTTGGCTCTTGAGTGTATATTCCAGAAGGTATTTTAATTAGTTCGAAGAGTAAATTCGAATTCTCCAAATGCCCTTTCTGGATGAATTTGTTCAAATTTTCTCAGCAAATGTAAGGTGTAGCATAGATATCTGCAGCGTGCTCTGGATAACAAAGGCATTTATCGTAAGTGGAGAATGATCCCAGATCATGGTTCCTGTATTCAAAATGTTTTTTTGTCTAACATTTTTTAACACTTAGATCCGGAAACCATCTATAATGTCATATAGAATTAGCTAATTCCTGGCATCTAATTTTTACTCATGGTATAGTTGTAGCTTGGTAAAATCCATATTAAACTATTTTTTACACTTGGGTGATTTTAGTGGGAGAAATGCATAGAGATTAACATTGCATTATACACTGAAGTGACAAAAGTCATAGGATACCTCTTAATATCGTGTCGGCCCTCCTTTCGCCCGGCGAAGTGCAGCAACTCGACGTGGCCTGGACTCAACAAGTCGTTGGAAGTCTTCTGCAGGAATATTGAGCCATGCTGTCTCGATAGACGTCCATAATTGTGAAAGCGTTGATGGTGCAGGATTTTGGGCACGAACAGACCTCTCGATGATGTCCCATAAATGCTCGATGGGATTCATGTCGGGCGATCTAGGTGGCCAGATCATTCGTTGGAATTGTCCAGAATGTTCTTCAAACCAATCGCGAACAGTTGTGGCCCGGTGACATGGCGCATTGTCATCCATAAAAATCCCATCGTTGTTTGGGTACATGAAGTCCATGAATGGCTGCAAGTGATCTCCAAGTAGCTGAACATAAACATTTCCAGTCAATGTTCGGTCCAGTCGCACCAGAGGACCAAGTTCATGCCATGAAAAAACAGCCCACACCATTACGGAGCCACCACTAGCTTGAACAGTGCCTTGCTGACAGTTTGGGTCCATGGCTTCGTGAGGTCTGCGCCACACTCGAACATTACCATCAGCTCTTACCAACTGAAATCGTGACTCATCGGACCAGGCCACGGTTTTCCATTCATCTAGGGACCAACCGATATGCTCACGTGCCCACGAGAGTCGCTGCAAGCGATGTCGTTCTGTCAGTAAAGGCACTCGAGTCGGTCTTCTGCTGGAATAGCCCAAGAAAGCCGAATTTCTCCGCACAGTTCTAACAGACAAGTCCCTTGTACGTCCCACATTGATTTCTGCGGTTATTTGACGCAGTGTTGTTTGTCTGTTAGAATTTACGACTCTTTGCAGACGTCGCCGGTCTCGGTCGTTAAGTGCAGGCGGTCGACCACTGCGCTGTCCCTGGTGGGATGTTATGCCTGAAATTTCATACTCTCGGCACACTCTTGACACAGTGGATCTGGGAATGTTGAATTCCCTAACGATTTCCGAAATGGCATGACCCATGCGTCTAGCTCCAACTAACATTCCGCGTTCAAAGTCTGTTAATTCCCGTCGTGCGGTCATCGTCACGTCAAAACCTCTTCACATGAATAACTTGAACAGAAATGAAAGCTCTGCGAAAGCACTGCGCATTTATACCTGTTCTACGCGATGCTACTGCCATCTGAAAATTTCCATATTGCTATCCCATGATTTTTGTCACTTCAGTGTATATTGCAACCTACGGATGACTGAGCATATATTCTTTCCCTGGAAAATTTAAAAAAAAAACAACACTAAAGTGACATAACAGAATAAAGAGAATTGAAAGAATGATTCTTGCTTGCTTTCAGTTCTCTTTACGGAAAAAAAAAGAAACATTAAGTTAATCGAGTATGTTACAATTTTTTCTTCTCGTCCCTAAGAGAACGAAGAAGTGGAAACGTGACGACGTGAACAGTGGGTGAAACAGCGGTTGAGACAAAAGCAAGACAAATGCAATCTCGTCACTAACGAAATGCCCTATCTTGGTGGTAGTGGGTAGTTATTTACGGTGATTATTTTTATTTGTTTTTAATAATATCAAATGCAAAAAATTTATGTCCATTAAATAAAAATAGATTTTTTTTCAAAAATTTGCATTATTCTAATTATTTAAATAAAGTTAATTTCTCTAATGAATTGTTCTACTAATTTTTAAAAACCATTTAAAAAATAATCATTTCGTGCAGAATATTATTTCAAAAGATGGCCCCTTTCGATTCAAATAACATGAAGATGATTAAAATGTTCCAGCCGCGCAAAAATATCACTTCTGAAGAATTTCAATAAATTGGTTTGAAATTATTTGGAAAAAATAACACCTAGTTCAATTAAAACAAGAGTTCAACGCAGTTGTAAAATATAGTGATCTTTACATTAAAAAAAAAGAAAAAAATTGGTAGCAAGTTGGGTTATTTTAAGTCATAAAAAACACCCTTTTATTATCCATCCTTCATGAAACAGAACTTTGTCAAACAAAAAAAAAAAAAGGAGCTATGATAGAAATGGGTGTAAATATTTTCTTTTTTTAACTTTGATTATTCACAAAAAATTATTTAATTATCGAGATGACGGGATTTTATAGGTTAAATACATTTATATCAACAATTTTAACATAAAATGCATTCACTATATGCAATTTAAATTGTAATAATTTTTAAACAGTAAACATATTTCTAAGACATCTAATAAGTAATCTACATACAATATTAAATTTCTAGGAAAAATCTTTTCTTTTTAAATGGATATCGAAGGCTAATTATTCATATATATTTCTTTATATGCACCTATCTTAATGATTACCTCTCTATGTGTTGCAATAACTGCAAAGATAACGAGTTTCATAGATCTTGTATTTTGTTTGCCTCTTAAATAAAACCACATTTGTAATAACATTATTTATTGATGAGAATTTCGAAAACAGGAATTCACAAATCATTTTGTATAGTTCAATTGGTTTGAAAATTAAACGTATAAGTATATGAATGGCTATAATGATAACTTCAGTACGTAAAATTTTTTTATGCTTGAATGAATAATTTTTCTATTAATTTGAATTATTGCTGCATATTTTTTTGAGAGCACTGAAAGCTGAATTCTCAAAAGAAAAAACAATTTAGTGTTTATTACACAAGATTTCTCACTGTTGCTTTTCTCTGTGAAGATGAATTTGAGCGCTTTTCTTGGGGTGAAAATAATGGTCGATGAACTGAATTGGTCGATTTCTTGGTTGATGAACTGAATTGGTCGATTTCTTGGTTGATGAACTGAATATCGCTTGAAGTGAACAGCAAGAGATATTCAGTTTTCAGCTCTTCCTACACAACGATGAGAAAAAAAAATAAGTAGATACTAAATTTTTAAGAATGGTTTTTAAAAAGGTCTTCGCAATAAAAATGCTTTAGTACTAATCTATTTAATGTTAATGGGTGAAATATTCGCTCACTGAAACATTTTTAAAAAAAATAAAATAATGCTTTTCCTTCTCATCGCATATACTATTCATGTTTTTTTAATTTTTTTTTTAAATGTGTAACATTAATCAACTATTTTGAAAACTAAAATAAAGTAAATGACAATACCTTCAGCGATACATTTGCATTATAATTTTACACTGTTTGGATTCAGAGAAATGGCGCTAATGTGCTCAACATAATAAAATCATACATAAAATTTTGTTATTCAAGATAAGAGTAATAGTAAGTAAGTTAATACATAAGCAATAAATTGATAAATGGCAATTGGGTTAGATGGCATTTTAGAATTGTGATAATCATTGATTAATAAATATAATTTTAATAGAAAAAACGAAATAAAAATATAAAATAACTTAAAAAAATCATGGAGTTAAAAAGAAATAACTATGGAAAATAAAATGCTTTCTATCATCAGCATAATACATTTTTATGAATAAGAATATAACACATTAAACCAATTATTTTTATTGCATATGAGAATTGTTTGAATTTAATTTATAAAATCAAAATATAATACAATAAACATTATTGACTTAAAATAAACATTATTCAAGACTAAAGTAATCACGGGAAAATTTCATTATAAATGGAATTTAAAACTGCATAAATTAAAAAAAAGTAAAATAAATGAATCAATTTCTAATAGGTTACTAAAAACTACACATCAAAAAATAAGTAACAAAAATAACAACACATAGTAGAAGTTATATTTTTATGGCTACAATACAATTTTAAAAGAATACTCTACAATAGCTCCCATGTTTCTCTAAGACATAACTATATTACAGTATTGTACATATTTAAGAGAGAGAGAGGTCTACAAATCAAGAATCTCAAGTTGATGATAACTTATAAATGCGAGAGTTCTGTGTTCTACTATTTATTCGAAGTGCAGAAGAGCGTCTAAAAATAAGAGGGTAAAAGGGAACGACGGAATGAAAGCCTGTTAATTATGGACTTCTTGAAGCTTTTATTAGTTGATGCAGAGTTTAATATATTTATATTTTTCATTTCGAAGGTATTCTCAAACTGCCATTAATCTTGTTCAGTGGGCTGCAGAGCAATGAACAAGAGAACAACTAAACAATTTTACATTTTTAAGATATGCAAACTATGTCTTTTGCCTGAGAGCTTTATTGGAATATGACGAAGACCGAATGGTATTCACTTCCTTTCAGTGTGGGTGGTTTAGGAAAAAAAAGCAACAATTAATACAGAATGGAATGTTTATTTTTTTATAATCGGATTAATAATATTTATATTGGCTTATTAAAAAAGTAAGCGTTTGATAACTAAAACATCAACTTATTTGCTGTCAAATGTTTTTCAACACAATGATTAAAATTATAGAGGAATGAGATCGTGTATTCTAGACTAGTTCGAATATATTGGATTTTAGATGTGTTATAATCTATAATAGAACACAACTGTCCATCTTTATACATGAAAGTTTCCGCTTCCATCGAAGAGGTTTAATGGTTTGTAAAGGAATCATAAAATGACCACACCGAGTTGTAAATATTTAGAATGGTTTTATAACTGAACAAAGATATACACCAAAGACTTTGTAAGGCTGTTTAAGCATGTTGTCGGACAACAATGTTTGTTGATGGAGGACAATTATTGTCCAAATTGAGTATCTGAGTTTATAGAATACTTGGAAACAGAAAATATAGATTGCTAAAATTCTTCTCGAAGCCTCCAAGAATAAAAAAAGTAAATAAATAATGCTTGAATATAATATTTGGAAATTAAAGATGCGGCTAATAAGATAATTCATGTTAATAAATGAGATAATAATGCATTAAGTGGATCTTGGAGAAGGCATACCAGTTTCGAGGCAACCTGCAGAGCTTGGAAAGGTGAAAAAACATCAGGAACGGATTTCACACGATTTGGCAGATAGGCAGAAAGTGGAACTTTTGCAGATTTGCAAATCATTTAGAATTTGGCTGAAAAATGTTTTTTTTTACTTGTATTTTACTTATGATGGAAAGTATATAATGTATAGGATTACAATGGTGAGAGTCTTGGGGAATCAGATGATAGTTATTTATAACAACTTTCAAGTATTAAGTAAAACAATTAATGTTTAGTATTTCTGTCATAAATTGATATTGTAGTTATCAGAACCAGTGTTGAGTGTAAATGTATGTATTATTATTCTCTGTGATAATGCAGGACTTCGTGATTTATAAATCGTACTTGAAAAATTGAACGAGTTGAAATGTGATGTGTCATATTTACCAGACTTGTCTCCTATCGATAACTTCTTTATGCGTTTAGAATATTTTGTTAAAAAATAACTTTGTCAAACATTAAGCTGTCAAAACAGCCTTTACTGAATTTATTGACATGAAATCAAAAGTGTTCTTAGAAACTGGCATTAATCTAGGGGTGGGCATATCCTTATTAAAACTCAGTTTTGTTATATTCTTATGACTTTTTATAACATAAAACTGTGATTATTATTTTTTTCCAAGAACGGACTTTTTCAGCGACATTGTTGTAAATCCTTTTTGCATTTTTCTAATGCAAACTTCTATGTTGCAGTCAATACATAACTGTTTTGTGCACGTCATACAAATTTGGTGTTTCTACATTCATTCATTTGCAAATTAGGCACAAAAAGCCTGCAGTTCCTTAACTTTTGGAGGCCAGTGCATTATATCCATAAATAAGAAGGGCAAAGATCCAAAAAATCTCCACATCTATACCAATATCGCTAATTAGCTCTGTTGGGAAGGCTATAGAGAAAATAACTGTGAGCAAGCTTAACTTTTACCGTGAAACGAGTAGAGTACTACCCTCGTTTCCTCCACTCGTATTATGATTTTTGCTTTGTAGTTCTGGACTTTTTTGCAGAGTTAAAGACGACCGGGATAAGTCGTCCCTCACAAGATATATTTTATTTGATTAGTTATGTTTTTTATTATGCATTATCTTTCGTCTGAATTTATTCCTTTGTAAAATCTTTTTGCCTTTTTATTTACATTTGCCTTTTTATAAACATTTTGATCAGATTTACAATAATATAATTTTTTTTCTCTTACAATTTTAAGTTTGTTATTGGGTTTGCTTTTGCTATTAAATTATTATCTTTTATTGTCTTGCCTTCTAAGAATTTTAAATCTCCATTTTATTTTTTGATTTTTTAAAATTTTTTATTTTTCCTCCTGTTTAATTGTTTTTAACTACATCTTCTTTTGATTTTTATTAATTTTTGTCCAGTTTCCGAAGTATTTATTTTTTATTTTTAATCTACTCTTTTTTAGAAATTTCCTGTAACAAGATTCTTTTGTTTTACTGGTCAATTTCTTCTCAGTAAATCTTTCTTATTTTTTGATTATCTCTTGAAATATTTTAATTCTGCTTTAGATTTTTTTCACGCTGTTTTTCTTATAAAATTCTTTGCTCTAACTTTTACTCCTATGAATTGGTCTAAGCTTTTCCGATAGTCAGCCATTTTGTCTGACTTTAAACCCACTTGTGTTTTAGTATAATCATTTGCAGAGTAGAAATATTATCTCACCCATTTTACTTTTCGTTTGATCTTGGCAATCAGACAGACTATTTTTGGGTTTTTCCTTTCTCTCACCTCCATCTATGAAGCTACATTCACGCCACCTTTAACCCCTGTCACCCCACAATGCGCTTTCTCCTCTTGGCAATTTGGAAGTTCTTGCTTTTGCAGGACTTCTTTTCATTCACACCCTTCTTGTTTGTCCCCCCCCCAAAAAAAAATAGTGCATAAAAGAGTAGTACCACTGATTATTGCTAGGTAGTGGATTTATTTTTTAGGGTAGTGGAAACCGTTTGCCTTCTTCCCTGTTTTTATTTACTCACAAGTGCTGTTATCCTGTGCAATTCCAAGGCTGCTCTGTTAGCTATCGTATCTGATAATAATCCCTTAACGCAGGACATTTTGGATTGCAGCCTCCATCTTGATATCTCTTGAGAAAAATATCACTCTTCAGTGGGTTCTTACCATATGGCTCCAGGTAACAAGAATGCGA
>BPLQ01000526.1:0-19942 GCA_021605075.1 Caerostris darwini | reverse complement strand
GAAATTTTTATGGGGCATAAAAGATGTACACAAACCCAGTTATCCTAGCCTACAGGCGTTCCGTTGTTCGAGTCCATTTACTATGCTTTCATGACCAGGGAAGACAAGCACATTAATTTTCTTGTAAATGTCACTTTTCTGTGCTTCTGAATGTTCATTTTAGCAATTTCTAATCCATTAAAACAAAACCTTTTTTTCCTTTTTCTTCAAATTTGGCTTCGCGAAATCGAACTTCGCTCTTGATAGAGTTGCACTTCAATTAGAAATGCGAAATTTAATTTGGCGCAAAATGAACGACAATATATTCAAAAGAAAACCCCTTGATCTCTAACTGAGATTTTAACTTTCCCTGTAATAAAGAACAAAAAAATAATACTTACATTTAAAAAAAATTTTGAAATATTTTTCATGTATGCAATTTTTAAATTTAATGAATTATATCCATATTTAGTGGTTAGAACGGCAACACAGAACGAATTTCCTGCCATGGATTTAAAAAAATAAAAGTAAAATACAATTTTTGTTTTGATATGGGAGTTGTGCCATAGGAATTGATAAAGCATACTGTAGAGTTTTGATTCATTTCACATGTTTGAATTCTCCAATTTCTCATTCTGGAGTTCTTATAACGAGGTAATGCTTCGTCCTTGATTTTATATACTTCAGGCGTGTCAACGGAATTGTTGACAAATTGCTGTTATTAATAAAAGACCTTTGTTTACATTAATTTATTATTTATTTTTCAAATGGGTTGGTTGCATATATTTTTTATAGCGTGATCTGTTTTTAATAGATTTTTTATTAAAGTGTAAGATGTTCCAGCGAAAAAAGTGTGGACAACTACAGAGCTGAATAGTTTACTTAAGAATGTCACATCCATCGAATGAAAATATTTGCGAAGGTATCTAACAGTTATTCCGTCTTTATGTATGAGTTAATCATAATTAGATTATGTATTTTATTTCATTTCTGTTTTTGAAGTTTATTAAAAGTGTTTTAAATGGTATGAGTTTAAAAAAAAAAGACTCATGGTGGTTAAAACACTTAGAGATCAAAACATATTCTTGTAATTGACATTGTAAAACTTTCATTGAAAATATCTCTATAATAAAATTGTTTATCGAATGCTTTAAAATGTTCTTAACCATATTAAACGAATATGGCCAATTCTTCAGTAACAGAAAAACAAACTTGTGTTTCTTTATAATATTAATATAAAGTTATTATTTTTTTGTGTAGTTATTTTTAAGTTTTTGATATTTTATGAAGTTTTACATTTGCAATTCAAATAGATTCCCATATAATTCATTTAATTAATGCACATTGTAGGATTTGATGTAAATACTGAAATGAATGTTACTCATACTCACAAATATATACTCACACTCATATATAAATATATACTCACAATTATATATCACTCATATATATTCACAAAATATAACTTAAGAATTATTATCCTCTTGACAATTTTTATTTTATCATAGGTGCAATATCAATAATTTTTAATAGGCACAAATGGTATTTAAATGATATTTTACTACCTGCACACTAGTTTCCTTCTGGAATACCAGCAGGAGCTTTATTACTTTTGATGATGCATTATCCAGTTTTGCTAAATTAAAGATGCATCCTGTAATATTGTTACATAGACATTTAAGTAGAAAGATATTTTTCATTTTATTCCCCAGTATCTATTTAATATTCACCTCTATCAATTCCATATTGGATATTTTTGAATGAGAAAAGGAAAACATCACTCACAAATGTTTATAAATTGATACAATATTCTTGAAGTATTTATAGCAAATTAACACTAATTGCAATTTGCAAGAAGTATCTATTCAACAAATTATATTGAGAGAGTGATGTATCATTGTCCATGGTTAATAGTACTGCTAAATGAAATCACCTAGTAATTCAATTATAATGAAAAAAGTCGTTTTTTTTTGTATAATTAGAATTTTAAATAGATGAATATAATTATAACATAAAAATTGTATGGGTGTGTAAAATTGTGTAAATACATAGCGAATTCTGTCGTCAAGTACCAGTTTTGATAGCATAGGGCAATAGATGTTCTACGAGCAAGATTTTTTACAGTTTGAAAGATGAATTGATTTTTAAATATATTTAGGCATTAATATTTAAAATGATGATTCATTCCATATTAACTTGTACAATTCATTACTAGTTCTAAAAGAAAATATTTGTTTTATATAAATTATATATGATTTCATAGCTGCAGACAATTCAATAGTGATTCATTTCTATAAATATTATGGGCATATGATGGATAAAAAAAAAAAAACTATTAATGGTCTTATGTTAATTCCCTATCAAATTAATATAAAATTAATCATAATTTAAAAATTAATAAATAAATACATTTAAGAATCAATCCATCTTTTAATTTTTTGTAAAAATTGTTTTCTTGTATAACACTTATTGCCATTTAGGTAGCATTAATTTTGTGCAAAACTGGCAAAAGTATATTACCCCCAAATAGTCATGTATGCTAGGTAATTTACAATTTCTTATTATATTGAACAGCTTTGACTTAGAAATAAATATAAATAATTTTATTATACATCTCATTGTATTTCCATTTAGATGCTCTCAGTAATTCTCTTGTGGATTGCGAAGAGACATGCTGTGTATCCTCGGTAGAGAATTCTCCGCTTTTTGATCGCTACAGTGCCAGCTCCAAAGATGAATTTTGGGATGCCCTTAGTTCTAACTATGACTATCTCATGGATGATGGACTCATTGCCACTTGCAGAGTAAGTAGCATATAATTATTTCCTAGTTGGTTTGTGCTTTGCCCCCTCCCCCCCTTCTCAATTTTGCCAAGTCACTGAACCAGTGATGATTTATAAAATGTTATACAATGTTTGTAAGCATTATAAAAGAACATGGCAACTTCATTTATTGTTATGTGTTGTATCTTTTAGTTCTCATGCTTAACAGGCACTCAAAATTGCAAGAAATGAATCTTTTTATTATTATTATTTAAAAAATTGATACAACTTTATCTTATCTTTATTATAAATTACTAATAATTGTCAATTGAAAAAATTTAATTTGTTCCTGTCTCTTTTTCCATCACATGAAACCAGACAGTCTACCTAGTGTCTTTGTTTCCATAAATAAATATTAAAGCTGTATTTTCTGAATTTATTTTATTATAAAAGACCTTTTTTTAGATAGTTTAAAACCACTGAATTTAAATTGTATATTCCTCAAAAGCATGCACCCAGAACATTTTGAAAGTTTAAATATTATCTCATTTTCATTTACTTCAATTTTTTTTCTAGATATTGTGCCTTCAGTACATTATATATATATATATATATATTTGAGGGAAAAAAAATAAATAGAATATTAATTATGCCAAAATTTGAAATCTAGTTTTTACTCAATTAAATAGCTAAATTAAAATTATTTCCTTCTGTAAAAACTAAATTTTTCACTGTTTTTATTTAAAAAATATGTAAGAATTAATTTTCAGTATGGGTTATCTTGATAAAATTGACGGGTACTTGTCAAATCTGATAATCTTGTTTGGAAACATATCTCATGAAAGTATTTGCATGATTATATTTATTTTGTGTTAATTTTCTTTTTAAGGCTTTTTTCAATTGAATGATTAAAATAATTTCTCTATAGTAAAATTGTTATAAATGTTGATGTATCATCTAACAAGAAGTAGAAATGATAACTTTAATGTTATCTGAGCAACATAGTTTGTGAAATAAAGATGTTACTACATTTTCTGATTTGGCACACTGATATCCTATTAACTAAAAAATAACAAATTTTTATTCAAAGCAAGTTTGGGATTTTTAAAAAAAAATTATTCTTTTTCATTTTGAATAAAAGAAATATCCAAATTTTCCTTTTGTAATTTGATGTATTTTGTAGGAAGCCAGCAGTGATTTGTCTCTTGATGATGAGAGCGAGGTGCCAGAGGCATGTTGCTGGACATTCACTAGATTCATTGAACAGTTCAAGTGGCTTCATGATCTGCTACACAACCTGCAGGTGGCTAAAGCAGATGACAGCCCTGAGAAAAGCTCTGTGAGTTATATGCCTTTGTGACATTTATATATACGCTGATTATGCCAAAATGTTACTTGACTGAACCTAAGATTGTTGGTAAAATAATTTTCAATTTGATTTTACACAGAACAAGTAATATTAAAAAAAAAAAATTAAGTCATTTCCTTCTTTTTTTTCCACTATATTGCAGAAAATTCTTTATAAATAATTTTCATTCATTTTTTTAAAGTTTATCGGGCGCCATCTATTGGTAGATATATGCAACTTAAATCTAAAAAAAACTAAAATTAATTACTGAATTAATATTTGGAAAAACTGTATTAACATCCAGTGTCATCCACTACAAATTCAAAAAAATGTATCAGAACTTGAATAGATGAATAAAAAGTATTTTATTGACGATTGGAAATTTGAACAAGATATATACAGGGAGAGTGTGAACTAATAGAAGGAATTGAAAAAAAAAAAACAGCAATCTCGAATTACAGCAAAATAATAAAAGCAAATACATACGATAAAAATAATAAAAGCAAATATATATTAGGCTATATTTCAAATTTAATTAAAAACTTTTTGATCATTTAAAATTAAAAAATATAGAATACATTAACAAGAATACTCAAACACGATCGTTTCAAATTTCAAACGTAAAAAAGTTAGACTAATAATATCAAGAAAAATAAGCTAAATTAAAATCCGACGATTTTTTTATATTGCCAATTTGTAGTTACATTATTTTAAAAATTGAATAATATATATTAAATGAATAATAAAAATATTTGATAATAAAATATTAATAATTAAGTGAATAAAATAATTTATAATCATTAATTAATTAATAATTAGTTATGAGAAAAAAGAGATTATTAACTAACTACTAATTAACCAATGATGAAAAAATGAGAAGAAAGAGCAGTGTGAATATATGAATATTTCTCCCATATAAAACTAAAATTAATTAATTAAATTTAAGTAATGAATTAATATTTGAATAAACTATTAACATCCAGTGTCATCCACTACAAGTTAAAAAAAAATTTATTTGAACTTGAGTGGATGAATAAAATGTATTTTATTAACAATTGAAAATTTGAAGAAGATAGGGAGAGTGTGAGCTAATAGAAGGAATTTAATAATATTATGTATTTTTACATTTACCCTTCTTTAGTGTCCAAATATTTTTTTTTCTGTTTCTCTCTAGGGCATATAAATGTAAAATAATTTAACAAATAAAGAAAAAGATTGGGACTTAATAAGCGATGGGCGAGGGACTTAATACAGTACTAGTCTTTTGTAAAAGGAAATTTTAAAAGAACATTCATTTAAATAAAATTCATATATGTCTTAAGTCAGCCTCTGCAAAATTTATCTATTTTCAATCTACTGTAGTTTTAGCTATTGGTGTTTGTGTGAGTGTGTGTATATAAGCATATATATTTATATACATATGTATATATAGGTTAACTTTGAAAAAGAGAACTGGATACACAAATTTGGAATGGATGTTTTCCAATATCATGATCATTATCTATTCAATTATCTTTTTTTTAACAATGGTCTTGTTTGCAGAGAATCTTGGAGGAGCAGCAGAAGATCGCCTACCTGTGCAAGCTGTTCAATGAGCAGGCGCAGAAGCTGTGCTGTCGCTACCCGGACATGAAAGATGAGGTGCAGCGCCGCCTCAACCTGCTCAACAACAAGTGGAAGGCTGTTGAGCACTCCATCCACCCTGGCATGGTTAAATCCCCCTCCAAGGATGGAATGTTTGAAGGTATGAATTGTATGTGAAGATAAGGTGCCTTTTGGTCAGTTGAACCTGGCAGAAAGTAGACAAACATTACAATACATGCACAGGCTAACCAATGATGAAGGGCCAGGGTGGAAGGCTGTTGAGCACTCCATCCACCCTGGCATGGTTAAATCTCCCTCCAAGGATGGAATGTTTGAAGGTATAAATTGTATGTGAAGATAAGGTACCTTTTGGTCAGTTGAACCTGACAGAAAGTAGACAAACATTACAATACA
This sequence comes from Caerostris darwini, assembly GCA_021605075.1. Lineage (NCBI taxonomy): Eukaryota > Metazoa > Arthropoda > Arachnida > Araneae > Araneidae > Caerostris > Caerostris darwini. Next base: position 13,855 of record BPLQ01000526.1, on the reverse strand, counting down.
TGCACAGGCTAAACGATGACGAAGGATAGCCTGTTATGCACAGGCTATCCTCCATCATTGGTTAGGTCGTAAATCTTTTGATGTGTTGTGTTCAGTTTAGTGGCTTAAGAGTGTTTGTTTTCTGACAGTTTTGCTAGCATGTATCGAAATCTGCCCTTAGCAGTTTAGTGACAATGTTTCTTTTGTTTGCAGAAATCACGAGCCGAATGTGCAACCTGCGCAGGTGGTTGCGCGAACTAGAGACCCAGCTGTGTTCCGTTGCCTGTGCTGCCTCTTGGCCGACTGAGGTCTTGGATGAGAAGTACAAGCTGCAGTTGGTGAGTGTGCCTCCTTTCACTAGCCATACAGTTGCAGACTGAGGATTGTTCTTAGGATTTTGATTACGCACTAAAATGCAGATTCTGCAACGGGGCATGTTGCACTACATCCCTTTGATTTGGAATGCACACAGTCACGATTGTTTGCACTCAGCTGCAACATAGACAAGACAAGGAAGCTTTCAGATGAGCCAGGGCTGGTTGTTGTGGACTCCATTTGGAGCAGTAAAGACATGCTCCCATGTTTTCACCACTGCAAATGGTTTGTAGTCACAGATGCATTTGGATTGTTTGCACTCAGCTGCAACATAGACAAGACAAGGAAGATTTCAGATGAGCCAGGGCTGGTTATTGTGGACTCCATTTGGAGCAGTAAAGACATGTTGCCATGTTTTCACTGCTCCAAATGGGTTGTAGTCACAGATGCATTTGAATTGTTTCCACTCAGCTGCAACATAGACAAGACAAGGAAGCTTTCAGATGAGCCAGGGCTGGTTCTTGTGGACTCCATTTGGAGCAGTAAAGACATGCTGCCGTGTTTTCACTATTCCAAATGTGTTGTAGTCTCAGATGCATTTGGATTGTTTGCACTCAGCTGCAACATAGACAAGACAAGGAAGCTTTCAGATGAGCCAGGGCTGGTTGTTGTGGACTCCATTTGGAGCAGTAAACGCATGCTCCCATGTTTTCACTACTGCAAATGGGTTGTAGTCACAGATGCATTTGGATTGTTTACACTCAGCTGCAACATAGACAAGACAAGGAAGATTTCAGATGAGCCAGGGCTGGTTATTGTGGACTCCATTTGGAGCAGTAAAGACATGTTGCCATGTTTTCACTGCTCCAAATGGGTTGTAGTCACAGATGCATTTGGATTGTTTGCACTCAGCTGCAACATAGACAAGACAAGGAAGCTTTCAGATGAGCCAGGGCTGGTTGTTGTGGACTCCATTTGGAGCAGTAAAGACATGCTGCCATGTTTTCACTATTCCAAATATGTTGTAGTCACAGATGCATTTGGATTGTTTGCACTCAGCTGCAACATAGACAAGACAAGGAAGCTTTCAGATGAGCCAGGGCTGGTTGTTTTGGACTCCATTTGGAGCAGTAAACGCATGTTTCCATGTTTTCACTACTGCAAATGAGTTGTAGTCACAGATGCATTTGGGTTGTTTGCACTCAGCTGCAACATAGACAAGACAAGGAAGCTTTCAGATGAGCCAGGGCTGGTTATTGTGGATTCCATTTGGAGCAGTAAAGACATGTTGCCATGTTTTCACTGCTCCAAATGGGTTGTAGTCACAGATGCATTTGGATTGTTTCCACTCAGCTGCAACATAGACAAGACGAGGAAGCTTTCAGATGAGCCAGGGCTGGTTGTTGTGGACTCCATTTGGAGCAGTAAAGACATGCTGCCATGTTTTCACTATTCCAAATGTGTTGTAGTCACAGATGCAGTTGGATTGTTTGCACTCAGTTGCAACATAGACAAGACAAGGAAGCTTTCAGATGAGCCAGGGCTGGTTGTTGTGGACTCCATTTGGAGCAGTCAAGACATGCTCCCATGTTTCCACTGCTCCAAATGGGTTGTAGTCACAGATGCATTTGGAAGGCATTGAATGGGGGTGATGAAGACATGAAAAAGAGAAGATAAGACTAATTGCCATCCTATTTAGTATAGAATGTAGGTTTAGTGCGTCCACCAAAAAAAGGAATAAAAGAAACTCGATTGCAAATAGCAAATCTTATAAAGACAAAAATAGTCATTCATTAAAAGTAGTGCAACTTCTCATTACAGTCATTTTTGCTGTTACATTATCTGTGTACGATACAAATGTAACCAAAGTTGATTTTAATACATCTATTATATATAATTCCCGTGTCACGATGTTTGTTCGGGATGAAATCTGAAACTAACAATCCGATTTTAACTTTTTTTTTTCTTAAATGTGTGTTTTGTTCCAACTTGAGAGATAGGATTTTTTTTAACTTAAAAACAAAATCGACGATTTTCATGTTTCGCCATTGACGTCATTTGGCGCAACCAAAGTTTGCAATTTCTCATCCGATGGACGTAATTTTGAAAGTATATTCAAAATAAAAAGTCAGGTGTACCATAAGATCGGGTCGTTGATGCCAATACCTAACGAAGAGCCAAAATTTCTTCAAATTTATTTTATGGGCAGTTCTGAAGAACGTGTGACTACTCGATGTCAGTATAATTTTATCGAACAAGCAAGTACAAAGAGCTATTGTAGAATTGTTGGAAATCTTTTAGAAAAACATAACCAACTTATTAAATTATTTAACGAATTTATTTATTTTGACGATAGACAGATTAACAAGAAATAGTGTTCATCGCTTAGTTCTTATATAAATGAAAGTAATGATTATTAAAAATTAAATTTTGTAAAATAATTATAAAACAGTGTTAAAAATCAACATTATCTACCTCATTCATTAAATTAATAAAAATTAAATATTTTCTATTCGTTGAAGCTTAATTTGAACTTTTCATCAATCTTTACCAACCACTTCCTTAACAGTACCAATTATAGTATCTAATAATGGAACGAAATACAAGAAAGCTGCAGCAACGCGTGGCCGGGTCTGCTAGTAATCTATAATTTCAAAGATGTCTTCTTGATATCTTTATTGACTTTGTTCACTTAAAAAAGTAATTCCTGCTAGGTATTTACCTGTCCCCTCAATAGAGAACAAGTTTCAGAGTTAGTAATGCAACCAGGTGTGGGGAGCCACCCAAAAAAAATTGTCACTCCCGAGCTCGAATTTCTTATACTGACTCTTGACTTTTACCTTCGTTTTATGGGGCCTGAATGGTCGAGTGGCTAGCGCTCTGGCTCTCGGTACCACAGGTTTCGGGTTCGAGTCCCGGCGGTGCCATGGGTGTTTGTAATGGTTCGGAATCCACTTTAAACCGTAGGCCCGGTATAACAGGATCGTAGAGCGTTGCGGGGGCATTGTGACTCCGCGTCCGTGGCTTATTTTCAAGTGACACGCGCCCCCTGGGTAATGCAAAGTGAGTGACGTCTGTGCAGCGCTTGCCTTAAGGTATTCAAGACCAAGCCGTGTCTAAGTGTTTGCCAGCTGCATTAGAAAGAAGAAAAAAAAAAAAACTTCCTTCATTGACAAGAATCCGGCATTGTAAAATGCCACCCAAGATTTGGATTTCGCATTTGTGCATTTTATTTCACGCCGTCTTTTAGTGTTCGTCGAATTAGTGACTTTCCAATGAACCCTTGATCACTCCTGTAATACTTCTGGATCCCGAAATAGAAGAGCGGGGACTGAGCCCACGACGCCGTATTCTAACCAACGCCATTTTCTGGAACTAGTTAGTTATTGAGTATCTAACAGGTAGGCTGACACATAGTTGTCGCTACTAAAAAAAATGTCGCGAAATCCATATGATTTTTAGTTGGCCCTAACCTTCAAAAGACACGTGTATAGATTTGACAGCTGTTGCACTATTAGTATGCGAGTTATAGCATTGTTAGTGTTCATGAAGTGCAGTCCACTCGGCTGACTGTCGATTGGACTCCGGTGTGAAATGATGGAGCCATGTTTCATCCATTGTCCCATACCGACGGAAAAATTCGGGTTTATTACGATTGCACGGCTCCAAACACTGCTTAGAATCATCCATTCGTTGTTGTTTGGGTCGATTGTGAGCTCTGCGCGGCACCCGCTTTGAACAGAGCTTTCGCATATCCAAATATTCATTCACGATATGTCCAACACGTTCCTTTGATATCTGTAGGGTCTCAGCTATCTCAATCCATTTCACTTTACGGTTATCAGAAATTATTTTGTGGGCTTTTTTGATGTTTTCGTCGGTAACAGCCTCTTTGGTGCGTCCACTGCGGGCATCGTCCTCGGTGCTGATTTCGCCTCGTTTAAATTTAGCAAACCACTTCTCTACGGTCGATTTTCGTGGTGAAAGGTCCGAATAGTTTATCAAGCCAAGCCTTGGCTTCAATAGTATTTTTTTTCGCCAAAAAGCGATGCTTTATTAACGCACGAAATTCCTTTTTATCCATTTTTTTCAAACTAACAAAAGTTGCTTCACTAAAAATGCTACAACTCACATACTAACAAGTGGAGCTGTCGAATTTATACACTTGTCTTTCGAAGGTTAGGGCTAACTAAAAATCATGTTGATTTAATACTAGTAGCGCCATCTATGTGTCAGCCCACCTGTTAGTGCTCCAGTCCTGAACTGGCTGTGCATAAGAATCGATTCATTTACTCACACTGAAATGCGTTGACTTGAAAATGGGAAGGAGCACTCTGTTGAATTATTTTTCCCGCCTTCTCACCTGGCAGCGCGCGGTCTCCGTCAGGAACACTTGGAGCCGGCCCATGTCGGTCTCGTCTACCCCTTTCTATTTTTGGCGGATTGTGAAGGGTGCAATTAGTGCATATCTTTTTTAATACGCTTTTATTAGCTTCACTTGTATGTTTGTAACTGACTCTTTGGGCTCGATTTTGGGACTGATGGCGCCTTCTACTGGCGAGTTAATCAACTGATCAAATCCTACCTATTTTGTATGATTATTTTGTTTAATCTCAATTCCTTTTGTTTTATTTTAATTTTATGTTAAAATTCTCATTTTAACTTTAACCTTTTTATTTTTGGGCATCATCAACGGAACGATAGCTTTAGCTTTTTCGATCTTCTGCTTTAATTGTTCTCAAGCAGGAGATGTTTTTCCTAAATTATAATTTAAAAAAACTAAAAAAATCACGCTTTCAAAGTAAAAAGTTTTTAATCAAAGTAAAAAATAATTGTTAACATAAGAATAAAATGACTGACGAGAAAATGAATGTCACTGTTCTAAAAGCGTGGGGTGCTCGATATCAATCGTTCTAATTTTTCACTCGTTTCATTCCGAAATGCAGAGTTAGTTTTAAAATTTCATACAAAGCAAAGTTATTTTATTCATATGTTAACAATTATTTTTTACTTTTTAGATAGATTAACTCTAAAAGCGTGTTTTTTTTAGTTTTTTTAAACTATTAAATTTTTTTTTTTTTTTTTTGCTGTGTTCCATTGGGAATCCCTATATATATATATCTTGTTCAAATTTTCAGTCGTTCGTAAAATACTTCTCATTCATCCACTCGAGTTCAAATATTTTTTTTTTTTTTTTTTTTTTTTGCACTTGTAGTGGATGATACTTGATGTGAATACAGTTTTTTCAAATATTAATTCCTTCATTAAATTTAATTAACTAATTTTATTTTTTATTTTTTTTTAGATTTAAGTTGCATATATCTATCAGTAGATGGCGCCAACTGTAAGAGGAAAATTTAAACTTTATTTATAAAGGACTTTCTGCAATATAGGGAAAAAAAGTAGGAATTGACTTTAAAATTTTTTTTTTTTTATATTACTTTTTTTAAATGTCAGTTGTACTTTAATAGGTCGTAAGGCAAGGAGACTATAGATTTAAAAAAAAAATTAAAGTATTAGAAATTTTTTTTAATTCAATGTATTATGACTTGTTTGTTGTTTCTTATCCCACTTGGCTGGCCAAGCCCACGAGCCCATACGTACTCATTATTGAAGGGGAAGGAAGCAGCTTCTGTTGTGATGGAGCACCCGTAGGTAGAAGTCTGACTTTGGCTCCGTGACGCTCTTACAGTCATAGGAGACCATGACCTACGGCTTAAAGTGGATTCCGAACCACTACAAACATCCATGGCACCGCCGGGACTCGAACCCGAAACCTGTGGCACCGAGCGCCAGACACTCGGCCATTCAGGTCCCAAATGTGTGAATGCCAACGGCACGCGGTGTTCCCAGGTGGTCACCCACCCAAGTACTGACCGCGCCCAATGATGCTTGACTTCGGTGATCTAACGAGAACCGCTATATTCAGCATGGTACGGCCGTTGGTTGGCTATTATGACTTGTTGTGCATTTAGAGCAGTCTGCAAACTTATTCCTGAGTCGTATTTTTTATACCGCTTCGTAACTCCTGTCTGGCAAACTGGCGTAGCGATTACGGAGTACCAATGATAATAAATGGCAGACTTACGGAGCAGAAGCTTGTGTTTGATCGCTTTTTCGGGAAATTAGGCTGTTGAGTTGCCTTAGCTATGGTGTTTTTAATGTGGAATTGAAAGACAATTTTGGATCTAGAAATAACCCTAGGTACTTATACTCAGTAACCCAGGGGCCAAAAAGAGTGACACTCCCTAGCGGAGATAAGTAAGAAATCTTCCGAGTAAATAGCATACAGGCCGATTTAGAAGCATTAACTTTAATTTTCCAGGTGGCTGGCAATTTTCCTTTTTTCTTTTTAATACAGCTGGCAAACACTTAGACAGCTTGGTCTTGGATGCCTTAAGGCAAGCGCTGCACGGACGTTACTCACTTTTGCATTCATTACCCAGGGGCGCGTGTCACTTGAAGATAAGCCACGGACGTGGAGTCACAATGCCCCCTCAACGCTCTACGATCCTATTAGGCTCGAATGAAATGAATCCGAAAAAGTAACGAATCGAATGAACCCGAGTGTTGACTCAGCCGTCAACGGGTCACTGTTCTGGTGAGAATCACTTGCCAAGGCCACATGTACAGAAGCACTCAAGAATTCCTTGGAAGGAGGTGTATTTTTAGAACGCAGTAAAGTGACCGGCCGAACGCGTCCGCGCTCTACCCCTACGTTAAAATTCCAATTTCTAATAATCCGCTTCTCCTAAATCTTCCAAATTATAACCATAATTTTAGACATGCAAAGAAAAGACCACGTTCAATATTTAATAATTTAATTTCCGACTGCAAAACGCTTGCGCTTTGATCCACGATGAAATTTTTTCCACTGAGTGTTCAGATGCATCCATTGGCTCCCACCGTTCAGCATAATTCCCTTGAGTGTTATTGGTAAACAAAGATCGTTTGTTTGTTTACGTTTTCGCAATATGTTTACGGCGTCGACACCGGGTCCCTAATCGTACCGAATTTAAAACTTAACTTTTAAATTCGTTTATTTTTTATCTTACTTTTTATCAATAGTATTTTAAATCTTTTTTTTTTTTTTTTTTTTTTTTTTTTGTGAGTACTTACTTTAATTTGAATTTTTAGAAACTTATATCTTAAATTTTACTAACATTAATTAAGCTGCCTATTAAAATTCCCAGCATATATATGAATTAAGATGAGGAGGTTTAAGGGGTATTTCGCCCTGTTGGTACTCCGTAATCGGTACGCCAGTTGCAAGTTGCCACTGAGTGAGTATTTTTGCTCGCCCGTTTTTTCAAAGCAGTCAAATCGCTCGCTTTTATCCGAGGATGAGCACTTTGACGATTCACCTAGCGAAAGCAAGTTACTTTTTGTGATGCCCTTTCTTCTTTAAGGGATGGTACAGTATTGGTTAAACTTATTCCAAATATTTAATAATAATTTAATAAATATTTACTACTAAAATACGATTTTGATATATTTGAAAATTTTTAAATACAAACTAACATTAATTTCTCTTCTTTATTTTCACACATAGCTGGTGCTCTTTTTAATGTTTTCTAATTCTGAATTTAAATGCTTAAAATATAATTATGAAGTAAAATTACACGGAGGTGCAGGGTAAACCCTGGGTACTCCAAACAGACTAGTCTCTACCCTACGTGCTCGGAAACGAATCATTAGAATTGTGTGTCGCAATTCAGTTCCTTCTCGATCGGGGATTCTCAATGTAGGAATGGTTTAGGCCAGGGGTCTCCAAACTACGGCCCACCAGTGTCATCCATCCGGCCCGCGACAGCGAATAGCTTATTGCTGCTGTAGTAAGTTGGATGAAAAAAACACAGAATGATGATAACTAGGTTTTATTGACTTGCTAGGTTAAAAAGCTTAGTGGCAAGCATAATACGCAGAAAATTCAACTTGAGCATGACAACTAACAAGTAATTGAAATGAATCCCACTAACATTATAAACTAGTGAACATCCCGCGGTTAGTTATGGTGGGATAAAGAGTATCGCATATGTATGTATATCGATGTTTGGAATGTACACTCAAGAGCCAAAACATTATGACCACCCCTACATTTTGCAATGAACTCGCCCGGATGACGTGGAAGGCACGTGATCAGGTGGAAGTGGTATTAATCCATGCCAAGGCGGGTTGAAGCTGTGTTGCGCGCCAAAGGTGGGCCAACTCGTTATTGACAGGTGGTCATAATGTTTTGGCTCTTGAGTGTATATATCCTGAATCGACACTTTTTTATCCTGAAAATCCCTCAGGAAAGGAGAAGCTAAATGAACGCGAATGAAATCGCGGGGTATCCACTTGTAAAAAAATACTAATGAGATTTATGTAATTGTGATTTTTCACTGACAATAGTTTGTAGTTGTGGATCAATTTTACTTGTACTACCAATTATTAAAAGAGATTGTAGTTATTGAACCAGCGAATTTAGCAACTGTATGCTTGCTCAGAGCGCGTACTCGGCGACTGGTCTAGAAATTATAGATAATGGCAGAAAAATTAAAACGGATTTGGCCCTTCCTACTTACTGGAGTAAACAGTATGGCCCTAAGGCTGGAAAGTTTGGAGACCCCTGCTCTAATGCACTATTTATTATGCGAAACCGCAAAGTGGGTCAAGTCTGCAAAGCGTTGGAAGTTTTACGCTTTCTTTGTGAGAGTTTAAGCAAGCACTCGTAGTTACTATACAGGACTGTTAGTTACTGTACTGTCCAGAGGTGCTGAAATCCGACACTTTTGTAAAAATAATTTTTATTTTTCCTTAACTTTAGAAATGGATGTTAAATGAAATGCCAAGGAAGCCGTTCATTGGCGTGTTTCAATAATAAAAAGGCAGTTTACCATTAAGTCAAGTCAGTGTCTCAGCACTGAGGCTTATCAAGCATTGTCTTGCTTCCACAGTGTCCATTAGGGATGGTCACTGAGGTCACTTAAAGTGAAACATAGAACCTGTTATATTAGATGTCATATATTCGCAAGAATATTATTTTAAAATCAAAGCTAATTTTTTTTCTCATCATTTCGACAGTTAATTTTTTAATATATATTTGCACAAATCGTGGTTTTTTTTAAAAATAATTTTTTAATTCATTGGATTTTACTACTTTAGCCATTATAAAATAAATATATTTTGCAAAAATGTGATAAATCTCACGGGCCGGAAAAATATTCAAGGATAGCCGTAGGTTGGCCACCCCTGCTCCCCATCTCTGATTATAATCGGCCAGCCAACGAGTCAAATGATAAAATTTAGATTTGAATGGAAGCCGATTTTCCTAAATATTTTCTCCGACGCCCTTCGCCGACATTTTTCTGAGTTAAAATGATCAGTCATCGTCATTGCCGCAGCTGCCCAGTGTGGGCCAAGGCCGTCTACCAACTGGTAGATTTCGGTGCGAGAGATGTTTTTCTTGGTAGGGTTGTCAGCTCTACGGTTTAAAGTGGATTCCAAACCACTACAAGCATCCATGGCACCGCCGAGACTCGAACCCGAAACTTGTGGTACCGAGCGCCAGGCTCTACAATATAATTAATTTTTAAATATATATGTTAGCATGTATATATATGCTAACAGTATGGGAGATACATGTAAGATGTTTTAGTGCAAGGGTAGCCAACCCGCGGCCCGCCTTGAATATTTTTCCAGCCCGTGAGATGACAAAATATATTTGTTTTATAATGGCCAAAGTGGTGAAAAGCAATGTATTAAAAAAATGCATTATGCGTGCGTCCATCTATTCAACGATGAACTGTCGAAATGACGAGAAAAAATATGAACTTTGATTTTAAAATAATGTTCTTGCGAATATAGGACAGATGTTGCTCGTTTTATGTATGAGTTCCGCAGAATAATTGAATTATAGTCTGCGAACTCATGATGAATGGAGAGAGAGCCAGAAAAATGATCGATAGAAAACAAATATTAGACTGAAACTGTATCTCTCTTTAGTAACAGGTCGGTCTGTCTAATTAAAAATAAAAGTTATGTCTTTGGACTGTGTCAAACATTTGCAGACAGCCCTTTTTTTTTTTTTTTTTTTTTTTTTTTTTTTTTTTTCTTTTTCCCCCTATGCCTGAGATTTGTTTCTGTCACTCCTCGAGTCGGAGGAGCGAAAAGTCGTTGCGCTCCGAGCAGAGCAGAGGCTATTGTGATTTGGAGTTCATAGGGATCTCCCTGTACCTCCGAAGAATTTAAGATATCATAATTAATTATAATTTACCAAAATTAAGTTTACTGAGAAAATAACATTAAATGAGCACATGCTCGTGTATAAAATAAGGAGAGAAATTACTGTTAGTGTTTGAAAAAATTAAAAAAACTTTTTAAAAATGTAAAAAATAATAGTTAATTTAAATATTTATTTATAATAAATAATTGAAGTAATTTTAAGTATTTATACCTATGCAATGCCATTCCTGAAGATTAGAAAGGAAAGAGAGGGCAGAGTCTAATTCACACATCCTTTGTCCTGTGATAAGAGCGGTTGCGATGCGAGGCGATAAACGTAAACAGCGGTACTCGAGGTCGGCGGACGAACGTTAATAGCGAAAAAGGTGAATACTAATGAGGCGAATTTAAAATTTACTCGGGAAGAAAAATGTTACGAAAAATATTAAAAATTTATCCTGGATCGATATGGATGCGTTTCGCGATGGGAAAGGAATTAAAATCTTGATTGAATATAGAACGTGGTCGTTTTTTAGCGTAAGTGGAATCGCGATTATAGTCCGGAAGATTTACTAGAAGCGGATTGTTAGTGAGTGGAATTTTAAGAATCATATTTTCGGATAATTTTTTGGCGTAATTTAAAAACGGTTCGAGATTTAATTCATTATGTATTCTATGTCTATTGTAATGGAGTGGCGCGTTAGTGATCGTTAAGAGAAATTGATTTTGAAAAGCTTGGAATTTTTTAAGCGAATTAATAGCGGAGTTTATCCAAACTGGCGCGGCGTATAATAGTATCGGTCTAATGAGTGAAATATATATGGTGAGTTTACCTCCGATCGAAAGTTTACTTTTCTTGTTTATGAGTGGAGTGATTACGCGTTTAGCTTTAATCGCTTTCCCCATGGAGTAATTTAAATGCTTGCTATAGTTTAATTTCCTATCTAGAATAACCCCCAGGTACTTGTATTCGTAAACAAAAGGCACTGGTTCATTAAAGATTTGGAATTGGTACATATTGACTGTACTTCTTCTTCGGTGGAAAATTAGTGCAGCACATTTGCTTGGATTGACTTTTACTTTCCAGAGGCAGAGCCATCTTTCGAGTTTTTCTATAAAGTTTTGTAATCTGAAATAAACGGTGAATGCATGGGTATGTTGGGTGATTATTGCCGTGTCGTCCGCGTACATGGCCGTATGTATGTCGGTGTCTCTTGGAAAATCGTTTACGTAAATATTAAATAATAGTGGTGATAAAATTGACCCTTGGGGTAGTCCGCTTTTAATTTTACGACTGGTAGAAATTGTGTTGTCTAGCTTTACTTGGAATGTACGGTTTTCGAGAAAAGATTTAATAATAAGTGTCAGCGGTAGCGGGAAGTTAAGTTTTTTAAGTTTGAAAATTAAACCGGTGTGCCATATCTTGTCAAACGCTTTCGCGATGTCAAGAAATTAGACACCAGTTAATTTTCGTGTGCTGTATCCGTGGTAAATGAGTTCGTTTACTCTGAGCAGTTGATGTGTGGTGCTTAAATTTTTACGGAAACTAAACTGCTCCGGAATTCATATGTTGCTGTTGTCGCAGAAATTGTTAATTCTGTTTAAAATAGCGAATTCGTATATTTTACTGAAGTTACTGAGAACCGAGATTGGTCTGTAGTTACTTGGCAGCGATAGGTTAGTGTCTGGTTTATGAATAGGTGTAATGATTGCTGTTTTCCATGCGTCTGGGAAATAGGAGAGATTTAAAATGTCATTTAAAATAAATTTAAGTAGTATAAATTTATTTAATTACTAAATTTTATTTAATTATTTATTTATTTAATAAATTTAAGTGGTAGGTGTCTGATCATATTATTATTAATTTTGTCATGCCCAGTTGCTTTATGTGGGTCTAGTGAGTTAATAAATTCTATTATTTCCTGGGCGGTGATGTTATAATTAAAGTTAACGTGAGGAGTGTTGAGATAATTATGTGTTTCAGAAGCAATTAAATTGTTTGTGAATTCGTGGCTCATGTTAGGATTTTGCTCAAATTGGAGCTTCCAACAGTCGGCAATTGCTTCGGCTTTATCAGCCGGGGAAATTGCTATGTTGTCAGCGTCCTTTTCGAGCGGTGGAATTGTTGTGTGATGCGCGCGCATGGATTTAATTTTCTTCCAGTACTTAGTGTTGTTATCTGAAAGAGCGTCCGTGTAATGTTCCCATTTTGAATTATTGTGTTTTTGAATGAGTGATTTAATTTCATTATTAAGCTTCTTAACATGGGATTTAAGAGATGGGTCCTTTGTAGACTGCCAAGTTCTACGTGTTTGGTTTCTAATTTTAATTTTATTCCTAATCTCGGGTGTGAGTTTATGACTAAATTTTAATTTGTTCTGTGTCGATGCTTTATTAAACGCGTTAATCATCGCGGTGGTAAAATTATTAATGGCCATGTCCGCCTTTTCTTTAGTGTCTATGTCTAGTGTGTTCAAGTTAGTGTTTTGCATGTGAAATTTATAGTCATGCCAGTTAGTTTTAAAGTGTTGTGGTGCTGTGTGCGGAGACCTATTAAATTCGATGTCAATTAGCACTGGCAGATGATCGGAGTTTAATTCATTTAACACGGCTGTTGACGCGGTGTATGGTATACCTTTAAAAAGTGCAAAATCTAGTATGTTGGCGGTGTCGGTGTGGTCGTAACGCGTGGGTGTACTAGGTGCAATGATTTTTAATTTATTTCGAGTGATAAAGCTATTGAGACGAATTCCGCGGCGGTTATTCTTTGTGTTGTTCCAAGCGTGGTGTGTGGCATTAAAGTCGCCGGCAATAATCACGTTTGGATTTAAGTCAAAAATTTTTTTCAGTTCAATAATATTAAATTCTCGATGAGTTCTACAATAGACAGAGATGATGGTGATATTGTTGTTATTTTTGCCAAAATTAAGGTTGATTGCAGTTGCTTCAGTATCTAGAAGTTCTGGTAGTTTGATTTCATAATGACCCAGTGTCTTTTTAATATAAATACAAGTCCCTCCGCGCGCGTGAGTTAATGTAATTCTATCGTTTCTATAAAGTTTGAAATTAGCAATATTAGGAGTTTGCCCCGGTTGAAAAAAGGTTTCCTGGATTAATAATATATCTATGTCATGATCGGAGATAAACTCTTTGACTTCATCGAGTTGCCGAAGAAGCCCGTTAGCGTTAAAAGTTCCAATTCTTAGCGTATGGAGGTCGGAATTTCTATTTCTATTTCTATTATGGAGCTCTATTATTGATTTTTAATTATATAGTTGTAATGTTTGAGCAGTATAACTGCCTTCATATGGTGGTCTGCGGTAGCTTCTAGAGCCGGTAGAGCGTTGACGACGGC